>JARHVA010005968.1:617500-712500 GCA_037957365.1 Torreya grandis
TAAATAGAAACCCGATTATAACCCAACCTTGATCAGAATGCAAAAACATTTCATGTATTGGTCATTTTATCATATAAAGTTTGGTACTTATTCACATACACTTTATCCCTTAAAAATCTATGTGACCCAATGACCCAACTAGAGCATGCCATTTGGCACTCAGTCATAGCATTTCAAGTTCAAAAGGAAGTTAAAAAGTTTTATGACCTAGCGATCTAGCCATAACATTCCACTTAGCATTTAGTCATGCCCTTCTAATGATCCCCCTATTTTTCTCAAGTTTCATAACCAAGAAAACCAATAAGAATGTGCTACTTGCCATTAAATCACTACGTTTCAACCTATAAGAGAGTCATGACCCCATTAGGGTATGACACATGGTGACTAATATCAACATTCTAAGATTCCAACTAATTTCAAAGGTCCCATGGTAAATTGATCCAATTACATCATGAAACTTGGTACCTAATTATTCCCCTCACACCCCCATAACTAAGGTGCAACATTCAATATCTTAAGGCTTGTGATTTCACAAAAACATGACACTTAAAAACTGGTCACTTAGACCTCAAACAATTGGATGCCACATAGAAGCCATCTAGTAACTAGATCCAATAGGTTGATAACACATGGACCCCTTTACCCTATGGTAGTATCACAATCAAAGGATACCACAAAATCTAGTGAAGAGTGGTCTAATCAAAGGATGACACATGGCTAAGTGTCATAGTAGTTGGGTCGATCAAAGATTTTCATATAATAAATCCACATGATAATGCGAGCCAATGAGAGCCTACCACTTGGTAGATTGGTATGGGTCCTAATGCCATGTTATCCCAACTCAAAATGGTTTGAACCATGTAACATCAAAAGGAGCATTGATACAATAAAAAGGTGAAACGTGGAAGAATATTACACAATCCACCTAGATATCTTGATATTTGAAATAAAAAGCTAAAGTACATGAAAAATCACCAAGTGTCAAATACATGTCAATTAAGACACCTAAATAGCACAAAAATATCGATAAAGTGTCATTAGTTGGTGTGAATTAAATGTTGATGGGGCTCATTTTAGTGATTATAAAACCAAGTCATCTCAAAGAAAAATTCAAGCCTATGATGAAAGGATGCATGGACAAACCAAGAGCAGTGATTGGTTAATTTCTAAAAGTGGATTTTTGAAGCTATTGAAACAAAATCAAAGAGTGAAATGGGCTTTAATTCAAATAAAATTAAAGATAATTTCCATTTATGACTCATATCTTTCACTTCAAAATTCTAAAAATCCAAAGTTTAAATCTTGTTGTCTCAAGGCTTTGCCTTCACCCTTCTTATCTGCTAGATAAATTTAAAGCGTCCTATGATATTTTATAAAACTCCTATGAATTTTTTCCATTAGATAAATCCGTGATTTCATTGATTATATAATCTATAAACCATGGAAAAAGCAAGAACATCTAGAGATTTAAAGCTAGAACAAGTTCCATTCCTCTATTCATATGGAATGAACATCATCTTCCAAGATACCAGTTTCAATTTAATTGAATTAGCCACTAAATACAAGTAATAAAATGATTTATTCTACCATAAGGAGAAAACTATATACCAAGATAGTGATGATTATGAAGATCCTAGTGTTATATAACAAAGGTTAGACATCTTGGCTCTTAAATATATAGGTTTTCAAAAGGATGTATCCAACCTAGAGGTCTCCCCTACATATGCTTAGTCTACTAGATGTTTATTCAATCCAAGTGTGTAAAAAAATTTTAATTCTTTCAATGTGGGTAATGACATTTCTTTCATATTTGGGTTAGCCTTTCAAGATTATCATGATTTTCCCAAGCCTAAAATTTCTTACAATTAATAAACTATTACTCAATGTCTAAAAAAACACAACATTATAGAAGTTTTGAGAGGATGGGAAAAAAACCAATAGAGGTTCATATTCAAATCCTAAATTAATTAGATATCTATCACCAAATTTAGAAAGGGGGCGAGAATGGGGATGATTATGATGAATAGGCTACATAGGGTTGAAGACACTAACCATGTAGATGAGAAGTGGGTTCCACTTCTATCCATGATCATAGATGATGCCATAACTCCCCCTTTGGGAGAGATTATTTCCTTTAACTTGACATCCCAAATTAAGAATACATGGCCAACCAAGGAGATTAATTCTATATGATATCCTACTAGGTTGATGCCATCTGTGCTACTCTAAAATTCCCCTAATTCACCAATTAGGATTCAAACCAAAAATGGAGTATGCCCCATGTATTCTCAAAAGTGATAATTTAAAAATATAATAAAGAGATGTGATACATTATCGAGTATCTATACCAAATTATATACAAGGCCATCCATGAGAGGACTATTCCTAGACTATCTAAAGAAATCAGGGTAACACTCAACACATTATGAGACTATTGGTATTATCCTAACTATATAATAATAAAGGTGGTAGGAATAAGGATAACCCCCTTCAATGTGCCTACCATAATTTTAGACAAGTTGGTTAAATAAAAGATTGCCTTCCAGGTACTCATATGGGTAAATGGATTGTGTAAAAATAAGAAAAAGGGATTGGTCCATCCTCAATTAACCAACATCTACCAATTTAAAATTGATAACTAGAATTTAGTTATGGTTGATGCTAATCAAAGGTAAACCTTTTATTTGGATAAGGACACCAATAAGTAACGGGACCCTACACATTTAACATTTAATCATTGTATCAAGCACAGGGTAACTCTAAGCATTACATATCATTATAAGCTTGAATATGGAGACCAATTTTCCATCAATGCCACTAATGATGCTAAGGTGAAGTAGAGACTAAATTATATCAATATCCCATAAGTGAAATGGAGGATAGATGATGTAGGTATTTTCCAAGTTTTTGAACATCAAGATACCCAAATAGGAGCATCAACATCTATAGACCACACTACTAGTGCTAAAGAGGAAAGGCCAACTAACCCACAAATCAGTTGTAGAATAATGCAAGCATTATATCCCACTTAAGAGAATGGAGGGTCTAATATATTAAATTGTATTAGGTAGTATGTTAGTTTCAAATCCCCAACTAGTAACCCATCCCAATTATAGATTGTTACTTCAGTATAGGCAAGACCACTAATGGGGACAACAGTTGTATTTACTATAACCCTAACAAGTTCAGCATCAGGATTGCCTCCCTTGCTTCTTATAAGGGGATAATCAGGTATAGTGGGTTAATAGTATGTCTATTTACCTCCTTCTTTCCTCTATAGCCAATTCTTAATCATATTTAATAAGCTCTAAACTCTAGACCATATGAACCTCTTTCCATACCATCCCTTCACTAGACCTGTTACTATGCCTATCACCATGCCATTATCCACCATCAAACCCTTTGTCACATCCTCTACTTCTAGGGTCTTGATAATTGTTGATTTGCCTCGAGTCATACCTAGTCTTATGCCTAGACTTGGTCTATAACTACCTAAAAAGAGGCCTACTTTTGTGATCCCCCAAGTTCCCTTATTCATAACTACTTCTTCATCTAGCACTAATTCCCATTTACGTTAATAAATGACACTTCCCTCTTTTTTCCCCAATTCTACATTTATATTGGTCACATCCAAAGTTACCTCCCACATATCTACTTTCCAAGGGTTGACACCAACTCAACCATTGCCACCAACATCATACCTTCCAAGTGGTTCTTTAGATGAATCATGGGTTAAGTAGATGAAATTAGCTACAATAAAGAACCCATATTTGGTCATAATGGACCATCCCCAGGTCATACTCAAATTTGAAAAAAAATATGGAGCAATGAAGAGGGTGACCAAGAGTAAGGTCACCCATCTAGAGAAAACAATTATATGAGTTAGAGGAGTCCTTATTTGATCTAACTAAGATGAAGAGAGATAGGCTGAGCCAATAATAATAGTATGAGGAAGACACCCTCTCATCTCTACAATCATATAATGATGTAACTATTGAATTGATTAAAGGAGTATAGTAGAAATAAACTGACCTATATTAGTAGTACAAGGCCACATTACTAGAAGAAACCATAACTAAGATAGAATGGATTATGGGAGAAATGTTTGACATGTTAAATATATTATCCCAATACAAGGTAATGATAGATGAAATATACAATAATATCCTCAAGGTAGAACTTTCATATCAGGCATATGATAGTGAGATAAGCAAATTGGTGAAGTTGATTAGGATGAATAAGTTTGAGGACTTAAATTTGAATCTATTAGAGGACTTGAGCATTGTTCAGTCCTATGTAATTAGCAAAAGAAAATCTCTAAACTAGTGGATTGATGAAATGAGATCCCTAGGCTAGTCTCTTACCCAACATGGTGATAGAGTTATCACTTTGCTCAATGATATTGAGATCATCCACCTTGCCAATAAATGTGGACCCATCATTAAGAATTATGCCTTCAAGGCCCAATTACATAACTTTATTGTAAATTTTAGGAAATAGGCCATGGCCAGAGGATTAACCTTTAGATAAGAGATGGTAGATTTGACAACCTCTACTAATCAAAGGATAGATAAGGTTTTAGAAATAAATGAATTACTAGGACATCTCTTGAGTAAAAATGATGAAATTATAGGGATCATAATCAAGCTATCTAGGGAGCCTATTATTAATCTAAGATTGATTGATAGTGACTATAAGAGATTCTCCAAAGCATGGAGAGGGAAAATTGAAGCTAAGAAACAAACTATCATCATAAGAACCTCTACATCCTTTGCCTTTCTTGAGATATCTTCTTATTCAATTACCACTATCACTCCCTCTTCAAATATTTTTAGTTCACATCTATTAACTTATACACCAAGAGCTTCATATTTAACTACATCAATAAGATCTCAGCCTAGCACTTCAATAATGAGATAGCCATCTATTGGGCTCTCTCCTAATAAAAATTATGTCCTAAATCCATTTAATTGCATTTTAAAATAGTCCCCTATTTTAATAGGGAATATTATTTATATTTAGGACATTAGGAACCTTGTCTACTGACAGGTGTCCCATATACAATTATCTTGTAACTATCTTAGGAATCCAATGGCCTATATATAGGGGTTTCCCCCTTTATTATACTTCAAATTAGAATTTTTTGAGATTAATATAAAGATAAATTAGAATTCTTGAAATTTTCTCATTGTTTTCATTATTTATATATGTTATTTTTTCTCACAAATTCGATAACAATACATGATTTCATTTCTCCCATGGTTAAATTTGATAAGTAGTGTTCCAAGTGCATATGGTTGGTTTGTGATTTTAGTTATGCTAGTAAACATTATCAATTATGCTATGTTTTATTTATATTCTTCAAATGAATGTGCTAAAATAAATTTATTTTAGATATTAATTTTAAAACATACCTTTCAAATATATGTATCATAGTTTTCATAGAATCCTCACTGTACTTATTATATTCTAAGTTTAGTACTAAGATATCATAGATGTTAGTTTATTTACATTATTTTCAGAATGAAATAAAGGGGATTTGTTGATATTTATTATTTCAAAGAAAAATTCCTTTTGTACTCTACCCTTCTCCCCTTTTTGAACTTTTTTTAACATGAATTGCTTTAGATTAAAATTCACTGTTAATATCCACATTTTGTTTAAAGGTTGGGAGTAAATTGGAAAAATATAATATCAAATCTACATCATAACAATACAAATAAATTTTAGATATACTATGGCACTACTGAGTGTCTATTGTCCCTAAAGTATGGTATACTTGCATACTAAAAGTGGTAGCCACATAATCATCTAAAAAAACTAAACAAATCCCTAAGGTCTTCTAGTACCAACACTATAAAATAATAAATATTGTTCTCTTATTTGCATTATATATTTGACACATATATACATCAATAAAACTAATTTTGAGTATTCACCCATTAGAGTATTTTTCCATCGCATCCTTATTCAATTTTGTGGACTTCACTTTTTCTTACATAATTTTCTTTTTGGTATATCATTTTATGTTTTCCTTATGTTTAAATTAAGTGGACTTAAATTATCTTAAATTTTTTAATAACATTTTTTGTATATAATTTTATATTTTCCTTATGTTTGAGTTTAGTTGATTTGACTTGTCTTTCATTTAGTAATTATGCTTGTTTACAATCATTTATTATTTCTTTACTTATGACTTGACCTGACTTGTTTTACATAAGATCACATTTCCTTTTGCATATCCTTGTTTTATTATCCTTTTTATTTTCTTACATTGGATATTTTATTTAATTAAAATTCATAGGATTTAATTTGTTTCACAATTCATATTTTAGTTTGCTTTTATCATTTTTAGTTTTTTTACCATACATTTGCTCACATTTGATAGAAAATAATAAAATGTAAATCATAATATTATAGAATTATGCCATTCCATGATATTAATATAGTAATGTGTACTAGAAACAATTTAAACTCATACATCTATATAACATTAATGAGTCATGACACACTACTATGTGTAGAATTTACTAAAGATTTACGCTTGAAAATGTAGGCCCTAGACCTATCCCTCTAGGTAAGCCACATGCTCATATAGTGTTGTTATCTATACAAGTTTTAACCATATGTGTATCTCTCTCTATGGATATCTCTCTCTAGGATTCCACTTCTCCTAATCCAACCATTTTTTGAAGTACCATCTACGTATTATCATGTTCTCATCTCTACATCTTCTTAGAAAACTCTTTTACTAACCAAAACTATTAAGCATGTGTTCTAATCCCCTATACCATGAGATATGACATTATTAATATATTTTTATGAGGAATAATGAGGTCCAAAATATCATGGTGGGTAGTCTCCTCTAGATTCCTCAACCATGTATCCTCCTCTACTATCACATATATAAAACACAATCCAAAATAACATCAAATCTCACATGTAAAACCAAATCTCTATTCTTTTTGCACTATTACCTTTAATGTGCATGCCTAACTCTATATAATTAAATTTATATCATAGAATTAAAACAAATTAATTATTGACAATCATACCATCACCTTAGCCACCTAAGACATGAGTGTTGTCATGACTTTATGGTGGTGAAAATCCTCTAAATAACTCCCTTAGGAACACTACAAAATATTGATCATCTATGTGTGATTTTTTTATATGACTCAACTATATGCTCAACTTATGTAAGGATCTCATTGCTATTATTGAGGCATTAATATAACATATCCACTTCATCCTTATCCTTGAAAGATCCACTATCACTAGCTATCAAGGTCTCACTACGGGTATTGTAATTGGTACCATTCACCCTCCTATTCCCTGTAGATCTCTAGTTGTGTGGATTAGAATCATGGGACCACTATAGGAGTAGTTGGTTACATAAGTCCAAATTAACTCAAGATGAAATTGCATTGATGTAACTCTACTGATTATGCATAGTACCCAATGATGTGACTCCATCCCTAGATCTAATTATTTTTGCTCATGATGTCCATTCATCCATAGTACCCTTGTATGGTAACCACATAATATAATCCCACTATATGGTCTCTAGTGTCAGTGTATACAAGCTTATAAAGCATGGTCTTGATACCACCTCTTCACTCATGGGAGGTAATCATATGTAGCATGTGGTAGTCATGTAGGACTATATAATAGGAACCACTCATAGATATACCATGAAAAGATTATGATAGGGCTCATGGTCTACCAACCCCTACTTTAAATTTTATAGAATTCATGCACTAATTATACATGGATGACCAAACCCACATTGAATATAGTACCTTGATCCAACATCACACAACACATATCTATGATGTATAGTTTCATAACCAAATCATAATTATGACACATCATACATGTGGGCTTAATCTCAATTAGATCCTTTTAGATATGTGTAACACTTGAAACATATAACTTAAATAACTATACATTAAAATTACACCTGTCATATGTGTTTGATCATGTGGCTTACTAGGCTAGTTTGTGTTTCCTAGATAGAATATATAGATTATTGCACACCATATGTGCACCCATGATAGGAAGGCCAAGGATTGCATGCATGTCTTCCAAGGTGGTCACCAAATATATAGTATCCCCATCCACCATTAATCTAAATGTATTTGTGAGTCTCTCCATTCTATTTAATACATGGTGATTAACTCATATATTAGAGGTACTTGGCACATATCCATAAAAATCATATGCCTAAAGTGCTAAGTTGTGCATTATCATTACTAAAAATCTCTTTAGTAAATATGATAACAAGCTTACATCCATGGTCCACCATTATCTCTAGTACCTCTAAAAAATTAAATAATAAATAGTAATTATATTTTGATCTAAAAATATTAAAGGAATGCTAAAAATTAATCCAAACATAAAAATAACAATTTTCTTATTTTTTTATGATATTAGTTAGATAACCAACTATAATGACCATGTTTGTTTTCATCTTGCACTAGCCATACCATATGGTATTGGCCATCATATTAATAGAATTTATTGGAAATACCATATGGTATAAAATAATATTTTTCTAGTATCATGAACCTTACCCTATGGTATTAGTCATCTGTAGTTTCTCTATTGTATTTCCTAACTACTAAACTATACAAATCATGCTTATTTCCTAGTGCCATTTTCCACACCCTAGGGTATTGATTAATTGGTGTATTTTCTACTACATTAGACATAACCTACTATATTGGATAAAATTTCATCTAACTATATGAACCATATCCTAAAATATCAGCCAAGAATATTTTAACCCCATTATAGACTATATCAGCCTTGTCATTACAATTCAATGAGGGTGCAAATTTATTTCCTTCGGCACTAGTTTTGACTTTATGACAATAAACCATTATCTATCCTAATTTTATATTCATTTTGGCTCTTGTTTGTGTAAATTATATTACACTAATATTGCCTAATGCCTAGATTTATTAATCTAGTTCATTTTAAACAAAAATGAAAAAATAGAAAATAAATGAAAATTATACTTGTGTTGCTTTGGCCATAATTACGATACACCCCTCAGCTCGTCACCTTGTCTACTATGAGCCATGATCTATTAGATTTCTATTTTGTATAGTTAGAGCTTTGGTTTTTCAAAAATAATAATTATGTAAATGAATATTTTTTACATATATATATATATATACATATATATAAATATAAATATATATATAAAATAAGTTACATATTTTGTATTGTTTATTTATCTATTACAAGATTTTTTTTTTCATATTGTTTTGATAGGTCCTTCACACAAACTAAAATAAACCTTAGAATCTTGGTTAGATAGATAATGTTTGAGTTCTAATAGATTTTTTTTCAAAAAAAAGGAATTTTATCTTATTTTTCATGACCACCTCATGATATTCTCATTGGGAACCTTCCATCACATTTAAAATATAGACCATTTTACATAATCAAAATTATAATTGAAGGTACATATTTCCATTTTATTTACTTACATTTCCTTTCAACATTTATTTTTAGTTGTGATTTTGTGTTTATATGTTTATTTCCCAAAGCACCATCACAAGTTACATTATTTTTACATGTGATGAGTTTCAAGTGGGGAATATGTATACACCTAATATTTATCACATTTTAATTTACTAATTATTTATCTTACACCATATTTTGATCCATCAATCACCTTGATTGTGCATCTCAAATTGTGAGTTGGGAAAGGGGTGGAAAAGGATCATGGTTATTTGAGAGATACAATACTATTCTATCTTTATTACACCATTAGTATAGTTAGTTTAAATCCTCTAATTGTTTATTCATTTACCTCTCATGTGTGTATCTTGTCCATATTTACTAGTTTCCCTATATCCTATGGTATTATCCTAGATAATACTATCCGTTACATGTTTTCATCCTTATTTTATTGTATTGGATATCTTGATACAATTGTGAGCCTATATTATGACATATATACTATATTAGCCTCACTTATACCATTATGTGTTTGCTGACTTATTTCATTTATATCAGTTGGGTCTATACCATAGGATTAATTTTTAAGGTTGGTTTTGGGTATTGGATTAATATATATAACGATCATATTGCATTTATATAAGATCATATACACTTTATCCATTTTTATTTTTATCAAAATTTTACCCTTAGTAAATTTGTGTGAATTAGTGGCTTAGAAACTTATCTTGATGAGTCTTATCTTTTGATGTTATTGAAGCTCAATAAGAGGAGTAATTTGTAATTCCTAGTTAAGGATATATTAGTATTTCATCTAGAATTTGGATGTCTTCATCCTAAAACACTATATTGTAAAGATTGGCTTGATCAAAGAGGGGGAATGAAGCATAAATGGGTCCACCTCAAAGTTTAGTATATTTTATCCCTACACTATTTCTTTTACTTAGTATATTGGATATTTATTATTTCTTTGTGAATATATGTATGTGTATCCTTGTTTAGGCCTTCTCCACACTAATTAAGTTGGTGTGGATATAGAATTACATAGAATTTGAATAAACACTTTAGGTTTCCTATACCCCTATTTAGTTGACCATGTCACCTTGCCACTTTATAATCATTCTAACCCATCCTTAGTTTAGTCTATTACAATCATATGTTGTATAACCATAGTATATATTTATTGAGGTTTAGTGAAAGTTATATATTTGTGCTATAGGCTTATGCTTTTAAAAAATTTCCTATTGACACTTATGTTATGTATAACCCTTTGTTATATCTAAAAAACTAATTTGGACATTACCTAATCATCCAAGTATCACAACATCTATTTTATTGACCCTATTTGAGTTTTGATCTATTGAGAGAAAAAAGATAGTTATAAACCATCATAGCCCATCCATACGTAATAAATTTTTGTATACTTAATATAAGTAACAAAATATATTATGACTCTTATTTTTCTATTTGTTTATATTTATATTTATATTTATAACATAACCTAAATATACCTCAAATTATGTTGATTTAGTCTATTATAAAATCTTGGTAGACCAAAAAATAGAAATAAATAGGATAAGGGTTGAAAACCTATGACATTTTATTATAAATGAGAGAATAAATAATGGAGTTTTATGCTTACTAAGGAAAGATAATGAAACTAAAAATAACTTAAGCAATAAGATTTATGATGGATTGATTTTGATGAATATGAATATATTCTATATGATATCAAGCATAAAGAAGACATTGACAAATATAGGAATCAATGGCCAATAATACCATTCATAAGATGAAAGATACCTAACCATTGATAGGTATATTAAAAATTATTGTTTAGATAATTTTATAACTACAATGAGTAATAATAAGGATGTGTAGACAATATTTATGGATTATATAAAACCTTAGTCTTATACACTTGGAAATCTTAGACCTTGGCTATTCCTCTCAGTTCTCAACCTTTGTTACTTCTACAAGTCTCACATATGCTCTATCTTATGCCCCTTAGCCTATATCTTAGTCTAGCCAATTTTATGTTGATGATATAGGACTTTTATCTTGTCTAGAATGCCTAAAATGCACTTATCTTCCACCTTTGAAAGTTTTGATTATTTTACCTTATTCCATAGACACTGACATTTGGGACAGACACTAGCCTTAACGTTAGTGTCTTTACTGATGTAAGTGTCTAGTGCCCTAAAATCATCTATTTTTAAAATGAAATGTATCCTAATGGTTAGCATAAGTGCTTTAATGTGAGTTAATTATCCAAATGAGATTGATATAAATATGAGATCAAGCCTTATTCATTCCTCACTTAGAAAACAATACAAATACCTAGTATTCATACCAAATATAATTCAAAGAGCATTCAATTGAGAAAATATTCACTATTTTATCTAATTTATATACTAGGCATAGGTACAACACATTTAAAAGTATAAATTACTAATGGAGAAGCCTAAGATCCTAATTTTCTTAAGTTATAAGCTAGGTGATTATTGTACTTGTTTTACACATATTGCATGATTAACAAATAAGACAAAATGTAGGGAATAACTACATTAGTTTGAGTCCCTATGTAGATTATTTGTTATGTGGATAGTGCTCACTAAAAAAGTGTTCTTTGGGGTCAACTCGACACTATGTTCCCACTAACCCATTTCTCCTTATGGCCACCATGAATAATAAGAGATAAGGTTTTGACATTTCATGAGGAGTGATAGTCTATGACCCAAATATGAATAAAATAAAGTTAAGGTAAAGAAAAACTCTTAAACATCTAGGTGGTTAAATCCTTTTATAATAGGTATTATGTATAGAACACTTACATCAAACCTAGACAATAACATCGATGTAACCACCCCATGATGACATTAGTGTCCAGAGCTCTAGTCACATCTAATCCATAATATAACAACTATTATAGAATCATATTATATCCTATCTTATGCCTATTCTAGAGCTAAAATTGTGATAACATCATAATTAACTCATTATATTACTTCTTTTTCATTTTCATAAATAGGTTAGTTGTACTTTGTATCTTTATCCTATTCTTAGCATAATAAATTTAGTGTATGTTTATATTTAAGTTTAACACCTAATTGGCCTATTGTATATATTATTATCAACCTTGTGATTCTTCATTTATATATACCCATTTAATGAATTTGTAGGTAATACCAAACCATCTAGACCTTTCATTTTAGGGTTAAATATTTGGTGAATCCAATATTTAAACATCAAACCCTAGGTTAATTAGGTTTTCTTGATATTTTTTATTATTTATCCCTAATTTCTATAATTTTACAATAATTTTTTCCATGGATATATATTTAAATTATTTCATGGTCCAATACCTTATAGTTTCTATGATTTTATACATTAATTGCCTCATTAAAGTTAAGAAAATATATGCTAATAATGAGAGGGTTTTAAATTATAAACAACACTTGATTTCTCTTCAAAATTTCTTTTGTAATATTATAGAATTATTATCTAGATTACAATGTGAATTCTCTTAGCCATTTATTCTACCTAAGTCTTATTTGAATAAAATTTATCATCCCATACCATTATTCACCCATGGCTTATATTAGATTTCATAATCAATGTTGTTATTACTAAAAAAGGTAGATTGCACAATATATTCCCCCACCTGTTAATATACAACATGTGCCTCCTAAAACTATGATTGTATTAAAATCTAAGGGATATGAAATTATTGAGTAACTAAGCAATACGCATGAAAAAATTAAATCCTTGAGCTTATAAAACAATCTAATGTCTATAAATATATCCTATATGAGGCATTTTATGAGACACATATTCCAAGTGATATTGACCCAACTTATTTTATGGATATTATGCAAGATCTCAAGAATAATAAAAATCTCATTACCTTTGATCTAATATATTTACCATGCAAAGATATTATTGACCAAAATTTTCCTTTTTTCATATAAGTTACCATGTAAAATAAAGGTATCAAAAGTGTACTTGTTTATAATGGATTGAGTCTATACATTTGTATCATATAATTCTTAACCACCATGGGTAATAACACAAATCTTCTTCAAAACACAATTATTCGCATAAGGGTTTGAAAATTCACATAGCCCTCGAGTTGGTCAAATCACATTAGATTTTAACTTAGGACCAAAAATGATTTCAACTACTTTTTAAGTCATGTCTCAATCATTACATTATAATTTAATTTTAGGTAGACCTTGGATACATTTACTGGAGCTTATTATCCATGCTTACTGATAGTGAAACCTTTCAATTTTTTGAAAATGATACATTATAAAACTAAATACATGCCTACAATACTACCACCTAAATAATCCATCCCTCTTGATCATATATATATATATGAAATAAGTGAGTCAAGTACAATGTTTCTTTTTTCTTTAGATTCAAATAAGGCACTAAACTCTGAGGTACACATAAATATGCATAAAGAGAAAGAATCATTACCAAAAGATCCAATAAAATTAAAAGAGCCCCCAACATTTTAGCTTCTTTTATTATTCATTACTGAGTAAAATTATGGCCATGTTTCATATTATTATGATATTGATGATGCTACAATAGATGAGAAAATGTAAAACTTAAAATTTGATCCACTTAATCACATATGACATAACCTATTCAAACCTATGGGTCGTGGCACATATGAGTTAAATACACATGGATAAAATGCATAATTGAATATAGATAAGGAAAATTAAAAAATAATATATGAGCATGTAAATTCTTGTTACTCCATACATCCCTCTTGGATGAAAACATTGAGTCAACCTTATAAGGGTCAAATGAAAATTCATCATGTGAATAATGTGGAGTCTTCTCAAAAGGATTCACAAAAAAATTTACAAATCATGACACAACACGATAGTCTATATACCATGTTATCTATTTTACTTGAGTGTAAAATCATTTATTTACTTTCTACCAAAGACATGCTGCCATACTATAAATATCATGAGATCAATTTCCATCATACCAATCAATGTGAGACATTGAAGTACCAAATTCAAAAAATATAGGAATAAAGGATGCATACATATTGTTTATAACATGAGAAAAAGGAAAAGTCCTCCCTATCTTTTAGATAATAACTATCTCTCAAAGCAACTAAAGTATGAGGATTTAATTATCACTACAAATATAAATGGGGTATATTGCCACCATATTCAGTTTGATAATAAATGGGATAAAACTTATGGGACCACTTTTCTCACATAATTGGGACATTCTAAAGATGAACTAATACAGTCTCCATTAATTCCAAAATATTGGGGATACATCTGGTTACCTATTTCATGTGGCCCACATGTGGAAACCTTGACCATATAGATATTAAACCATGAACCAAATTTTAAACTAATGTTTGGAAAAAATAGATAGTCAGGTCAAATGCTAAGATATATACTATGAACATGTGTGTTAATTTTATTAATATGGATACACAAATTTACATAAGACATGATGGCCATGATTATTTTCCTACACCATTGGATTTAGGTAAACCATTAAATATAAACATTAAAGTGGTGGTAGTGCAGTGATATGAAAAAAGCTTGATAAATTTTCTAGGTGGTACTACACCTTTTGACGATGAGGACTTCATTGATTAGACTTTTCAAACTTTCCAAAAATACCAAAAAAATGAAAAACATTCAAAAATATTTTTTGCACCTACATGTTCTATTAGTCCCTTGACATATATGTTTTAGTTTCATGTTGATGGATGGAATATTTAATTACTTATAAATACACAAATGTATGACACACTTCTATTTGAGTTTGATATAGGCATACATAAATACATGATCTATTCTTATTTTAGATGTTGGGCATTCCTTTTACTCATTTCATGTAGGCATTGGGGTCATCCATTTCTTTGATCTCTGCACACATAGTTTATATCATTCTATGGTCATTATACATTATCACGTTTAAGCTTGCACAACATATGCCTTTATCCATGATTATATATTACAAAAATTACTTGACATTCTATACACTTGACTTTTTTTTTACCACAATTGATCCATGGGTTATTATGACAATTTTATGATGGTTGATTATGATTTCATCCATGAACTTTATTGAGTGTCTTGCCTTGATATTGTATTCCTTATTCGAGCATTTAAATAAGCTCCTTTGATTATATCCCCTATGCCTATATAATTTTTATTTGAAATTTGCATGTCATTATATTTTGTATGGGCATTTAAATATGTCATTTTTACCTTTATGGATATTTGACTAAGTCATTCCCATTTGATTGTGTAGCATCTGAGCAATCCTCTTATTTACAATCTCATTGATTCATTACCTTTTGAATTTCTTGTGAGTGCTCTTATGTTTTTGATTATTTGCTTTTTGATCTTATATTGTTACAATTTATATGTTTACATGATATTTATCATGCATATTAGGCCTTCATGTGATCACATTGATTCTATGTGATTCAATTATATATCTACCTAGATATGTTCCTTATATATGCTAAAAGGTTAAATTCACATATTATACAATTGTATTATCCTTTAGAGGTGATATAACTACCAAATCCTATATTTAAATCAGCTCAAATGGGGGCATAGAGGCACTTTTTCACATTCAGCACAATTTTCAGGTTTAGTTGGTGCATGATTAAAAGAATATTCTCCAAACTCATTCAATATTTGGTAATTATATCAATTTTTAGATCAAATGGGGCATGTCATATAGGCATATATTCCACACATTCACTTTCTAAGATTAAGTGGGGGCATGGTTTAGAAGTATGTTCTCCACACTTATTCAATATTTAACATCTCCATATTATAGTGGGGTATGCTTTGGAAACAAGTTATCCACATTGTTAATTATGTCAATTTTAAGATTTATCCATATATATTAGGGGCATGATCTGGAAGCATGTTATCCACACTTACATAGTTTTTGAATTAGTTAAAGCACATAGTTATATGATTTAGATTAAAAGTTGTGGCAGATTTATATACATTGGTACCATTTTTATACATAGTTTTATCATTATATATATATATAAGGTGAATATGTTATGTAATGTGTGCTTAACATTAAAAAATCCAAATCAATTTCATATTCTAAAACTCTTTTATGGATTGTTACCACATCATGGATATTTTATGTACTAATACCCCAATTAAACTTTTATGGACATTATTGAGCTAATATATTATAATATTTGGTTCATGTTTTAGTATTATTATGGTGAGTAAATCTCTCAATATTTCCATGTTTTCAATTTGGACTTGATTGTATCATCTTGTTTCACTAGGTTCTAAGTATGATTGGGTTGCACAATTGAGCTTATATAAACCACTAGGTGGTAAATCACCTTTGCTCTAAGGTTGGGTGCATGTATATTTAAGTATATCTCCCTTTATCTCTATTTATTTGGATATATATACTTTCAATATTTATATACATTTGTCCTAATCTCAGTTTTAAAGTTTTACAATGATACATCTCTTTCAAATAAACTTACCAATAGGCAAGGTGGTTACATCGACACACCTAAAACTTGATCTTTCAATTTCAATAATTTTTAAGTAATTTTAATTACAAATTATATGCACTAAATATATACTATAATACACTCTTGGTTGTATGCTAGTCACAACAAAGCACTCAAGTTGGGCACACACAAAGACAAGGTGTGTTATGCACACCAAGTTATGCATTCCTTTATTTTAAATTAGAAATTTCATTACTAGATTAAAGGGGTAAATTTATATGATTTATGGATTATATAACACCATATTATTGTACACTTGGAAAACTTAGAACTTGTTTTCTTTTCCATTTTTTGACCTTTCTCTCTTCCACAAGTCTCAAAACTACTCTATATTATGGCCCTTGACCTATTTATTAGTATAACTAGTATTATGTTGATGAATAATACCTTCTATCTTTCCTATAATAATTAAAATCTAATAATATTCCACCTCTACATGCTATGATCCTATACCTACTTTCCTACTACCTAGACACTAATGTTTAGGATAAACACTAACATTGATGTTAGTGTCCTAACTTGATGCAAGTGTCTAGTACCCTAAAGTCATATATTTTAAAAATGAAACATATCATAATGTTAGAACTAAGTGATTTAATGTTATTTAATTCTCTAAAATTAATGATATAAATACAAGATCAACCCTAATTCATTCCTCACCTAACAACATGGGACCAATATATAATATTCATACCAAAAAGCATTTATTGAGAAAAGCTTCCCTATTTTCTCCTATTTCCATATCATTCATAGGGACAACACATCCATAAGTTTGAAATAATAAATTTTAAGCCTAATTTCCTAATTTTCTAAGTTATAAATTAGGTCACTATTTAATTACTTTTCACATATTGCATGATTCACACACAATCCAACACATAGGGAAGAACTACATCAATTTGAGGCCCTCTTCAAAGTATTGGTTATATAGGTAGTACTCATTGATATAGGTGTATTTAAGGTCAAATTGACACCATGTACACACTAACCCATTTTTTCCCAAGGTCACCATTAAGATGAAGATCTAGGGTTTTGACATTTCATGAAGAGTGACAATCGATGACCTAGATTTGAATGCACTAGAGTGAAGGAAAATCAAAACCCAAAAGCATATAGGTTGTTGCATACTTTTCTAGTAGGTATTCTATATAATACATCTTCATCTCACTTAAATTTTAACATCTATGTAACCATATTCAACTGACATTAGTATATAGAGCTCTAAAAGTATCTATTCTAGAATATGATGACTATTCAAGAATCATATTGTAGCCTAATTTCTACATATTCTAGATCCAACATTTTGTTAGCATCAAAACTAGTTAAGTGTATTAATTATTTGTCATTTTCATACATATCTTAGTTTTACCTTGTATATTTAGTCTATTCTTAGCATAATAAATTTAGTGTATGTTTATATTTGAGTTTATCACCCAATTGGCCTATTGTATATCTGATTATCACCCTTTTGATTATTCATTTTTATATAACCCTTTAATGATTATATAGGTAACCATAACTTATTTTGACATTTTCATTTTAGGGTTATATAGGATGAAAACATGTCTTTATTTGAATAATATAAGTGGTAGTTGATGTGAGAAGGCCTTATCGAGCTAGAGGAGAATATTTTTTCCAAAATAGGAAGTTAAGGATGCATAAAATAAAGGGGTTAATGAGTATTTATTCTCATATTATAATAACCCTTTTTCCTCTGATAGTGATGATGATCTATTCTCTATCTTTGGATAACTTTTTTTTTTAATTTTAAAATATGGTAGAGATTAATATTGAACTAAAAAGGAAGGATTGCAATACGTTAGTAAAGGAAGTGAAGGCCCCCTAATCTCATTTTTAAATGGTGAATGAGTAAATTATGATGGTAGTTGGAAAAAAAATAAGGAGACCTCTACTTATAATTATAATTTGAAATAAGGTGAGTGCTAAACTTCACTAATACAATAATAAAATAGAAGAACCCAATGCTTACAAAGATCATAAAAGCATTTATCTAAATGAGGGATTGCTAATAAAATTCTTAGAAACCAAAAAGGAGGAGTTATATATTGTGTTCATTTCATTGCATGAGATAGAACCTAAGCCCATGCATAACCAAGAACCCATTAATTTTAATTTTTTTAAAAAAATGAGTATTTTGTGCATTCCATAAAATAGTTTGATAATTAAAAGGAGATGGAATACAAAATATATGAATCCATCATTTTGTTTAATTTACAATGTTTGTAGTATACTTTAGCTACTTCAACATTGTTTTGATGGATGAACATAGTAATAAAAGTAGCTACTTTACCTAGATAATTAATAGATTTGTTTATTCATATCTTCATATTTTTTACATTAGAAATTTTATTTTACTATCATTATATTCCTAGCATAACCTTGAATTTTTTTATTTAAGCATATATATGATTTTTTAATTGGTTATTTTAACCATTCTTTAGTTTTGTAATTTAGAGAAGTAAAAATATGTTTAGAAAAAAAATCAATTTTATTAGAGAAAAACACATTATTTAAATAAGAAATAGCATATATAGGGTCCTTTCCCCTTTATATATCACAAAATTACATATATATGTCAGCAGAGGTTACTAATGTTTCATCAAAACATGCTAATTACAAAGATAGTTGTGCACATCAAATTATTAAATATGAGAGAACATAGATAATCAAAGAAGGATATAATTTTATGAAGTAAATGTATATTATTAATTTAATAAATTACAAAATCACAAAGATTAATGTTAATTATGTAGGAGATAGAGCATTATTAACATAAATATGAAAATAATCCATTTACATTCTTGCAACTATATGATTAAATGAACACCCATAAAGTAAAACTAGAAGAAACTTATCTAAATATCTCTATTATTGAAACTATAAAAGCATAGAATAATATTCATCAAATAATTTTAGTGAACTATTTGTTCATTATAATAATTCCAAACCCTCTCTTACATTCTAGAAATATATATAGAATTGAATCTAGATTTGTTCTAACTTCCATAATCTAATATTAGAGCAAATATGCTTGCTAAAAAATTAGAATAACCATGTAATAATAAATCCAATGTTATATGTATTTGCCACATATGTCCAAACATGCAATTTTATGCTCATATTTACCCACTAACACTTTATTAAATTTAGTAAGTTATCTCATCCTAAGATAACGTTGTAGAGGTAGGTAACTCAAGGACCTTAGTCACAAGACCAAAACAAAAGGAGGATTTATTATAAATCACATGAATTTCTTGAGATGTCATTTACCAATTTTCACCTTGTGTACACTACTTAGCCACCCTTTCAAGTTTTAAACTAAGTGGTGGACTAGTCTACCACCCTTGTGAGTTTTAAATAGTCTAACCCCACTTTTTTTATTGGATTTTCCTATATAAAAATTAGAGAGTAAAAATTCAAAATATTAATTTCATAGTACTTAACTATAAGATGGAAACATGGGTAAAGTGGATAAAGATGAATAAGTATGTGATGTAGGTGGAGAATCTTTATCAAGACTTTGTGACATGCTCTTTTTCTATTGAACAATCATCTAGATCTTGTATGGAGTGATTAATTTTATAAATTACACCAAAGGTGTAATCTTACTATCAGAGGTGGCCAAGTTTACCTAATAATCTTACCATTCAAGAAAAAACTCCTAAGTGAGTCACAACATAGCTCATAGGTTTCCTTGTGAAAGAAGTAAAATCTAGATGTCATCATTTATTGTGAGATTCAAGGTATCTTTACTAGTTTTGATCAATTGAGTAATATCCTATTACAGATCAGTTAACTTGTTGACATAGCATTGCATTTATACTCCAATAAATGTGCTTCACAACACCTAGTTCTACCATGTTTGAAGATGTGAAATGAATATATCATGTGTGGTACTAGAGTCCTAGAGCATCACATCCATCTCCTTAAATGTTTTGGATTTATTCTACATAGTGACCTTGGCTTTGCTAGCCTCTAAAAAGTCATTTTTTTCACCTCCCCAAATGGTATCAAGTTTTTTCTTCTATTTAATAAACTACTGGGCTACTTGAGTTACCTAAATTGAGCCAACATTCAAAACCATATAATGTTCTTGAATAAGTTTTAATATAACCTTAGTCTTTGATTTTATGTCCTCACCCTACATCTATATTTTGTGGACCTTTTGAATTTCCTTTTAATCCTATACCAATTACATAAGGATAATGGTAAATTATTGGTGGTCTAAAAGAACTAAAGTCCTAATGACCTATGCACTCAATCCTAGACATATGTTCTCAATGATCATGTTAAAATTATGAATTTATTGCATCAACACTACATTATCCAACTAAAACCTTTCCACTTGTGTTTATAATGATGTTTTTTTTGGGTGATTGATTCATAGAATGTATATGCACTTTATATCTACTTAAAAAATAGTAATCTTGAAACATCTAATGATAGATTTATGGTAAGTAGGGAAAGTACCAATGTTGTGGCTGAAATTTTAGTAGGTTCCACTTCCAATGGTGTGATCAGTAGAAATAATATGGTGCATTGAAAGGATAGATCAGGTATATCCCAAGGACAAACAATTTTCATGGGTGGTGGAAAATAAATGTCATATGGATTCATAGTACAAAAATATTGTTGTTCTTTTACTTGGGTTTCCTCCATTATAGTTTCCTTTATAGGAACATCATATTCTACTTACTGTAATCCCTTATCCTCATCTTAGTTTAATTTCATGGCAATTTCTTCCTCATGTTTTTGATTTAGGTGTTGTGCCTCTTCATGTTCTTCCTTCTTATTTACCTCTTCAACTAGTTCCTTTGTCTACAATTATCCCTTAGCTTGTTGCTTCTTGTCTTCTTTTATGGATAGCTTTATCTACACTTCTCCATTTACTATTTATACCTTATGTCATGTCTTAGTCTTTATATAATTATTTAGTTATTTTTCCTCCTCCTTTCTCTTATGCACCTCATGTGACTTTTTGTTCTTAGTTATATCCTCAAATTACATCATTTTAATGCTTCATCTTTCTTTTTCCTATGAAATTCCTTGGCATCAATGACTTGTTTTTAAACATTATCTTCATTGGTTGGTTTTTGGGTTGTAGCCTATTACTACCATTGTTCATGTTCCACCTTCTTGTGAGCCTCCTCCTTAAATTTTCTTCTACATGTTCTCTCTACATGATGTGACCCTGTACACCTCCTCATGGGTGGCTTATTTTTCCTATGCATTTTTTACTCCATCACTATATCCTTAGTATCCATTATGGGATCTTCCTTAGATGAGGGAACTATTACACCCTATACCATTTCCTTATAAACCAAAAAAATTAGATTATTATCAATAACTAATTGTCTTTTGGTTTTTTTCATAATCTTAGCTTGTGATTCTTGTGCCTACTATGTTGTAGGATATGGTGACTCAAGTTATGTAGGCTACTCTTTTATGGTAGTAAACTCTTTGTCATCCTCACCAATCAATGGGAGTACCCTAACCTCCTTGAAAATTTTATGCATATAGAAAAAGGACTCTCAAGAAGTTGGGAAAATGGGTCTGATGAAGTAAATGTCTCTAGTTAGTGATTGGAAAATAGATCTATTGTGATCTTTGCTTGTTGATAATGTTGAATGTGATAGAAGGATAATAATCAAGGATGTCAACCGATAATTCCTTTGGTACCTATTTTTAAACTTGTACCATGGACACTACTTTATAAAATAAAAAAATATTTTTCCTCTTTGTTCTCATACAAGTCCCTAGCCATGTCAACAAGAATTACTTGATATACTTATTATTCATTGGTCCCCTTGTTAGCAAGTCATAAAGAGATACAATCATTGGAACCTAGGGATCATCCAACCATATAAAATTTCTACATGTTTTTGTCTTTAGTGGAAGAGGGTATTATATTTCAATAGGTTCTTTTTCATTTACCCTCTAAATCTCTAATGCATTAGGCTCATGTTGTTGGACTATTGATATTGAAACTCTAGGTGGTATTGTATGTAGTGTCATTATATGGTGCATATCTAATGATTTCTATCAGCTAACCTCTTTCTGGACCATTTACATATCGATATAAAATGGTATAATAAAACTCATTCTAGTGGGAAACTCATGTATTCACACCATTATATCCTTGTAAATATTGGTCACCATGGCATGTTGTCCCAAGTAATAAATTACATCAAGAGAAACTATGGAATTGGATGTGATGAGATGGATCAACTCCTTGCACCACACTCAAAACTTTGTTTGGTGTGAAAAGTATGTGCTATATAGTACCCATATTAGATTTTAAAACTCCACATTAAGAAAATAATAAACATTTGGATTCACCTCTATTTTATGTGACTTACATTATGTTAAGACCAAAATGAAAACCAAGAATTTGTATTGAAAATTCTATTTCATAGAAATCAAGAGTTTGTCAATGTTGATGGTCAGCTCAGAGACCAAGAATTTTAGCTAGTTGAATTCTTCATGGACATGAATGATGTGGTGGGCAATGTTGATGGCCCTATTTTTAGCTTATTTTATGTTCTTGGTTATTTTCCAATATCATCATGTAATGTATGGTTTAAACACTTGAACTTGTTCATCTCAAATATTAGTAAGTGATATTCCCCTGGAACCCCTATCATAAGATGTATGAACTTTTGGTAAGATTGGTGGTAATTTTTATTTATAATCTATGACTAATTTACCACAAGATATAAATCTTGTGTCCCATGCCATTTTAGTTTTATTAATGTAGACAGTAACATCTTTGGTGAGATAAAATTTTAACCTCATTATACTAAACTAGAAATAATTTCATAATCTCATTGAGATCACTAAAAATTTAATATATGTATTAGGCATGTGATATTTGTGGAGTGAAATTGATGTTTTTATGCCAAAGTGATGGGTTTCACACCATGTATGGCCTTTTTAATGAATAAATTTTTCTCAGTGATTGATTAATTTTAAAGCATCTAGGTCTAAAAAATTAATTTGTCATAAATCTATCCCAATGCCCAAATATTCCTTTTGAGAATAAGTGAGAGTTTTGAGCGATTGGAAAAGATCAAAATAAACTATTATACCCTCTGAAAGTCTATCATGATGTCAAATACAACAAACTTATGCTCTTCACTCAAGGAGATGGAAACAATGTAGAGATGGTTGATATCTCGGTATCACTAAGTGTAAGATGCCAAAATTATATATCCAACCTAAATTTTATATCTTCTTGATCATACTTTTACCTTCCTTCATTTTAAATTTTCTATTTTTTCATTTTATTTTGCATGTGCATGCATCAAATGGGAAGAATCATGTCTAGTTGATGTGTCAAATTTGTTGAGCTACTCTTTTTATGGTGGATGAAATATAAGAGTTATCCCATCACTATATTTTCACCGTGTCATACTTAATTTTTCCATTTGTGATGTTGATCGATGATCTATTTTGGTATATTTATCAATATATTAACCTACTTTATCATTAACAATTGTATTTAATTGTTAGTATCTGTATATACTTGAGATCCTACCACCATATGATTCTTGGACTTAATTGAAGTTATACACTATCCTTTTGATCTCACTATGCACTATCACCTTATATAACATTGTTATTTATTCCACTCTTTTATGAATCTAAAATATCACAATATAACCTATGCACACAACAAAAAAACTACACTCTAATAACATAATTAAAATAAATATTAAATTGCATTATGTGACTCTGTACCTTCTCATACTTTACAAAGACAGATTATTGGTGGTAGGGTTTGAGCCTACTACCATTCACCCATATAGGTAAAATGGTGATTTTTGAATCCCTTAGTAATATCATTCTTAGATATAATAACTCATGGATAATGTATATACCTGTCCATCTAATGTTGAGCTTGCCTAAGAAGGCTCTAAACTAACTATCATATAGTAATAAAGGTTGATCCACCTGTAACTCTTTAGTGTGTAGGTTCTAATCATATCAGGATTTATGGATATGTTTATGCAACTCTTATGCCCAATATGCTTTGTCTCTATCTTCATCCATGTGATTTAGCTCCAATAACCTGCTTTTCAATTATTCTTGCTCACTCATGCAGATAATGAATGTGATTCGTATACAAGGTACTACATACTCCATGGGCATGATCATTTCCATCCCATAGATTGAATAAAATGTAATGAACTCTATGAAATTCTTATAATGTGTGTGATATTCCCATATAAATATATAAATTTGGTCGTCCTAGTCATCCCTTTAGACATCACATATTTTAGTAAGCATCTTACCCAACACCTTATTCATAGCTTCAACTTGGCCATTAGCTTGGGAATGATATGTTGTGCTTTTGTGGTGAAAAATTAAAAATTAATTAGTGATAATATTTATATTTATATTAAATAAATATGTTCTTGTATCACTCACTAGTTTAATAAGATAACCAAACCTAGTAATGATATTTTCATATAAGAACTTTCCTATATCCTTAACACCACAACTAGGCATTGTAGTAGCTTTTTTTTTATTCCTAAAATAGTTCACCATAGTAAAAATATATTTAGAACATATATGTTTATTGGTTGGACTAATGGACCCAAAAACATAAATTCCCCATTGGTTAAAGGGTTGTTATACTAGCATTAGTTTTAGATGTATTTCATCTCTTTAGTTCAGCTTGCCGATTCAGTGACAAACATCTCACTATTGTGTAAATATATAGATATATTTAAATTTATATGGACACTAAATGCCACTCTATAATATATTTCTCATATTTTTGTCTCATATTAATTGACCCCCTATGATCCCTTGATATGTCTCATCAAGTAATTATAGCCTTTCATACTCCAATACAGCTCTATGCAACACTTCATCCTTACCCTGATGATAAATAAATCCATAAATAATACTATATGACAAGGATATATTAATGAGTTTCTTCTTATCCTTTTCCACATAATGTTTTATAAATATTCCTTGTTCATTAAATTTTATAATATATTATAAATGTTTTAGGATCTTAAACACATAAAATAGATGTGCATTTGGAGATTTATTTAGGATCTCTTCTAGTTAATCACCATTTTTTAGCCTACTTAGATGATCTAAACCCATATTATCTCATCTTAGCTTAACATTTATCTAAAATTTAAATTCTTGTAATATAATCAACCATCATGAAATGTGTCCTAGCATGGGCTTATTAATGAAGTATCATAGTGCTTGGTGATTAGTGAATAACTCAAAAGGTGTGCCCAAAATATAGTGTTAAAAATTTTTAAGTGAAAACACCATAGATAAGGTCTTTTTCTTAGTTATTATATAAATTTTCTCTATGTTAGAAAACATTATGCTTCTAAAATGAATAGGGTTATCTAGTCCACCTTCTCCTGGTTATACTAATACTACTCCAATTATGATTCCTAATACATCTATATGTATGTGAAATGGTTTACTCTAGGATGGAAAGACTAGGATTGGCACAACCACTAATCTCTTATTCAATTAAATGAATTATCCATAAAAACTACATTCTTTATACAAAAACTTATCTAAAGGGGTAGATATGGATTCATAACCCTTAATGCACTTCCATTAGTATCCTATATGTACCCAAAAAGATCTCATCTTTGTTAAAATTGTAGGTGGAAGAATTCTCACAATTACTATGATATTAGCTTGATTTACCAAGATGCCCTTACTGTAAACTACATGTCCTATGAAAACTCCAAACATTGTGAAAAATAATCATTTATTAAAATTGATCATAATTCATAGTGCCCTACATCTCTCCAACATACAATAAGTTTAGATAGATGATTTTGTATCTTTTTTTCTTTTATCTACTCTAATATTAGGTTTTGTAATGGCTCAACCTTTCACTCAAGTTCAAATAGATCAGCTAAATCCATGTCATTTTCAACATCCTAATTTGACATCCCATCATCTTGATCTTGTATCCTATATCAAGTCTACCCAAGGATTTAATCCTTTCCTTTTTTCTACTTTTTATATATGTAATGCTTCATTCAAGTCATAGGTTTCACTTTATTATGAAGATAACTTATCCATATTACCTAATTCCTTAGCCTTCCCATGAAAGATAAAACTCTTTAACTTATATAATTACCTATGTGTCAATGGGTTATCATCTTCAAAAATCAATGTTTGAATTAAGCCACTTTGATCTTATGCCCAATGCTTTGTCCCTCACATGCACATGTTATGTATGTATTAGTAGTTGTGAAAACATGTACCTAATACTTCAGGGCCATAGCTTATAAAATATAGACTTCAATACATTGATAAATATTAATCTCTAGATAGTATCCCTCTTTAAACATTAGTTAGTCTTTTTTTATGACCTTTGGCAATTGGAATCAGGTTAAAAATATTTTTCATTATTCATCTTGGATTAATTACTCATATGTTGAATTGAACATTAGTTCATAGCAATCCCCTTTAGTGGATAATTGAGATCACTCACCCTTTGGTAAGTATTTGATACATATTTTTTGAATAAGAGAATAAACTAACTAACATCCTTAGTGGAAAAAATGGGGTATTTGGCATTCTATCAAAAATATCATCTATAGAGGATGTATCTCATGATCTCCCTTAACCTAGCTAAATATGTGCATATCAAAATCCTTACTCACTAAAGAAGTTATATCACATGTTAGAATGTTTTCTATAGTCATTTATATCTAATTTTTGTCTATGTGACATGTGTGGTATAAAAAGTGTATGTCAAACTGAGTTGGTGACCTTACAAACATAGATCTCACATCCTCTAATTCCAACTATGGAATCTCTATGTAATTTAGCATATGATTGCATATTAGTTATTCATTAAATAGATTTTATATTTGTGTATTAGTGTTATCATAGAGAAATCTATATTTAGTAGCTTGTAGAGATTTCTATTTATCTTCTACATCACTTGCATCTAGCTACTTTCCCCACAAACATATGGTGAGTCAAGTTATTTGGGTATGCAGTATGTTTTCTACCCAAATTTAGTAAATGCAATTACTATGATCTTATCTCCATTATGGGATTCTAGGTGATTCATCACTATGTTTATGGTCATCTGACCATCATACACCCACTTTTTTACAATCAATTTAGGGTAATGAGTCTCATTTGTCTTCATGTTAATGACTTCAAATCCACCCAAACTCAACTCTATGAATTTTATTTTCACATCCTCTAGACATTCAATAGGTTCAAATCATCCATAGTCTATAAGGATTAAAGTGATAAAATTATATCTCAGTGCAAGTCACCTAATAACTACCCATATTGATCTAAAGATCATTTTAATATTGATACCAAAATCAAATACGACATTGGCTATTACATACCCTTCCAACTTGATATACATTCTAGAGTCAACATCCCAAGGTTTTTTAGTCTTAATGTACCATATAATTATATTTTTTCTATTGACATTTTTTTACACATTCCAACAAATTATGGAGTAGGTTGGTGATATTTAGTGAATTGTCTTTGTTACACATTGTGTTGACTAACATAATTAAAGATATAAAGGTAGTTATAACACCTTATTAACACATTATGTGCATTATCTATCCGTACATATTCACATTCATAGCTATAACATAATCTTTAGTAGTATATTTTTTTTGGATTTTTTTCAAAATCTATGTATCTTCTCACATTAATCCTTTCTTGATGATTGGTTTGGGATATTTGTCATTCTAAGACTTTCTTAACACTTGATCTTGGGGCATCTCCAAAGGTGGTAATACTTGTTCCACATGTTATTTCAATGTGATTTCCCATATAAATGCATCTTATTAGGGTTTTGCATTAATCATATCCACATTTATTATTGCCTTCTCTATTCATTGTTTCTTTAAAACTATATATTCCTTTGTGTCTTGTTGATATGAAACCCTACAATATGCACAATAGGATTATCACTGAGTATTTGGGGGATAATTCCTTTGTGCATGATTAAATTATCTACATAAGTATCACTAAATCAAATGTAATTGAGAATTATTTCCCCTACCTACTTATGCACCACCTCAATATCCTCCCTTATATCCTCTTCTATTTTATTGAAATCCCCATCCATTTGACTATTGTATCTAAGAACTCTCATAAGACTATTGTGCATTCCACCTTTTTTATTTATGTAGGCAATCATAACTAATCATATTGGTAGTGAGGAAGTAATGGTTCCAAAGTTTCATATTATGCCTAGGGAATCATAGGATTCCAATGGGATGAAGATTGATATTGCATTGATGGAGGTCTCTAAATATAGGAAAGATATATCTAAGCCTAATATGGTGGTGTCTAACTAACCATACCTATAGGTTGATATTTTGATCCATTTGAAATCCATGGTGAACTTAACTATGTTACACCTATCATGTTAATTTTTAAGTTGGTAATTGTTTTAGTCATAGTAGTTCTCTATGTTAGAAAGGAATGCTTGCCGTTGTGCTAAAAGGTTGACCTATTAATACCCGATACAAACACCAGATAAATACACATGGGAGGTTGTTATTCCATGTCAAAAATCCTTAAAGGGTATGCTAGTGATTAGTCTAAAAATCCCCCCCAACATTACCCAAGGGGATTCAAACTCGTGACCATGGCTCTAATACCAATTGTTAGAAAGGAATGCTTACCGTTGTGCCAAAAGGTCAACCTATTAATGTCTGATACAAACACTAGATAAATAACCATGGGAGGCTATTAGTCCATGTCACAAATCCTTGAGGGGTATGCTGCTGATTAGTCTAATATTATGATGTGCAGCAATTATAAACACATTATTTATAATATCCTCCTTTAGTTCTTGGATAAATCTTCAAAAATTTTCATCATGATTAGGTGACTTTTAAAAGTTATAATATAAAGTATGGATTATTGACATACTATTTTTAGAGATGGTAGTGAGATGTAACATGCCCTACCACTCTACATATTTCACATAATTCTATTTTGATTCTTGGGTAGTCATTCCTGTGATGACCTTTGTCACACTCTATATACAATAGACTAGACTTAGACTTGTCTGCTCCCTTTTTATATTGATCCATCCTTCTCAGGAGTGTTTGTAGAGTGTTCTCTATTTTTGAAGTTGAGGTCAAAGTATCACCATAATATTTGATCTATTTGATCCTCAACTTAACTTCTCTTACATCTTCTTTGGTATTGAATTATGTCTGAGTAATGGTGAACTATATTCTTATTTTTAATACATCCACAAATCTATCCACTTTATTTTTATATTCTAGATCAAAATTCAATTTATTCATCATATCAAAGAATTTATGATCATATACAAATACAAACTCTTTTTCTTCCTATTAAATTTATTTTAAATCCTATATAGTTTGACTAGAACATTTCTTGATCTTAAATTCTCTGATAAGCATGTATTTTACCTATTGCATATTTTCTTGATTTAACATTTATATAGAAAATGAATTCCAATGTGTGACCACAAAAGTTATAATTGGTTCACACTTATTTATTGTATCATTGGTAATTCCTTTGGCCTACCACTTCATGTTGCAAGTTACCAAGTACTATTCTAGGTTTATAGACCCATTATAGAGTGTCATATTGATAAAGTCTCTTAATTTAGTTTCCATACTAATTTTTCTTATAGGTATCATACTCAATTGCTAAAATATTAATATCTACAAATTATGTGAGATTAAAGGGAATAACTTATATTTTGGCACTTTTTGTATCCCCACTTGTTCTACTAATGAAGTAGCCTCAGATATATTCTTGTCATCTTCCTCTTCTTCTAAGATCTTGATTTATGCGATGAAATCCCTTGTGAAATAATTATAGAATCCATTTTTATCAATTATAATGATTTTACATTCTTCTTATGTTGTTTAGAAAAACTATATGTAGCTTCAAGATGTGTTGCCTTTTGTGCCTTGATACCTTTTTGGTGAATCTCTTTTATAAATGGTTTTTACAAATCCTCATCTTCCAAAGTTGTATTATAATTACTAGGATTCTAAAAAAAATAGGTTAAGGGGATGTGTGCTCCCAAGGTGAATGATCTTTACCTGCAACAACATATTTCTTAGATATTGAACCTATGATATGTCTATGACTATATGGAAATAATTTTTATCCTCCATGGAATATCCTTTTATATGTTTGTGAACTCTGAACTACTTGATATACTTATATATTGTTTTCTTCCTCATCTTCTCTCATTCAATCCTCCTCATTATCTCATTATCTATACATAATAAGCCTAGACCCCTTATTCCTTTCAACACTTAGATCTTATTCCCTTATCTCCTTCTTACTCTTTACTTTTATGATACTATAACTCCTTATATTCATAACTTCCTAGGTCTCATTCTATTTATTCCACCATTTCTAATATCATAGCTCTTTTTCTAACTCTAGATTCTTCTTCCAATTTTTATCCTCTTGGTTATCTATTTTGGAATTAGGTTCAAGCTATACTTTTTTATCATCTCACCATTCACCCTTATGTCACACACATCCCCATGGTACCTAAAGTGATTAATCCATTCTGATTATAAAAGGCACCATGGGATTTTCTATAGCCAACATCTTGATCAATAAATGGATTTTTTTTTTAAAAATCCTCTAACCACCTAATGAATAAATCCTTTCCCACTTCAAATGTTATATACCTTTGTATTGTGAACTTAGTTATATAGTTGTCAATGTTAGCAATTATTTAGTAATCAATCACACAAGTCCAACTATTGTTCAGGTTTTGTAGCCACCCTATCTTCTCTTCAATCCATATAATAACATATGTAGCTCTAAATAAAAAATAATTATATTCAAATTGGGCCAAGTAAGTAGCTAATAGTCAAGGTAATTCACGCCAAAATATTTCATAAGTCTCACCATAGATATGTTCTTATACTATTTCTCTCATATTATATCATACCCTCCATGATTCCTCCTCTACCAATTTATGAATATTATATTCTAACAAACTTTCCACTTATATTTAACTGGGTAACCATCTCAACATCTCCAAGTATCTAATGATGTTCCATACTCACTATACCATTGTTAGAATAGGTTTTTGATGTTTCATCAAAACATGATAATTACAAGGATATTTATGTGAGTCAAGTTATAAAATATGAGATAAATTATATAATCAAATAAATAGATCATTTAATGAAGAGAACACAAATTATTTAACTTAATAAATTACGATAATTGCATGATTAAGCTTAATTATGTAGGAGGTAAAACATTATTAATAAAAATATGAAAAGAAACCATTCACATTCATCCAACTATGTGAATAAATGAACACCCATAGAGGAAAACCATAATAAACTTAGTTGAATATCTCTATTACTGAAACTATAAAATCATAGAATAATAGTTATCAATCAATCTCTCTAGAATAGTGAACTATCTATTCATTAAACTAATTCCAAACCCTCTCTTACATTTGGGAATAACATATATATGCTTGAATTTGGAGTTCTTCCAACTTCCTTGAGATAATCTTGGGGTAAATATGTTTATGATGCAATTAGAATAACCATGTAACAATAAATCCAATGTTATCTATATTTGTCACATACATCCAAACATGTAGTTTTGTGCTCATATTTACCTACTAAAAATATACATATATATGCACTAGAAGTGAAAAATTAGGCCCTAATTCTATAATGTTATCTTTAATATTAGTATAAAGTAGGTAGGATACTCCATTCATGAGAACTGACAAAAAATTTATTGTTGACATAGTAATTAAATATATTTTAATTTTCTAATTGGAGGCAAGACATTGAAGAGAAGTAAATGAAATACCACCAATTGGTAAGTGGAAAACATAGGGTTAATCATGGAAAATTGAGAAATATTTTTTTATGAATCTGTTAGTGTTAGTGTGTTGAAAATGTGTTGTTATATGTAATGAAATTTACTCGTAATTAAATTAACAAATCACAATATAAATATAATAAAATAGAATATATGATAAGATAATTTGAGGGGCCAAAATTCAAATCCTTAAAATAATATATAACTCACATATAACCTTCTTTGAGTGAACCACACTCATATATATATATATATATATATATATATATGTATGTATATATATATATAATGAATGGAGAGAGACACACCAATTCATCCCACCCTTACATATTGATAATTGGCCTAAAGTAGTAATTAACTAATAAAGTTAAAATATAAATGAAGATAATGTCATAACTAAAGGTCATAACTGCCACTACACTTCAAAACAATGTTGCCCTCAATGTTGAACAACTCTAGATGGTGTTGTAAAATGTAAATAAAATTGGAGTCAGGTAGTACTTCATGGTCATCATATTTGGTCACATCATCTTCAGCATCATTGGACCCATCAATGTATAATAATTTCCTCTAATCACACATATGACCTTTACTCTATTTGTTATCATAATTGAAACATAATCCTTTTACCCATTTCTTGTCAAGTTGGTGAGAAGTCAATCTTGTAGGCTAAGGGAAGGTTAGTGTGGGACCTAAATGCTCTCTAGTAGTAGTGAAATCCCTTTGGTTTACTAAATATATTTATTTTACCCTATGAGCCTTAAGAATAGATTCATAGATAATAGACAGATTAAACATGCATACCACATGTCCAATGTGGTCCTAGAGACCTCCAAGAAATAAGTCATTCAGGTGACCTTTACAAATGTTATCCACATGCAAAGAGAGGTTTTAGGATTGATGAAATTAATACTTGATTGATCTTATTTTTCATATCTTTGCTAGTTGACTAAAGTGGTTATCACTCACATTATTGCTATAGTGGAGTTGTAGCTCCTCTGTAAAAGCATACTAGGTGAGATTGATAACAATCTTTTTTTATCACATAACCATCTATACCAAATGAAATTTTATGGTTCTAGATATATGGATTCCAAGACCACATTTTAGCCACTATAAATCTCTTGGATATCAAAAATATCCATTTGGTTGAGTTAGGTGATTGGATCCTTTCTATCAAACTTTAACATTTCCACTTTTGACATCATGTTCTTTGATTGTAAAGTACTTGAATTTGGATTGGGCTAATTAAAATATACACTCTATCTAGGTTCTCTAATGGTGATATGTGGTTGGTTTGTCTTATTATTCTTCAAAGTTTTCACTAAATCAACCAATGTATCTTGTACAATCTTCATTTTTGAATGTAGGCTTTGCACCTTAGATTGTATGTTGTGCATATAATACTCAAACTGGCTAACTTTTTGATCTATTGTAGAAAATTTTAGAAAAAATGTTTTAGTAACTCCCCCTTTGAGATCTATATCTTCTTTATGAGGAGTTTTACTTAGAGTTTCAACACCCTTGACTTAGCCCCTATTTTATGGTCATGTCATAACAAAGCATGACAATGTCAATCATGATTGTCATCATTGACATAATTTTGACACAATGATTTTTATATTATGTAAGCCTATGATCATAAAATACAAAGAATGAACCCAATCTATATTTCTTCAATTTTTCCAGAACTGTAATAAAATATGAAAAAATATTATATTTTAGGTTGCAGTCTGATTTTATGAAAAAAGTAAAAATTTAATAACTTATTCAAAATGGATTTTCAAATAATCAATCTTTACCATGGACTCCTTATATGATTATCCAACTGTAGTGAAAAAAATTCAAAAAAAAAAATCACAATTATTTACGAGATATAGTGGAAATAAAAATCTATGCCAAAATGGATGTTTTAATACCAATTATAATGAACTTTCTTCATAATTAAAGTAATAAATCATAATATAACTAAAATATAAAAGTATATATGATAATCCACTTTAAGTGGGAAACCTCTAAATCCTTAAAATAAGATATAACTCACATATAACTTTCTTTGAGTGAGCCACACTCATCTCTCTATATAGAATCAATAAGGAGAGTCACATCCATTCATCCCATGCTTACATATTGACAAGTCAGCCCAAATTAATAATTAACTAATGAATGCAAAAATAAATGAATAGTGTTTCATAGATTAATAGATCTAATTTATAATGTGTGTGAGTGATTTGTGATAACTCACATAATTAAGTGAATGAGAGAATAATGGGTCATGAGTGACTAGAGGAGATATTTTTGGGATAAATTAGTTGTTTAGGATAAGTGAGAAACCTTTACTTAAATAGATATTCAACATATATATATACATATACATACATGTGTGTGTGTGTGTGTGTGTGTGTGTGTGTGTGTGTGTGTGTGTGTGTGTGTGTGTGTGTGTGTGTGTGTGTGTGTGTGTGTGTGTGTGCGTGCGTGCGTGCATGCGTGCATGCGTGTGTGTGTGTATGTATGTATGTATGTATACACATACATACATATATATACATACATGTGTATATATATATACACACACACACACACACACACACACACACATAGATATATATGTATGTATATGTATGTATCTCTCTCTGTGTGTGTGTGTGTGTGTGTGTGTGTGTGTGTGTGTGTGTGTGTGTGTGTGTGTGTGCATGTATGTATATGTATATATGTGTATATATATATATATAGATATACATATATATATATATATACATACATATACATATATATATATATATACATATACATATGTATATATACACACACACACACACACACACACATATATATATACATATACATATACATGCATGCATACACACACACACACACAGATATATATATGTATGTATATATATGTATGCATATATACATATATATATATATATATACATATATGTATATATGTATCTGTATATGTATATATGTATATGTATGTATGTATGTGTGTGTGTGTGTGTATATATATATATACATATAAATGCATACAAACATATATATATATATATATACATGTATATATACATGTATATATGTACATATATATACAAATACATATATATATATATATGTACATACATATATATATATGTGTGTATATATATATATGTGTATATATATATATGTGTGTGTGTGTGTGTGTATATACATATATACATATATGTACATACATACATATATATACATATATACATACATACATACATACATATATATATATACATATATACATACATACATATCTATATCTATATATATATATATATATATATATATATATAATCTCTTTCTAATGTAATGATGTCAATATTTAATATATAATTTTGTAATTAGGTAGGGTAAATAAAGTTGGTTTTATAATGATTCATCAACCATGGACTTTAAATAAAAAATAAATAGACACAAAGCTGAGAGACAAATCCCCAATAGGTAGAAAAACACACAAAAGAGGGACTTTAACCAAACATAAGCAAAACCACACAAAACTACTAGGTGCAAATTAATCAACCAAATAAAAACTAGAACTAAATAGATTCTAAAAGTTCCTCAGAGCTTGACTAGTTGTTTACGTTGGTTCATTTCATTACCTTGGTCTTATCATTCATCATGCTCAATGTTTATTTACCACTCGTATGTTTATTTGGGCCTTCAAAAAGTCCCTTTATAACATTCTTTACCAGTGTTTTATGAACCCTTTTATCTTTGAGAGCGTATTGAATGTCTTCAGTTGTATCCTATTTGGTCTTAGGACTGATATATTTTGTATTTGTGATGTTTTCCTTTCCTTTTTGATTTCATGATTCTACTTTAAGCTTATTATGGGCCAAAATGCATTAGAAACCATGTTCATGAATAGTTTGATCTACAGGAACTAATTAAAGGCCATGATGTAGATAGGCTTAGCCATTCTAAACTATAAAGAGCTTGATGAGTTTTAAACTAAGAGTAAGGAGAATAAGGTCAATCAAGGTGTGAAAAATACTAGAGGAAAATGCTTAGTTAAGGTGTCACTTGTAGGGATTGTCACTAATAAGTAGTACAATAAGGATCCTGAAGAGCAAGACCAGTTTGTCTTTGTTGGTGATTGGTTTATTATTGATGAGTCACTCTAAATGATGCTAAGATAATTGGTAGGCAAGAGGAATGCCTCAACAAGGGTCATGTTCAATGCATATTTTTCTTTGAAACCTGTACCATATCTTGGATTGAGTTTATGAATTTTCATTTTGATCCAGGTGGTTCATGCTTTATTTTAATAAGTTAGTTTCCTTGTATCTAATTAGTTATTTATTTTCCTCCAAGTGTTGCTATAGCACATTAGGATAATAGTCCTTGATTTATCAGATTATTTTCCCTTCTATTATTTTTTTTCCTTCAATAAGTGCCTTTGGGCACTTTGTGTTGTTCTTTTCCTTTTTGTCCCTATTTATTTCAAGAGAGGTTATCCATAAAAGGTCAACCTTATTTTTAGTTTTAGATCAATACATCAAACTAGAACAAGATAATCCATGCCAAATGGAATAGATAAGGATTATTCATAGGTTTATAATCATAGAAGGCATGCTTCTCTATGATTTTCTATAAATGTTGGCCATTTTGGCCCACATACCAGGCTTCTTACCTAGATAGAAAAGGCAAGCTGAGTCCCTGATGGAACAAAGATCAAGTGGCTTAGAAGTGATTCCAAAAATTTAAATAGAGGTCCCAAATGGGTTTCCATGGTGATCATATCATTTAATATCATGAACTAGGTTTCACAAACCTTAGAAATTCTTTATAAACTTGAAAGGATGATCAAAGGATGAATTTGGCAAGTTTAAAGACTAGAATATCACCAAGATGTCATGTAGAAATGAGCAAACCAATTCACTTGCACATTTTATAATGTTTTCTTAGGAAGCCTCATGAGACAAAGGATTGTAATGACATAGATTCTTTCATTCCAAGGTCATATCCTACGAATTCCATGCCTTGGCAAGTTCTCTAGCTTTATTTATAAGTGTTTAAAGTTGAACCTATAGAATGGGACATTCATAAAGATGTCAAAATAAAGCTTGGTATTTATCTATTAGGGTCCAAAAGATTGATGGTTGTACAAAAATCAATGATAGTTTGTGAACTTCAAATGACAGGCACATGAACATCAAATTTAGGCCATGGCAAATAATTATTGGGGTTCAAAAATCTTAATGAGGTTGTGTAAACATTAAGGATTTTCATATGGACATCAAATACTTGAATGAAAATGTCAAATTTTGGCCTCATGAGTTAGATATTTGAGTTCAAATGGTGGTTCCATGTAAATATAATAGTATACATTCACTTTTACATCTCGATCTAATGGTGTGAGTTTGGGTGAACATGTCAAAGGATCTTTGAAGGTAGGAACGCAATGGACTATGTTCACTCATAAAAAAAAAATATCTATAGTGCATAGTGAGAGAGGATTACAAAGAAATTTAGTTAAGCATTAGTACATAAATAATAAAACATGCATAAATAACTAAGCAAGCCTATCTATTCTTATGGGAATTATAAAGGATAACAAGAAATAAATGAAAGAAAGCAACACCATATTACCTTCCCAAATGGATTCACCATACCCATGTGGCTCAAAAACATGTTATCCATTGATCAAGCATCCTTGTCTTTGTCAACAATGGTGTTAAGCTCCTACAATGCCTCAAGAACAGTCTACAAAACCTAGGCTTATGATTCCAAATCACTAAACTAGCCTATCAATGAAGGTTGCAAGCAAAATCTATGATCAAATGCAAAACTTTGTGGAAACAATTTAACACTATAAATTTTCAATATTCAAGTTTCTTTAAGATATGTAATCATAATAACTTTACACCAAAATAGCTTAAAATTCACATCCATAGCCTCTCTATTTATAGATTTTTGAGATTGGTCAGGATCAACAATGAGCATCCATCTCAATATTCAGATGTGTGTCCATGGATAATCCTAATATTTAGAATTAAATCCATAATTATCTTCATCATGATCTTGTAATAAGGTGAATTTAAGAGGAATGGTAAGCATTAACTAGGCATGGGTGACCCATAATCCTGATATTTGTGGCATTTAAGGCCTACCGATGTCTTTCCAAGAAATGATGTCACATGATGATGTAGTTAATAGGAATCTATTTTCAAAAATAAATATTCAAAAACTCTCATTAAAAATCCACTTAAGCTCTTTATTTGGATTAATTATCCTTAATCAAGGTTAATCAACATTTATGCACTTATTTGAAAATTAACCCTCAATTCATCAAAATGGTGAGAAAGTCATATTAATGGGTCATAATTTGACTAGAGAGGAACTGGAAAGTGATGTTAGATGTGTTAGAATTGTATTCCAATTTAGAATGTTTTCAACACCAAACAATAAAGGTACATGATGTGTACCAATGAATTAGAAGAAAAGAGTGATCTAGAGAACTAAATGGTGAAATTATCATTTTGACTCGAAATGATTTGATCAAAGTTAGCTAACCAATAAAATGTATTACCCTATTTAGGGATACTTTGACCTAAATTGGCACTTTTAAATGACAATTTCAAACTATTTAGGGTGTTTTATGGATTTTGACCTAAAATGTGCATTTGAGTGCAATTCAATTAAGATTGACAATTTCAACATAAATGGTGTTAGGAATTGGATGTCTACAGATAAGAGGTCAAAGATTCAAGATTTGATAGAAAATATCTATGGGAATAATAGGAATAAAGATAGATAGGAGCATTTTGACTAGTTTGAGTTAGTTTTTTATGGATAAAATCATGCCAACGAGTAGGTTTCAACCAAGGTGAACAAGGTATTGTAAAGATCATCCCATCACCATTAAATCTTAATCAAACACCATGAAAAGGAAAAAAATGATGAAATAAAGTTAAAATAATATAAAGGGACACCATTAAATCTAAATATAGACCTCTAGTTCATAGAATTATAACTTACAAGGTCCATCCTTTTGTGGTATATAGAGTTCATTTTACAACTTTGTTCACTATTATTTAAAGAAGGGTCTATGCGTATATGAATCCTTGATTATAATAAAGATATAATGGGTCTATTTTAGACCTAATAGGATCAAGAAAGTGGTTATGTAGTCTATAGGTCTATATCAATATGACATATATAGGAGAACCAATAAAGGAGATTGGTTTTCCTTTTATAGAATGGACCTATGATATGGATATGAAAATAGAGCATATATGTGATTAATTCAAAGGGTCTCATCTATCGACATGGATCTATCATCATAAAGTAGGTACTAATTTTCATTCATGGCATGACACTTTTAATTTCAAGATTTTAAGATTTGATGCTCATGAGTAAGTCAAGTGGACTTAGAATCTCAAGATGGAGAACCGATGATTGAAAAATTAGTTGGGGTATTTATTTTGCTCAATCAAACTTGTCATCATGCTAAACAAGCCCTTATCTTCTAGTGGATCTCTTAGCCAATGATGAGAGATCAAAGGCTACTATAGTAATTAAAGGATAATTTGTTGATAAGTATTAATCCTGATTGGAGAAAGAATGTATATAGAAAAGAACCAATGGAGTGACACCACACTTATTGATGACTAGGACCCTTTCTCCGCTCTCTAACGAATGTTCCCCTCTCTCTCTTTCTCCCTTTTTTCTATAAATAGAGATTTTTAAGCCTAAAAAAGATCCCTCAAATCCCTCTCTTGGGAATGACTAAAATATACCAATATTGAGCTTGTAGCCTCTTGGAATGAATAGAAGAATGTGTTTTATATTTCATTATGCTTATCTAGTGTGTTCATATCAATTGATTTGAGTATGTGGTAGCAGTTTCTCCCTTGTCAAGTCTTGATCTCACCTAGTTAGTAATTATCTTGTTATACAGGTCATATTTAGTGCTCAAATTCCATTTGATAGAAGCTATTATGCAGATACATTGACTTATTAGTGTCTTTAACTAGACCTCTCCATGATTTCCCTTAGTATTTGATCATTTGGTGAACCTTTACATGAAACAATGATGTATAGTAGACATTTAGAATTCTGAATCTAGTATTTTTCTTATCTCATTAGTGTTTTGAAAGCTCAAATGGAGTGGATCAACCATCATTTTAGTGCATCACCATTGTTATCTTAGGTTTCAATTTCAAGTTATCTCTGTCTCCATTTTCCCTAGTCATTAAGAGGTTTATTGAAAAATGAGCTAAATGATGCATCAAAGGAGTTAGCCTCATAGGTAACCCATATCCTAGGTTCATTACCATGTTTATATAGATTTGTAAGTAGGACCTAAACACTACTTCTTCTAGCTAGGGTGAAATCTAGATCTACAACACTTATCATTCTCGGCCTTCAAGTCATTCCACTCCTTGATAAGGCCTACTATTTTTGTTCCCATATCCATCAAAAATTCCTCAAAAGTGTGGAGCTTCCTTTAGAATTCCCATCTAGTGTCATTAAATTCATAAAAATCCTTACCCTTATAGCCATTTTCCTCACCCTAGGAAATGGTGATGATTTTTTGTTTTTTACCCTTTTAATTTTGGGTATGAACTCCCATGACATTTGCCCAATTTAGAAACTATAGGGGGATTTGGGTTGGGGAACTTTTCCTCCTCCATAAAACAAGATTCATAATAATATGATTCATCCATAGGAGTTATTTGGATAGTTTTCTCCCTCAAGGTTTCACCATGTTGGACCAACATATTAGGCCTTGATGAATTATATCATTGTCCTAGATAATTTGGTATGTGAGGGCTCTATTTTCTAAATATTTAAATAAATACAATGGAAGATTGATTTTATGTTCTTGTATGTGATTTATAAAGAGTAAATGGTGTGAAAATAATAAAGTAAACTTACCCTCTAGTGTCAAGTATTTCATAATATGTAAATAATTTTCTTACCATCGATGAGGTAGGTCTTATTGTAGAAAACATTTCTTTTCAGTCTTTTGTCACACATTGTTATAGAAGAAATTCTACATTAATTCTAGTTTTCTACTTTTATATTTAAAATCTTTTACCCCTTTATAATTCATCTAGTTACCTCCCTGATGCTTTCTTTTGTTATAATAATTTTTATGCCCCTCATTCTTATGGTACATTTATTCTAGGCCAAAAAAAAAATTGATAGTTCTACATCATTCCTTATTATTCTTTAGATGAATTTAAATAAGCCTTATTTTTATAGCTTCTTCCAAACCCATGCATGTCCTTTGGCCTCCACATAGGAAAATGGTTCTATACTTTCTCTATCTCCACCCATTACCACCAAATTCCTATCTCTCTAATCCTATTAAATGTTACTAACCTTCCTTATTCCAATAAGAAAATTTAAAAAATGAACTACATTAATAGTTCTTCCTATTTTTTTGATTTGGATTAGCTCTATGAAATCATTAAATAGACTTCACACACCTAGTGATGAGGCTGCCATGTGTAACCAAATCCCAAAGAAACTATAGCTTTTGATTTGAATCATTTTTTATTGTGACTAATAAATGATCTATTAAGTTGTTTTCTCCTTGAAATTTGACCATCGAGGGGGCTCTGACTCTAAAGTTACCAAGCTATATATGGATGAGTTTCCCTCCCTAAAAATATGAACTATAGTGACTTCACTAAAAAGGGCTATGATATTTTTAGCATGTTTTGATAGTATGGGAAGGAGTGGTCTTGTCATAGAGGTCATTAATAATATTTAGTGATTCCCCCTCAATGGAAAGCTTTACACCATTAGATAGTGAAGCTAGTTTAATAGCCCATAAAGAGACCATTTCCTCACATACGTGGTTAGTTTGACCACCAAGGGGACTTTCATAGCATGCCACAATCATAACATTAAAATATTTGATAATTCCCACCTATAGACTTGCCTATATTTAATTTATAACCCCATTTTAAATTAAGATTCAACTAACCTAGAATGGGGTGGGACTACCAAGTTGAGTGCCTAGCCACCACAGGCTTGGGAACTGAAACTTTCTAAAAAAATATTCCAATTATGGATAATGGAAAATTTGACATGGGAGTTCAATACCTTGTCATTAGGGGTAAAGGTGTGACAATTATCTAAAATTATAGAGCATAAGTGAAAGAAGATGGACTTGATGCTCCTCTTCTTGTTAACAAAGATGTAGTCATTCTTCACCTTCTAAATACCATATAATAAATGGGTTATATCAATAAACCTCAAGAAAGAGAGATAAGGTATGGATCACAGAGGTTTTTGTATGAAATAAAAAATGAATCATGTCTATAAATCAATCCTATTTTTGAGAATATAGAGCATACCTACACTTCTTATTGGAAACACATTTGTTAAGTAGAGCATGACCTATATGGGGATCTAATAGACCTAATTAGGGGATATCTTACCATAATACACCATACTAAGGAGGGTACCAAAGCCTCCAGTCTAACACAATCATGCAATAACTCTAAGGGGGTCCTAGGTTTTTATATTTCACCTAAACTAATAACAAGTAAAATAAATCTAATCTAGTGCTCACCAAAGCTTGAAACATAAAGTGAGGGTTAGAAATAATAACACTAAACATGCATAGAAGACTATACTTACATAAATATATATAGAATCCTAATGCATGGAAGATAAACACAAATTCATATCTATCTACTCTTATAAAAGAGAAATAAAGTTTTGAATACTTACCATTAAAGATGAACCCATAAAGCCTCAATCTCTCCCTTGGTGAAGGTTCTTCGCAAGAGGTTGTTATGGTATGTAAAAATGAAAAAAACAAATCAACTCTAAGATACACAAACTATCAATGTATCCAAAAGACTTATCTATAAGACAAGATTTGTATCTCCAAAGAGAGTATGAAACCTTAAGATTTATTCCTCAAGTATAATGGCCAATAATCAGATGTTCGATTCAATACTATTTCTTCTTCTACTTCTCCTTAATAAATGATGGAAATGAAATTGTATTTATAGGTGGATTTGACCTTTAACCCTTCCAAAAATCCCAACTGATAGGGTTGACCTAGTCGACCTAGCACAATTTTGGATAATTATTCACTAGGTCACAAGTAAGGTTAGCCAAAGGCTAACCTAATTCCTAAGTGAAAATATCCTAAAATTATACAAGATTGACCTAGTCAACCTAGCACATCCAACTAAAAAAATGGGATTTAGGTGTGGAAAAGGAGTATAAAATGTAGTAGATGCATATAAAGGGTAAAATATATAAGAATAAGATTAGGGTTAATGGTTTTAGGAGATAAGTGTGTAGATAACAAGTGATAAAAGGGACAACAATCTTGTCAAGCGCCAATGTTTTGTCCACCCCTTTTTCAGTATACCCCTTAAGGCATGCACTTATAGAGATTGAGACTCAATAGGTTATTGAAAGATAGAAAATGTCATTAATCTATATAAGTTTGAAAATATTATGTGTATACATATTCCCCACTCAAAGCTCAACAATGTGTCATCTGGGTGCAACATAGGATGGTGTTTCAGAAAATAGATCATGATAACACATACAACTAATGCTAAGTAAAGTATAGTAAAAAAAATGATAAATGAAAAGATAGAATTGAAAAACACATACCTTTACTTGCCTTAGTATTATAGATAGAAAATTAAACTAGAAGAAAAGTGAAGGTGTCCAATGTGAAGAGCATTAGATGAACCTATACAAATTAGTGCAAAAAATAGCCAAAAATGTAAATTTTTAGAAGATAGGAATATGGTAGTGGAAAATATTCTATACATTATCATGAATCCATAACATTTTATGGTTTGAAAAATAGATGAGTAAAAACAAATATAAAGTTAAAATAAGGAATCTGCCAAAAAATAATTGAAAATTTTAGATTTTGAAAAGTGATTTTAAATAGGGTGAAATGAAAGTCATTTTTTATGTTTGATTTATGAAGGAGAGAAAATGATCTTTGAGATACAAAATGAGTTAGGATGGAAAGGAGATGATAGGCTAGGTGAGAGGGACCCTAAGAGGTGACAATAGGTGCACTATAGGTAGGCAACTAAAAATCTTAAGACAATTTTTGAATATTATAGTGATTTAAGTGTATTTTATAAATTTGTAATTTTAAGCATTTATAGACATTGAAATGAAACCAAATCACGTTTTAAGGTTAGAAAAAACTAATTATGGAAATGGGTTTGAAGGGTTTGGGGAAATAACTATCGAAAGGAAATTATTTCACCAAATATAAGGGGTCGATAGGGAAAAACAATTGGGTCAACCCAATTGACCCAACACACTAAAAATGATAAAATCCATACTAATGACCTAATAGGTATGTGCTAACCTAGTATATTTATAGACTATTGACCTAGTATAGTTTGTTGATTGAGCATGAAAGTCTAGTATGACAACACAGTACTAAGGGGAGGAAAATAAGAGTGTTGAGTTAGAATTTTAAGTCAGTTAGGTCAAAAATAGAGATATTTTGGTCAAACTAGTGTTGACCAAAGGACTAGAATAATATGGAAATGCATGCAAGTGGATGAAAGAGTAATATAAGTGCCCAAAATCATAAAAATGGTGGGAAATGATTTAAAATGACTAAATTAAATTAATTTATGATTTTTTTTTTAAAAATGTATTTTGACTATACATGACATAGAGGATTTATACATCTTTTATTATTTCTTGATTAAAAGGGCATTTGAGATTCTAGAATTTGGTGGATGCATCATGGCTACAAGATATATTATAATTCCTCTCGATAGAGGATAGATAAATACTAATATCTATAGGGCTAAGAATCATAAAAGAGATGTGTAGGATATCCCTAAGCTCAAATCTATTAGTCATGTTACTAAGATGCTAGGAATGATTGAAAAACAACTTTAGGTGGGAGGTGGAGGGGGATACTATAGAGGTGGGTATCACCCTAGAGGATGTGCATGCCATCCTAGGATTTACCATAGCAAGGACACTTCTGGTCATAGGGATACCTGATACTGATGAGGATAGGAGAGCCTTAGTTATATGGGCTACAAGCTTAGAAAGGATATACTTAGGTTAGAGGGTGAGCATGTTTTATTCATATATATCATAGTTTTTGAACATCTAAAAGGTTATGATATGACTTGTGATAGAATGGGTATTATGACACATGTTTGATGACAATGTACCACTCTTTGTGATAGCCTTGAGCCAATGGATATTATAGGAGAGGGTGTTATATGACCTAGGGTTTGTCATCTAGGTAAAAGTCATATATGATATGTATGGAGTGATATCTAGATGGTAGAAGTTAGTGGTACCAATCATATTATTGATTGCATAGATCTACGAGAGTTTCCCCATATATCAGCTAATTAGGTTACCCCATGTGATTCATGATAGGTCACCTCAAGTATAAAGATAGAGATAGGACCAGATAAATGATATATATAGTAAGATGAGAAAATATAATATGGAAAACATATAGGCACATAGTTATGACATGTCCTAGATGGGCATAATTGCACTAACTTTGGCATGGATAGAGGTAATAGGGTATTATACCTAGTGGATGAAATCACATTCATTGGAATGAGTGCCAAGATATATGGGTTTACCTCATTTAGTAGTGTCAATAGTGGTGCCCACATTTTGGGCCCAACATGTTAAAGAGTCATGGGGGAGAGGAGGAATAGGGTCACTAGTGGTAATGTTGATGCTCAGACCACATCATGAGAGACCATGGGTTGGTTGAGCATGACATGTAGTAGTGAAAGAGGATATGGGAGTGGAAGTAGGAGTACCAAAGGTACCATTATTAATTTTTTGGTGGGATATGTAGTGACCATGGAGGATATGATGTTAAATAGAGGTAGTAGGAGTAGGAGATAACATACATAGTAGATGTCTCAGATGACCTAGCAGGTGAGTCAAAGTAGAGTTGGACTATAGAGAGACCACCTAGGCATAAGTTGAGATGGGTAAGAGTGGCATCTATAAGATTTTTTTTAGGTAGTTAGACCTATAGATGAGTTTATTGGAAACCACACATATTAGGAGATCATGCTTGGAAGTTGCATAGATGGTGAGATAGTAGTGCTCAACACACAGTCAAGTAATAAAAAATGGTTAAATTATGATTAAGTTTTTCTTTTAGATATATTAGAGATAGATAGATTTGGAGATATATAAATAATCTAATATGTATCTAGTTTGGTTTTTGCATATGTGGTAGAGGATGAGGAGACTAAATGAGGGTCTCTAATGAGGGGAATACTCCATGATGTCCTAGATGAGGTATTGATGCCATATGACCCCACTACACTGGAGGATCCTAGGGTGCAATCTACCCAAGCTTAGGAAAACTTGTTCAAACTAGTTAGAGAGAATGTGAGGTAGATATGAGCACATAGAGAGGGGATACAACCATAAATAGAGGTGAGTTTAGGAGAGACATGAACATTATAGGCCCTGGTTAAGGAGAGAGTTTTACATTTGGATATAGTCACATAGATGATACATGCACATGCCCAAGAGAGGGTGACACATATAGTTACACTGACCCATATGTCATAGGTATATAGAGAAAAAGAGAGTGACACATCTGAAAACTCTAGTCAAGTTGTCATAGGTGCAAGCTCAAGTAGATCATCTATAAGGATAGGTATTAGGATTGAGATCTCAAAAATCCTATTTAAAACATTCTATTCAGAGGGGTTAGACCAAGGCATCTACAAGTATCATGGCTAGGCAAAGAGAGAGACAAGATGGGGCCTAGACATAGAGATGGAGCATTATATATGGTTGTATTTTTATATCAAAACTCATGATATATATGTATATATATGGATCATTTTAGATATTGATTTTATGTTTCATCATTATGTTTATGGTTTTTTATTATTGGATATATTTAATTATAGCACATGTATTTAGCTTTGTTTTTTACATGCTATGGGAAATATATGAGTTGTGGTTTCTTTTCTAGTAGTATGTAGGACACATGCATGATTAAAAAGAAACTAGGAAATAATGACTTGGTAAAATATAATCAATATAAAGTGTATTACACACTATTTCAAGTTGGAAGATGTGTAATAACAATAAAATTACTAATTATAAAGAACTAAAGGGTGGTAAAACAAGATGGTAAAAATGAATTTGTTTTTAAACCAAATGAAAGATAGGCAGTCAGATTAAAACAAAATAAAATCACACTAAATCACATTGGGAAGTATGAAAATAATGTAATAAAATAGTATATCATATAAAAGGAGCAAAAATAAAAATTAATTAATTAATTAAATCAACTAAACTAAATCGTGTTGGGAAGTATAATATTAAAAACTAAATTGGCAAAAGTTTGATCTCAAAATTATCACACTAATTCAAGCTGAGAAGTATAAAAAATTCAAGAAATAGTTGAATTATTACATGTAATCAGAAATGAGAAAATGAAAATGTGAAATTGAAATCAAGTAAGAATAAAACATACTAAATAAAGTTGGGAATCATGTCAATGATGTCCAAATTCATGATAAATTACATCTTATCTCATATTTGACACATGAAATTTTGGTTGTGACTTCGATTATTGGAAATTTTTGTGAGTAAGGCTAGGTCCTATCCATGGTATTACACTAAAAATCACAAAGAGAACACCAATTATTTGGGATAAATGTGAAAATTAGGTAATAAATTATGTGGGTAATAGGAAGGTGAAACTATGGTAATTTGTGATGATGGCTAGGTCTTATCCAAATCTTACAATGCAACTCATAAATAGAATCCCTAGGCGACTGATCAATGAACAAAATTTTTTTTATCAAGATTAATATGAGGGATGTAGGGAGTGAAAAAGGGGATGTATAAATCATAACTTAGGCATCTTATGGGAAGACCTTAGGAGACAGGAGGTATCCTAAAGACATGATAAGACACTAAGTAACTAGTGACCATCAATGTATAAAGGAAACATGTTCACTATAAACACTAAGATTTGTAGGAAACTAAGTGTGCTAATAAGATAAAATCATGAAGGTATATTTGTATAAGAAAATTAAAATGGAGCTACTTTCCTATGACATGTTCCCCATTCCTCAGGACCCCTTACAGAGTCATCTGTCTACTACAAATATTGGGCACTTGCATGAGAATGTAGTTAGAACTAAAATATTTAATTTGTATTATCATTTTATATTATATTATCCTAATACACCCCAAATTATCTTAGCTCTATCATGAATCCAACCGTGAAGTTTGAGCTTCAACTAGAATAAGGAAATGTGCTTTGAATCACATCTTTTATAGTGATTTGAATTTTAAGAATTTTGAAATGTTTTTTCCTGTTATATCATTGCCTTTTGTTAAATGATTTGGTTTTTGAATGTTTTTAAGTATTTCTAATATTCCTCCTCCATAAAAAATTGGAATGACCAAAAATGAGAGATAGAGTGATACACATGAATGAGCTATAGGCTTAGTCTAAAGGAAGTTATGTAACAAAGGACAAGACTGACTAGGACACTTAGGTGTAAAAATGAACCAACATGTTATCTCAAGTCTCAAACATGTATATGATTAGTTTTTTAGAAGGAAATAAAGGGAATAAATGAGATCAATAGTAGACTAGTGAAATGAGTTTATAATGATATTAATTATTTTCTAACTGATCAAATGGTAATAGGGAATGACTAAATGGAACTAGGTTTGTATAACTGAGTCATAATGATAATTAGATGTGAAAAATAGAGATAAGAAAGCAAGAAATCATGAATAAACAAAAACAAGGGAGTTTTTTTAGGAAATAAACTCAAGAAGACAAAGAAAAAATAATGATAAAGAAGGCATCCATAATAAAACATAAATGAAAGTTGAAGCAATATAAAGTGCAAAAGTAAAGTCACCATGTAATATAAATAAGAATTTGACACAATGTCAAATGATATAATAGATAGATAAAGATAATATTGGATCACACATCAAAATAAAATGAAAAAGTAAAATCACTATGCATGTGCTCATAAATGATGATAAATCTTCCCATTCACATTATCTAGAATATTAAATAGATCTTTATGAAGATGGATTCAAACTACTACTAATGTCTCATCTATCTTCAATGAAAATTGGGAAAGTACTCATCTAATCTCCTCAATCAAAAAATTATGAATTATTAATGGATCATGCTAAGGAGAGATATTAGGTAATGGATGCTCAAAATAATGCATGGGAATAGGATCTATGGGAGATGAAATAAATATTTATCGGGAAGGAGCCGAATGTTATATAGGTTCTATAGATGAAAGATTCATAGGTGTATAAGGATCTACAGGTGAAGGACTCATAGGTGGAGAAGGATTTAAAGGAAGGGATGGAACCACTATAGGTGGAACCATGGGAGAAGAATGGGGAGCCTTATTGTGAAAATTACCTATGGGAGGAATGGTATAAGGTTTATGAATAGATATAAGGTGATCTATAAGATATTACTAAAGGATGTGGCAATGATCAATGTGATGGGTTCCACATTGCTACCAAAGACAATAAACCTCTACATAATTGGGAATATATTTAGGTAATACCTTTAGTGGAGGTATGGCCTTGTCTAAGGATTGAGGGGAATAAGGACACAAAGTATCAATATATTGTCATAACTTATGACAATGTATGGAAGAATGGTTATCTATTTTGTGAAAGCAACAAATATGATTATGAGTAGTATTAGTAGAAGTCCTCATAGGAGGAGGTGTAATAGGAAGATAAGGATCTTGGGAAGGATTATTGGCCCATTTGGTGGTCAATGGATCCATTTGAGGTAAGGGAAGTAGACCATCACTAAGATAAGGTGATAGTGGGGAAAGAACGGGACTAGGCTCAGTGATAGTAGGAGGGGAAATAAACTCAACTATATATGGAACAAGTATGGGATCAAATATAGTTGGAGCAAGAATGGGATCTTATGGGAAATATATTGATGGAGGGGTGGGGTATATATAAGGCCAAATAAGGGTCACACACATCTTAGGGATAATCAAGATATAAGGGTCAAGGTACCTAGCAAAGTGGTAAGGCCCAATCATGGCACAATCCATAAGAATACTCCTATGAGGTTCCTCAAACACTGGAGGTGTTGAAACCATCTTTACCATATGATAAAGAGGAAAAATATTAAAACTAAGAACTATAAATGATGATATGTAGGAAGAATCAATAAAATACTAAAGCAAACAAGAATGATAATGGATAATCTTAGAATCACATGCTTGAACAAGATTGCCTAAGAATGGATCATCTAAGGTGTAACCATCATCATAATCAAGTGTGTGAAGATCAAAGATGAAATTGATACTTACCTTGTCATATGATTATGTGTGATGAAAGGAATACTAATTATTAGTCAAGACAATGGGAATATCATCATAAAGAGGTTTGAAAGAACAAGGATGCAAATAAGCAGGACACTGAAAGATGAAATGAGGTGAGATATTATAAGTTTTAATATTTAGGTTGATCTCATCAAGATCATCATCATAAAAATATAAAAGATTAGGGGGAATATTCCCATTGAGATTAGGATGACCATTGTAACCTTTAGTGGAATTAATGAGAAAATTTAATCATTAAGACTTACATAATGGAACACTGGGCAAAGGTTTAAGAGTAAGAATCTTGAAGACACCATGGTCTTGGAATTGTTTGATATTATAAGGGCTAGTGTCACCCTAAATCCCATAAATGGATTCATTGTGAGGTAATTTAACACATTGATAGCCATAATAATTAATTTCTCTCATATGGTGAGTCCATGGCCTATCAAGCAAGGTGTTATAAGAGAGAGGAAAATTAAATATCATCACCTTCACATGAATGGCGATAGGTGGGATGGTAATGGGAAGCCCCACACAACCTAGAGGAAGCATTTTCCTTCGATCATATCTTAGACATGTGTTTTGTGTGGAATTTCAATTGAATTCATAATATCTAATGCTTTTGATAAAATCAAGAGAGACAACACAAGTGATATAACCCTCGTTAATCAATGCATGCTTGACTTCAATATCACCTTTTTAGACACTAATGAATAGAGGAGGATTATTCACAAGAAGTAGAATCTCATCAAGAATCATGGAAGTAATAGGAAATTTTAAGGAAAGATAATTGTCCATTATTTAATCAACATGGATGGACATATCTTCACATTATTGCAATATGTTATCCTCAGTTCCAAAGAAGGTTGCTTCACTTACTATTAGAGGAGGATGAATGATGTTAAGTTTGAACAAGATTTCCATAAAATTGTTTATATGATGTGAAAATGTCTTCATAAGCTCAATTAATGGAATTTAAGATGGGATATTAGTGAGTTCCATAATGGGATTCCACTCATCATAACCCATGATAAGATTGGTAGAAATAGGTGCATAATGATTAATGAGGTCCTTTAAAGGAGGAGGCAAATTTAATTGTAATTTATGTTGATAACATGGGAAGGTTTAGAAAAAGGTTGTAAACTATGTTGAGAAGGTGAAGTAGTTGGTTTAGGTTGGTTTTAAATATTAGTAGAAGAAGTGTTGATAGAAACATGATTGTCATTAGTGTTAGAAATAAAAGATAGAGGGATTGTAGAAATAGAATGGGAAGTGTTATCTAAGGGAGGATTTGGAATTACTTGATCAAAGGTTATAAGGTCATATTTACCCAGCTAATTTAAATGACTGAGAGAAGAACCTTGGATAACATGAAATGTGTGAGATAATGGAGGAGTGTAGATAGGTTGAGAATCAATAAAATAAATCACCATTTATATACTAGTCATGTTGACCACAATCTCTTCACAAGTGTGGTAAACATGAATTTATAAATTATTTATGGAAGGGTTGGGCTTATCTTGGGTATCTTTATTAGGTTGGTGATTAAGAAGAGGGTCTTTGTAGATATCCAAATGAGCATTAGCTTGATTTAAGGATTAAGATTTAATATGAGTTTCATGAGCCTTAAAAGTAATATCATAAGCTTGTTGATACTTTCAAATGATATAATCATGATCAAAATTAGGACCAAGAATAAAATACATAGATAAATCATAGAGCTTCCTACAAGTCTCATGAGAATGACCTCAACTAGTGTGAAACCAACAAAACTTGATGGGATCATACAAGGGTTTAATAGGATGAGTGGGATTAAGTTCTCTTGGTAGAGGCCTAGGTAGACATTTACGTAATTTATCTAAGGATAGAGGGTTTTGAATATTGATGTTATTAGGTGAATATAAATTAGGATTGGTGTATTTTTTATAAGGGGGAGTTGGTTTCAAATATTGGTCAAGAACAATAGATTGAATGGTGTGAATGGTCTCATAAGAATTCATGGCACCATCATTGGTAACATTATGATTTGTATTATTGAGTAAGAGATGAGTACCCACAAAATTTTGGGGTGGCTAAAATTGATGCATAAGGAAATCTTGATGTTTAGCTTGGTCAATGGCCTCCTCCAAAGTACATGGAGAGAGAGTGCAAACCTAATATTATAACTTGGGAAAAAGAGATGTGGTAAAGATATGTAAAAGGTTATCATCAACCATGTTATGTTCACACTTGTTTGAAAAAAATTTCCATCTTTTAACAAAATATTAGGTAGTTTCATTTTCAAGTTGTTTACAATTTATGAAGTGGGCCAAAGTGTTTTCAAGAAGATCACTAGTTTGGAATTATTGAACTAAAGTATTCACTACATCTTACAAAATATCAATAGAATGGGTTCTAAGTTAGTTGTACAAATCTTAGGCATCACCTATAAGAGTTCTTATTAAGATATTGGTAGTGGTAAAGGTGTTTAATTTGACCAAATCCTTATAAATTTTCCAAATGTTTTGATATAAAGAGTAGGATTAGTTGATGCATTATAATAAATGGTAGGGGTGATACCTCCTATATCAATATTAGAAATTTGAGTGGTAAGAGGCTCATTTTGAATATGATTAATGGTTTTGTTAACCAAATGAAGTTGAGAAATGAGATTAAATTGAGAATCTCAAAGAGGAGGAGGGAGAACATTTTGATTAAGCATTCCCTCTGTCATTGTTTGAGGATGAGTTTGAATATGGAGAAGGTGATTTTCTATTCTCGTTAGTTGATTTGTATTATGATCTTGAAAGGTATTCATTTGATTGAGTATTTGTAATAAGATTTGGTGGGTTTGATTGGCATTATTAGTATTATTTGAAACATTAGAGTTTGTATTAGTGGCTTGGGTACCACTATTGGTGTTGATAGGAGATTGATAATAACTATGAGAATTTCAAGCACTAGTGGAAAAAATTGTTTGTGAAACAAAAGATGGACTAGTAAAGGGATGAGAAGAGGAAGCACTAGAAGCATGATTACCTTGGATAACAAATGATGCACTAGAATAAGGATTAAGGACAATGGATCTTATAAAATTCCCACTAGATGTATAACCTACCATATTAGTGGATATACTAGGAATGGAGGTAGAATAAGTTAAAGAAGAAGAGATCATGGTATGAAAATGGGTCATAATCAAGGGAATAAGATGAGATTAAAATAATGTAGTAACCCCAAATCCATTTTATAATGTGGTAGTAGGTGAATGAGGCTCCTTAACTTTACCACTAATCATAATATGGTATATGGTAGAGGGATCCTTTCCCTGATGTTGAGGAAATTTAGAGATAAAGAAGAGCATTTTAGGGGTATACTCTAATTTAGGTTGATATTTGAGGGAAAAGAGAGGATTATTCTATGAATAAAAATGATGAGTGGTCTTATCATTCAATGTGTGAGTGGCTATGTGAAAATTACTCTCATCCAAGAGAGGATCCCTACTATGCATATGAGAGGCCTATGAGGATTGGTAAAACTCATCATGTTTGTTGAATTCAACTCAATTTTGTCTTAAAACAAATAATTCATGATGAAGTAAAAAGACTAAAATAGGAAAAAGAGATAAGAAAGCAAGGAAATAAGAAGTGATAAAAACTATATAGAGTTGACTAGGTTGATCTAGTATAGGGAATAGGGCCTACAAACTATACAGGGTCGATTGGATCGACCTAACATAGCAGATAGGGGCTTAAAAAGTGTATAGGGTCGATTGGGTTGAATAATCATAAGAAATAAGGAAACTTAGACAACCTATAATAGAATGTGTTGACCAAAATGATTATGCACTGAAATAAGAATAATTTTTCAAGTACTTTAAAAATCATTAAATGAATGGAAACACATAATCAATTGGATAAATGAGGTTAATCCAATTGAGGCACATAACACAAAACCTTACACCAATGCTATCTAATTCAAGTTTTTTCAATATAACATGTAATTAAACAAAAAAAGTAATCAACTTGGAAATTAAAAGCTAACTAAGTGGTCAACCTAAATGTTGTGAGATTAATTAGAATATAGTTTTACATGTGACAAGAAGTTGGATATAAACAAGGAACTAAAAAGTAATCTAAGGATGGTTTCAAGATATTTGGTATGAAAGTGATCTATATTGGCAATGGTATAGGCTTAAAATTGGGGCCTACCCCCTCACTTCAAACAACATAATGATAAGGGTGTTAGGTGCTTAGCTAAAACATATTATTAACCGAGTGTTTATACGTGGCTAGAAAACCAAGTAGGTTGGCCTTGGGTAGACAATTGTCAAAATGATTATTTAAGATTTTGTGATTTGGTCATGTGTGCATAAAATAAAAAATAGTGAAACTAAATGGTATATTGAAAACTACCTAATTAGACTATGTGAACTATTCTAAGCATGCAATCAACAATAAATGAAAGTGTGAGCTAATTACTAGCATATAAGTGTTAATTCCAAATTTGAAACATAGTACAATGTTAGTTTAGTCAACAAAGTAAGCATAGATTCTAAAATAGGTTCAATAGGGTCACCTATGTACTATGAAAGAAAAATATTTGAAAATTAATATGGTAGATAGGGTCAACCTTGTTATCTATATAACACACAAAATATAAAACTAGGTCAATAGAGTCAATCTAGTTGATTGTATAGGGCTGGTTTTAAAGACTACATACTATGAAAAGAAAGACCATAAGGAAAGAGAGAAGGGATAGAAAGGAACCTTGGTGGGCTTGAAGATGTAGAGAATTGAGATTAATATCAAAGAACATTTTTAAATGCTTTTAAATACTACTAACAGGGTCGACTGGGTGGACCTAGCTTTGTAAAGGCCTATTGCTAAGTGCCTAAAATGTAAAAGTTCAACTAGGTCAACCTAGTAGTCTAGACTAGATGTCTAAAATTATAAAAAAATGTACTATGTAGACTAGGTTGATCAAATAACTTACACCTAAAAAAGAACATGCATAGAAATAACAAATCCATTTGGATGTGACTATGTGTTAAACTTGTGCATGGAAGTTAGAACTATGTCAATACAGTCGACCTAGTATTTTGAATTTATGATAATAAAAATAATAAAACGATGAAATAAGTGAAACAAATATTAAAAGGGTTATATTCACTTTGGGTTCACTAAAATGTATTTAATAAAAAATGTATCATGTCTATAAATCAAGCGTGACTCAAAGAAGATAGAGAATGTCTAGGCAACAAAGAGGAGGTGAAGTGATAACTACAGGGGTGTGAGAGCTCAACACATTTGCTAGGGAGTTTGACTAATATGGAGTTCCACTAAACCTGATTAGGGGATATATTAATTCAATACACCATGATAAGGAGGGTTCCAAAGCCTCCATTATAAAAAAATCATGCAATAACCCTAAGGGGGTCATAGGTTTTGATATTTCACCTAAACTAATAACAAGTAAAATAAATCTAATCTAGTGCTCACCAAAGCTTGGGATATAAAATTGGGGTTATGAAAAATAAAACTAAACATGAATAGAAAACATATAATCACGTTAATGTATATGAAATCCTAATTAATCAAAGATAATCACAAATACATATCTCATTACTCTTACAAATAATAAATAAAGCTAGGATTGCTTACCAATGAAGATAAACCCATCTAGCCTAAATCTCTCCCTTGGCCATGGTGTTTCACAAGAGGTTGTTTTGGTATGTAAGGATGGCAAAGACAAATCATCTCTAGGATACACAACCTATCAATTAATATAAAATACTTATCCACAAGACAAGATCCATATCTCCAAAGAAAGTATGAAACCCTAAGTTTTATTCCTCAAGTATAATGGTAAATAGTTAGATGTTCATTCACTCTTACTTCTTATTTTGCTTATCCTTAATAAATGATGGAAAGGAAATTTTATTTATAGGTGGATTTTACCCTTGAACCTTCCAAAAATCTTGGTTGATAGGGTTGACCCAGTTGACCTAGCTCAATTTTGGACAATTATTCACTAAGTCCTGAGTTACATCAACTAAAGGCTAACCTAATTCCTAAGTGAAAATATCCTAAAACTATTCAGTGTCAACCTAGTTGACCTAGCATAGTTGACTAAAAAATGGGATTTAGGTGAGTAAAAGGAGGGGAAAATGTAGTATTTGCATGGAAAGGGTATGACAAAGAAGAAAAAATTTATGGTTAATGGTTTTAGGAGATAAGTGTGTAGATAACAAGTAGCAAAAGGAATAAAAATCTTATGAAGCACCAATGGTCTACCCACCCCTTTCCTAGTTCACCCCTTAAGGCATGCACTCAAATATATTTAGACTTGATGGGTTCCTAAAAGATACAAAGTGTCAGTAATCGATAAAATTTTGAAAATATTATGTGTATACATTTTCTATTACATAATGAGGTCTTGGATGGAGCAAGGGTGGACACAATAGACTTGAAATTTTTTAAGCATCAAATCAAACAATGATAATCTAAAAATATAGGTTATTTAAAGGTGGTAAATGAATTTTATATAATCTTTTCAAAGGGAACACCTATTTTTATTGATCATTCCATTCTTTGTCAAATTATCAATAGTGAGATTCCTATCATATGCCACAAGCTAGAATAAAATATTCACCTTAGGGGTGAGGTATTTAACGCTAAGGTATCTCTATAGATCCCATTTTTATTCAATATTTAACTTGATAAAATATAATATTTTCACTAAAAATGGCCCATTGTCTTCAGCATGCTAGAGAAAGAGATCATCCTTAGGAAAAATAGGAATGTGTATTTGTTTAAGATTGGCATTGAGCCCAAGAATATTCTTGGAGACATCTGCACTAGCATCATCTATGTTTATATTATTACAATGTTGAATACCTCAAAACAAGACCAATAATATTTAAATTTGACTCCCCAAGAAGATTTGAACAAGATGTAGAGGATGTTCTAGGGAGCTTAGGTAGAAATAGGGGTTTGAGAGATCTAGGTGTCATCCCAAAAATACACTATATCCCCATTACCAATTTTCCACCTCATCCTTTTAAAATATTGATTTTTATACTAGATAATAATTTTTAAACGGCTGAGCCATCTCTAAGGTATTTATTAGAGAGGAAGTTGTCCTCCTTGTCCCCTTCCAAATATTTGACCTTAATGATACAGGTCCACTGTTTTCCCTCTTTTATAATTCTCCACCCTAACTTATCTTTAAGAGATTTATTGATACTCCTTACCCTTAAAATACTTAGCTCTCTATTAGTTTTATGGACACATGATTTGTCTCAAAAGACCATGGGGAATCCAAATTTTTCTTCTGATCCTTTTCATAAGAAGTTACATTAAATCTATTCAATTTAATATAGAATTATTATGTGTTGAATTGATTATTTATTTTAAAAACTCCCCCTAGATGGGTGTATATATTAAAAATGAAAAATTCATCTAAACTTTCATATCAAAATAAGAAACATATCATCTTGAATGATAGGTTGGAAGAAGTCATTTTTAAAGAGTAAGGTTGAGCATAGAATGTATATAAATTGATAAAGTAATTTTGGATGAGAAGAAGTGTCATAGCCTCAAACATTTAAATAAGTAATGGCATGTGTGCACTAATATGAAAATATTTATGTATGATGGATATTAATAATTAAATTGGCCACAAAATTCAAAAGGGGATAACAATGAAATTAAGAGGAGTGAGGAATAAGGACTAAGTTTCACGTATGTAATAAATTAATTTAAAATTTGAGATCATATATCTTTGATGTATTTATTTTGAATATTTTAAAAAGACACAAAGTAAAATTTATAAGACTAAGTAGAGAGAGAGGCACATTAATTGAGGAAGAATGAATTAATGAGTAAAAGAGTTTCATTAAACTTGAGAATAGTTTCATAATGAGGAAAAGAGTGATGAAGAGTCTACAAGAGAGTATCTTAAAAATAATCATGTAATTTTTGATGAAAATATCTTTAAATTATTACACATTCATGTTAGCTCTCCAAATTGTACCCTGTCTAAAAGGAGGAATGTTAAAAATAACCTATACTTAACATGGGAATGGTCTAATGCCATGGGTTTCCTATAGCTATACCAAACCTCTAGTATCTTTTATTAGACTAGCTCCTCAGATTTTATAATTTGGACCATTACTTCTAAATCTAAGACTGGTTGGGTTGAAAAGGGGCAATAATTTTTCAGAAAATAAAACCTATCATAATTTATGGTGATGTACCAAGAATTTATTATATCCACTCATAATCTTGGACTCTTTAACACACTAATGAATTATAAAATAAAATAATGCAATTATTACAATGCTTTCTATGCAATAGTATTTCATATAGAGGTATATTTGATGCACGTAGACTAGGGAGTAATGAAAATAAAGTTTGGTGAAAGACACTTAAGTTAAAATATCCATGATATTCTCAAGATATCAATGTTGAGACACATTATATGACATGCTAAGAAGATTTCTAGCATCTAGGCGGAGTTTGGACATGCAAAAGGAAGATAACATTTAGAGTCACATATAAAACAAACATATAACACGAAAAATAGATTAGCAAAATGAATAAAAAATAATCTATTCACTACTCTAAGAGGTGTCAAATCCAATTATGGTAGAGTCTGGTCATACCAGCCAAAGGGATCCAAAATAATAGCTTGAAATCTATATTTATAGCTAAAGGGAAGCAATAGAGGGGGAGTTTTGGTGCCTAAAAATGGAATCAAATGAATTTAAACCCCTCTATAAAGTTATATAAATTTCTACCATCAATAATCCCACTCAAACCCTTTATAATTGATCTAGTCATTCTAGTCCATTGCATTATTACAATATCTTCTTTGTGATGCTCCATGATGGATACAATGGCAAGATTAAGTGATTTTCACTTTTCCATGATGAGAAACTTCTCATGTCTAGTTTGTTGATGCATGCCCAAGTGGGGAGAAGGTCAGTTTCATAAAGCTTGCTTTGGCAATAGCTATTAAATTTTACATGTCTACCTCTATAGGTAGCCCATAATTCCATCCGATCCCAAACTATCAATTCATAGCTCAAATTGAATCATGTTAAAGCTTAGTTCCATCATGCTTACTTGCCTTAGTAAAAAACTAACCTTTTGACCTCTATGTAAGACATTTGGGTTCTCCTTTGTTTTGATTGGTCATCAAAAACTGACTTGGATCCTTTACTATTTGACCCTTGCTTGCACCATCAGATCTTCCCAAGCTTATGAACATGATCCATCAATCTTCTCCCCAAATTCACATGATTTTTCCACTTATTCATCACACCTTTTCTCTTGAATTTTTATAAATATTTGACCTAATTACATGTCATTGATCTATAATCCATGTTTGAACATGTGTCGTTGATCTACCAGGACCCACCATTTGAAATCCATTGGCTAGTTCACGGTCTATAAGTCAACATCCTTGATCTTATCAAATAAGGTCTATGTGACCATCATTGATAGTCATGCAACCATAAAATTTAAGCTCCATAATATTAGTCTTGCTCTAGCTTTAAATTTAACATCTCATGAACCATCATTTATCATCCCAAAGAATGTAGCTAGCATCCTGTGTATTGTCAAATTTAAGCATAGATAGATTTTTTCCTAAGCTCTATTTTGACATTTGTTTGAACATATTCAGATTTTCAAATCCAAATGACTATTTTTGGGGGCTTAAAATTGATGTTTATGGGGCTATCCATGACTTTTTAAATCAAATGGATATTTCCTAAGGTCTAAACTTGTTGTTTTCACACCTGTCTAGATCACAAATTATGTGGGTTATTTCTTTCAAACCTTTTGTTGGATAATTCCTTCAAGCTTCATGTGGAACACTTTTATCAAAGGAATCGATTTGCCTTATACTTTCCTTGATCAATTATTGTATATAAAAAGTCTAAAATAATTCATGTCTTGGTCTTTTCCCCTTGGAAAAGTGCCCTTTCCAAAAGAAAAGTACCTTTCTGAAACCTTGAAATGGGCCATTTTCTTGAGAAACAGACCATTTAGAACTTTTGTACTGGACCATTTTCCTAAGAAAAGGACCCTTAGGGGAAATTTATTGGGACTATTACTTGAGAAAGTTCCCTTCAATACTTTTTCATAGGACCAACCTCTCCAAAATATACCCTTTAGAACTTTGACTTCATCATTTTATCGAAAGGAAATATCCTTTGAAAGAATTGTACTAAACATTTTGGTGAAGAAAATCACCCTTCAAAAAAAGTGTAACAAACCACTTTACTATAGAAGTTCCCTTTAGAACTTCTAAAGAGGAGCCTCTTTGAATAAATGATCCTTCAAGTAAATTGTTTCAAACAAAATGTTTGAAAAAAATTCTTGAGACTTGAATAAAAAGTTTGAAACACAACTCCTAAAAGATTTCAAACACTTAACCAAATAAATTGGGACACAAATCTTGAAATAATTAATCCTTAGTATTTATTTTTTGGGATTTGTGTGGGACACTTCCTTTGAAGGAAATCTGAATGCTATACTTAACCAAAAGTTAGAAAACTACAAACTTAGGCCTTTTCTAGATCTATTCCAACAATTGCTTGACACCATGAAACCCTACTTAGATTCCCCCATTTCCATGTTAATCCTAATTAAAGGCCACCTGATTCATTTATCAACTAGGACCCTACTCATCTATTTAAACAAGGTAAAATCTTGGTATGTGGGCCAAAATGGCTAACAATTTTGCTGACTCAACTAGCTTAACCAACCTACTGGTCATGGAACCCATCCATTGATCATGTTTGCTCAAATGAAAATTTACCTACACATAGACTCAACTTTTGAAAAAACTTATTGGAGTAATAGGGAAGGCAAACAATAATAAAGAAATAAAAGACAAACCAACAACCTAAACTATGAACAAATCAACTAAAAATAACAATGTGCAAAAGCACATGGAGGAAAAGAGTAGACATATCTAATAAATTACAAAGGGAAATATATGATACTAGTAGTAGAACTTGAGATACCTTCCAATCATAGGTATGGGAAGGCCTTCTCCATTTAATTTGTAAATATCAAAAGCATTACTCTCTTTGTAGCCTATGATGACATAGGGTCCACTCTAAAGGCTATCAAACATGGAGTGTTTTCCTGGTTTTTCATGATCCTAATCCCACTACAGGACTATGTCCCCTTACTGGATTGTCTTTTAGGAAGCTCTTTTATCAAAGGTCATCTTAACCTACTATTGGTTAGACCACATAGTATGCATGGCACTATCCCTTATTTCCTCTAACTCTTTTATTTCATTCATTCTAACTTCCATTACATCACTTTCTTGAAGGTATAGTTGGTGTGAAAGCTCCAAAGATAAAGTATATAATGAAATTGTTATCCTTTCTTCTCTTCCATAGACTAAGAGATAAGGTGAGTTACCAATGTCCTTCTCGGGGGTGACTCTATTATCCCATAAGGCAATCTTCAACTTTATGTGCAAATATCTTTGATTATCTTCCATTATTATATTAATGATCCAAATTAGGTTCGTATTAGTGGACTTAGCTAGTCCATTTCCCTACTTATAGTAATTAGATGAAGATGTAAAATACATACCTTACTCAACATCCCACTCACATACATTTCTTCTACTAAATTCTAAATCATTATTTGATATTATGGTGGATGGTCCTCTAAAATGGGTGACTAGGCTCTCATAGAACTCAAGAATAGAGTTCTCATTTGATTCCTTCAAGGGGACTACTTCTACCCACATGGTAAAGTAGTATGTGGCTGTCAAGACCCACTTATGTCTAGTAATGGATGGAGGATTATATTAGTGTAGGTTTTTATTTTTCCCTATTTATTAATTAGGGAAATTGTATTTCTTGTGTACATGGAGTTTTCCTACATTTGTAGGATAGGCTAGCTTATGTGGAGGTGTGTATCATAGATGTGTCATAGGTGTCATAAGAATGTCATAAGTAACTCCCTTGATGGGAGTTACTTCTCTATTCTTAGCACCTTGTCACCACCTTTCATGGAGGAGTTATTTTCTATTTTTGGGGTGCCTTGTCCACATTTTGTGGAGGAGTTACTTACGTACTCTCCTATTTGTAGTCCTCACTTTGGCCATGTCATGTTAATCAAATTTTGATTTTCTCCATTTTGTCTTGTATAATTTATCTTCTTGTGTGATTTTCAAATTGCTTTAGCATCTATGTGGTGTGCACTTGCTTCAACTTGTGTGATCACTTCTCCATTACACTCGCATTATCTGGATTCTAGCAGCAACTCTGATATGGTATCGGAGCTAACCCGGTAATCTTGTGTGTGATTATGATTTTAGCTTATTTTGAAATCAAGAGGAGTGGATTTCTCTTTATTTTTTATTCTAGATTTGGTCTAAAATAAAAAAAATTATGTCTATATCATTTTTGGTTATTTTCCTTGGGATCCTTGGCATTTGGGTGTCTTGGTAGAATACCACTAGTAGACAAGTTGTTTGCAAATAAATCTGCAGGTTGATGCACTCAGGTGCCATTATTGAGTAGAGAGCAAGGAGGTAGGCACCAAATTTTTGGTCTACACCAAACTTCTACTATTATCCTTCAGTTGTATGGTTTCCAAAATAGCAGTCTACGCCTTCCTTCTAGCAAGGCGCCTTAGACAGTCTAGGTCTACATTTTTTTGGAAGAAACTTTTTGTTGTTTCTCTTTTCTTACAGCTGACCAGGCCATATGGCACAAGTCTACACCAACTTCAACCATGCCATAGTTAGCTCCAGCATTTCACCCTTGTTTTTTGGTCATCTCTACCACTTCTACCACACCTCAAATAGGCCGTACACCTAGCAGCAGGTCTGCATTTATTTTTTTGTCTTTTATGAGATAAAATCTGCACTGTGTGTTTTTTGGTGCCCCTTCCTACTTGGCATCCCATGTGGTACCCCTTGGACATTTGGAATTCATCAAAACTATCTTTACTTTATTGTTTTTAGTTTAAAATTGATTTTTCAAAACAAAAATCAGTCAATTTGATTGACTCTTCAATTTTTTAGACAGTTTTGTATTTTTGGGGGTTTGAATTAAAACTTGTATCTTCGACCTACAAAGACGAAGGGTGAGGCCCAGGTTGATGGGAGGCCAATTCCCCCTCACACAAACCTCTTTTGGATTTCTCATTTTGTGCTAAATCTAATGAGTGGTTGGAAGGCCACTTTCTCTCCCATAATAGGCATTTTTTTTAATGTTTTAGTTTTTTTTTGCAAAAACACTAGTTTACGAGAAAATTGTACCTTTAATATCTTGCAAATGGTAGCTCAATTTTAGGTGCCATTTTTTTAAAAATTTCTTTTAATTCAATTCTCCATAGTGTAGACTTTTTAATTGTCAAAAATGCACTAGTTTCTAAAGTGCCAAAATTTGTGTCTCCTGAGACACATTTTTGGCTGAGTTTGACGTCTTATATGCTTTAGTCTTGCATTGATTGCTCTAAGATGCATTTTCAACTGATTCTGACATATTTTGAGCATGCACTTACACATTTAGGGGGGGCTCAACATTTGGGGGGGTGCAATTGCTTTTCACAACTTGTAAATCTTTCCTTTCATTCTCCTTTCTACATAATTTCACAACTTGCAATCAACACAACTTCACCTAAATTTAGATAAAAATAGATTATTTTCAATTTAAACCCCTAACACCCTTAAACTATCATGAATGGAAGGTTAAAATGTCAATCATCCTTAGAAGCAAAGGGTTGTATAGGATCACCATGGGTATTGAAGTAGAACCCAACACTGATGCTGAAAAGGTCAAGTGGTACAATAGTAGTGATGAAGCCTATGGATTAATGAGCTTGTCTATGTCTCCCAAACTTCTCTTCCATCTAGAATCCTCCTAGACTCCTAATGACATATGGGACACCTTAGAAAAGTTATTTGGGAAGCTTGATGAGATGAGAGGTCATGAGCTCGAAATGAACTCATAATTATAAGTCCTAACAACTTTGACACCCTACAGGACTTATTCACTAAGTTTAAGGCCCTTAGATTACAATTGAAATAATGTGGGATAGAGAAGAAAGATGATCAACTCATACTTTCTATTCTTTCAAAGTTAGGACCAAGCTATTCAGTCTTTGTCTCCACTTTCCATGCCACAAAAAGTGCCCTTGGCACTACATGGAAAATGCCTTCTTTGGATTCATTCATTGCTAACTTGACTAGGGAGCAAGCTAAGCTAATTAAAATGGGCATAGTGAAGTCTAATCAACACCAAGATTTGATAGCTAGAAATGGTAAGGATAAGACTTCAACAAAGGAGAAGAAGAAAAAGAACAAGGACCAAGAGAAGAAGAAAGAAAACACCAATCCTACCAAAAATAACACTGAGACTTCCTCTTCCAATGCTAAACCTAAGAAGGAGAAGGTTATGTATGCCTGTTGTAAAAAAGATATGGCATGATAAACAAAAATTCATGAAGAAACAAATAGATCACCTACTCATCTTCTAGAGAAGAACAACATAGGTGTTCCCAAGTCTATCAAGCAGAATTCATCTACCCAAGATTCTACCAAGGCAAAAGGAAAGGATAAGGAGAAAGAAAAGGGCAAGGCCCTTATAGCTACAATAGCTTCCACATCTTCGTGGGTCATCGACTCAAGTGCTTCTCACCACATGGGCTTTTCACTAGTTGAGTTTTCATCTTTAGAGCCTTGTAGCATGACTTCAATTAGTTTGGGTGATAACACTTCAGTTTCTATTGTAGGGAGGGGGTCAGTTGAAATGGAAGGAGGAACATTCAATAATATTCTAAGTATTCCTTCTCTTTCAACCAATCTCCTATCAGTCTACCAAATCACTCACATTAGTCGAGGCATGAGAGTTGAGTTTTCACTAGATTTAGTGGCTATCAGGGAGTTGCATAGTGATACTACAGTGGCAGTGGGTAGGGCAGATCACCAAGCAAGGTTATACACCTCACATTTGCATCAAATTCTTCTCCAATAGCATTACTGACTCATTTATATGGAGTTAGGAAATTATGGCATGAGTATTTTGGCCACCTTAACTACTACTATCTTAAGCAACTTTGCAAAAATGACATGGTCATTGGCTTGCCTTGTGTCTAATTCTCAAAAGGACTTTGCGAGGGGTGCTCCTTTAGGAAGCATCCCAAAGTAAAATTTGACAAAGGCAAAGCTTGGAGGGCTTCACAACCTTTGGAGTTAGTCCACAGTGTATCAGGACCCTTTCCCAAACCATCTTTCACAAGGGCCAAGTACATCCTCACTTTCATTAATGATTTCTCTAGGTACAGATGGATATATTTTCTCAAACAAAAGTCTAAAGTGTTAGAAAAATTTCTAGACTTCAAGGCTCTTGTTGAGAAATAAAGTGAGAAATCCATCAAGGTTATGCAAACTGATAATGGAGGGGAGTATGTCAGCATCAAGTTTGAGTAGTTTTACACCACAAAGGGGATTAATTTACAGTGCACAGTCACTTATAGTCCTTCACAGAATGGGGTTGCATAACGCAAGAATAGGTTCTTGAAAGATATGGGTAGTTGTATGATTCACTCCAAATCCTTAGCACCATAGTACTGGGCTGAAGCCATCAATTGTGCTTGCTACATTCAAATAGGGTTCCTCACAAAGCTTTGAAAGGGATAACACCCTTTGAAGCTTGGCATAAAAGGAAACCTGATGTTGAGCACCTTAGAGTTTTTAGATCCCCAGCCATGGCCCACATTATAAAGAAGAAATGCAAAGCTATGGAATGATAGTCCAAGCCTTGCATCTTTGTAGGATATCTAGATGTTATTAAGGGATATCACCTTCTAGATCCAATCACTCATGAGTTGTTCATTGAGAGAAGTGTCTATTTTTAGGAGAGTCCTAGAGAGTTAACACTTGACACTTATTCTCCCTAAATAGATCTACTTCTTCATGATGATTCCTCATTAGATTCAGATCAGCCATAGTAGGTTCTTGAGCCAAAGACATCATCTTCTTCTTCAAGTTCAGATAGTGAGGACAGTGATGCAGAGTCTCCACCTCTAGTTAGTCAAAGGATGAGGAGTTAACATCTAACTTGCCCACTTCTAAGCTAGTTTGGGCTAGATAGACACTTGAGAGTGCTGGCACTTGGGCAGGAGATCCTACAGATGATAGACATACTAGGGGGGGTTTTTAGAGAGATCCACATGCCTTCTTTGCTTCAGTTTCAGATCCATAGACTTTTCAAGAGGCATCTAGGGTACCTAAGTGGGATAGTGCTATGGAGGAAGAATATTCTTCCTTAATCAAAAATCACACTTGGGATTTGACTTCACTTCTTAAGGGAAGAAAGATGGTTTGATGTAGGTGGATATATCAGTCCATGTTTATAGTAGATGGTTCAGTTGATAAGTACAAGGCATGATTGGTCACCAAGGGTTTCTCATAGGTGCTAGACATTGACTACTCAGAGACCTTTACACCCATTAAAAAGATGACTTCTATCTAACTCACCTTGCTTATTGCCATAGCACATGGTTGGGATGTGCATCAGATGGATATGAAGAGTGCCTTTCTTCATGGAGACCTAGAGGAGGAAATCTACATGGAGTAGCCACCAAGATTTGTTCAAGATTCTTCCTTAGTATGTAGACTTAGGAAATCTATCTATGGCCTCAAATAGGCCCCTCAGGCTTAGTATGCCAAGATGGACTCCTTCCTTCTCACAAAAGGTTTCACTAAGTGCCATTCTGATCCCAATGTCTACTTCTTGTAGTAGGATGATTCACTCTTGATTTTGGTTTTATATGTTGATGACCTTTTGATCACTAGGAGTTATTCATCAGCTATTGCAATGGTGAAGGCATCTCTCTAGGATAGATTTCACATGATAGACTTGGGTTTGTTACACTACTTCCTTGGCATCAAGATCTCACAGTTAGATTCAGGGATTTCTCAAACATAGCCTAAGTATGCTCTTGACTTATTGGCTCAATTTCACATGGCTAATTGCAAGCCATCTCTAACTCCCTTTCTATCAAGAGTCAAGCTTGAGGCTTATTATTCTTCACCATTGGTTGATTCCACTCAGTATCGATAACTTGTTGGTAGTCTCATCTACTTGACTCACACCAAGCCTGACATATCATATATAGTGGGACTTATCTCCATATTCATGCAAGAACCTCATGATTTGCATTGGAAAGTAGCTAAGAGGATCTTGCACTACATACAGGGTTCACATAGATATGAGATTCATTACAAATTTGGCATAGAGTTTGACTTGGTTGGATATACAGATTCAGACTGGGCTGGCAATTCACAGACTCGCAAGTCCACTTTTGGTTATAGTTTCTCTCTAGGTTCTAGTCCTATCATCTGGTCTAGCAAGAAGCAAAATGCTATTGCTATATCATCCATAGAGGCAGAGTATAGGGGAGCTATTAATGCAACTACTGAGGCTATTTGGCTTCATGGGATACTTTTTGAGTTTGGCATTCCTATCAGGTAGCCCACCATGATTTATTGTGACAACCAAAGTACCATTCAAATTTACAAGAATCTGATTCAGCACCAGTGGACCAAGCACATAGAGATTCACATGCATTTCATTCAAGAGCTTATTCATAATCAAGTCATTAACTTGATATTTTGCCAGTCTTCAGAGTAGGTTGTAGACATCTTCACCAAACCTTTCACTGAGAGCAATTTCATTCATTTATGAGCTCTTCTTGGGGTGCAGTCCACATCTGTAATAGCATCATCTTCAAGGGGGCCCCACTAGCATCTTCTTTCTTTTATGTCTCTCTTTTGGGGGGGGGGAGTTTTTTCCTATGGGTTTTCTCCTTTTCTATATCTTATTAGAGATTGCATTTATACATGGGTACCTCATCAGGCCTAGTTGTCGGGACCCATCTTATATTTCCACACTGCCCACCTCAGTTTCACTTATGGGGAGGTATTAGTGTAGGTTTTTATTTTTCCCTATTTCTTAATTAGGGAAATTGTATTTATTGTTTACATGGAGTTTTCCTACATTTGTGGGATAACCTAGCTTATGTGGAGGTGTGTGTCATAGATGTGTCATAGGTGTCATAAGAATGTCATAAGTAACTCCCTTGATGGGAGTTACTTCTCTATTCTTAGCACCTTGTCACCACCTTTCATGGAGGAGTTATTATCTATTCTTAGGGTGCCTTGTCCACCATTTGTGGAGGAGTTACCTACGTACTCTCCTATTTGTAGTCCTCACTTTGGCCATCTCATGTTAATCAAATTTTGGTTTTCTCCATTTTGTCTTGTGAAATTTATCTTCTTGTGTTATTTTCAAATTGCTTTAGCATCTATGTGGTGTGCACTTGCTTCAACTTGTGTGATCATGTCTCCATTGCACTTGCATTATCCAGATTCTGGTAGCAACTCTAATAGATTAATCATTCTAATTAAATTTAAACCCTATTGCATTAAAGCCTACTCAACTTTAATAGGCATTAGTGGCATAGTAGTTAGCTTCTATTTCCCTATAAACATGACACATTTTGAACACTTTCTCACCCATGTATGTGCATATATGAACAAATTGGGTAAAAAATAACTAGATCTGATGATTTTTGTAGCTACAGTCCTAGTTGTAAAATGGCCTCCTTGAGGACTATCATTGAATTGTCAAACAAGCTTATTAAATTGGTTAATTTCAACACATCTTAAGATCATACCTCCAATGTCCTTTTTGAATAGCACTCCATCAATTAAAATTCATGGAATGAATTTTATCTTAAAGTGTATTATTTGTGATGCATTTAAACCCATTAGACACTCTCCCATTTAGAGAAATCTTGTAATATTCTATGTTTAGCTAGATAAAAGAGTATCTTCATCTTCCTACTAAGTGTCTTCGATTATCAAGATTTCCTCTTTTTATTCTCTCACATATTTAGTAATATGTTCACATAATCCCTTTCCTATAAATATATTCATGTTCCTAAACTCAATGTCATAATCCATACCCTTGGTGACCCATCTAGCTCTCTTTTCATTTAAATCTCTATTGAGGATAAAATCATTCACACTTGGATGATCCACCATCGATATGATCTTACTATTTGAAACTAGATGTCTAAATTTATTCAAACTTATTACAATATCAAGAACATGTTTTTAACAAATCTATATATTTATTTATAACCTTCCAAAGATCGGTTGAATAAATCAATGGGTTACTCTAGACCTTGAACATTATACTACATGAACATGGCTGAAATTGCATCTAAAGTGGAAAAGGCATATAGATATAAATCCTTATAAAAATCTAGATTTAATATAATGGGGGCATGAGATATGGCCTCCTTGATGGCCTCAAATATCCTCTTACCTTATCTTATCCATATGAACCCTTTTCCTTTTCTTAACATATGAGTGAGAGGCTTGACCATCTCTATAAAGCTTGTAATAAAACTCCTAATGAAATTGATCTTGCCCAAGAAGCTCTACAACCCTTTGTTATGTCTAGGTCATGATAGAGAAATGATTACTTTTATCCTCTCTAGATCAATGGAAAGACCAGCTTTGGTCACCACATGCCCCAAAAGTCTTCCTTCATGTACTAAAAAATTCATTTCTTTGGATTCAAAGAAATTCCAAATTATCTACATCTATCAAAAATAGATATCAGATGCATCAAATGATCATTATTATTTTTTTGAGGAAATTTTTATATCATCAAGCTAAACTAAAACCATATCTTTCAAAAGACCATGACAAGTAACATACGTTTCTCTTTGTAACGTGGCTTGAGCAGTACAGAGTCAAAAAGGCATTTTACAATATGCATAGGTTTTCCATTTTGTTGTGAAGGTAGTCTTCTGCCTATCTTCTTCTCTAACCATGATGTGATTATTGTAACCATCAAGAAATTATAACCTTATAGAATATACCACCTTGTGTATAATTTGATCCATGGAGGGTAGTGGGTAATGATCCTTTAGGGATACCTTATTGAGGTCCCTAAAGTCAACACTTAAATGAATCTCTCCATTATTTTCCCCCACTAGAATAAGGTTTCTCATCCAAAAATAATGTTTAATTTGAAATATTATCCTAGATTTGATCAATTTATAGAGTTCTCTTCTCATGAGATCCTCCACTCTTTGGTTGATAGGCCTCTATTTTTGCCTACATTCATTTTTAATTCAATGGTGTGTTGCACAATCTTGGGTCAAACCATTTAAAATATTTGTATTCCCACACAAATATATCAAAAAATTATTGGCACAGAGCAACAAATTCAACTCTTTCCTCTATTTTATTTAACTTTCCTACCTTCAATAACTTACCCTTAAAGATCTCTATCTTTTCATAGTGTTCCTCTTTAGTTGAGATGCATGCCTTACCTTTTTTTAATTGTTCATTTTCATTTAAGATGATCTCCAATGTCACAAGTCCTTTGGGAAGCTTATTATATCTTAGATGTACTATTTGATCATCATATTGATTATAGAACTTGTCTTGATTCCTATGGCAAAATTCTACCTCTTGCATTAGGAAACATATGATTTGGCCATCATTTTCAAAGACTTCCCAACTCACCTCATTTTTAGGTACAAATGGTCTACATATAATTTTGACCTTATCTTGGCCTTGTATACCTTTGACTCTCCTACTATCTCATATTTGGCACCAATGGTAGTAAGCCTATTTGCATGTTGGTTTGCTTCTCTTGATATGGACTAGATGTCAAATGTTAAGAAATCCTCAATGAGGTATCATACCTAATGATTATAGGATTTCAAATGGTGACTCTTGACTTCACTTAGGCCTCTCACACATTATAATACAAGTTCATTGTCACCTTTGACTTTGAGGAGCTGGATACCTCTCTTTCTTTTTTCTTGAAAACCATGCAAAAGAGATTCATATTCAATTATATTTTAGGTGCAAATAAATTAGAGTCTTGTAATATAATGATAATTTTTAATTTAAGGTGAAATAAACATGGTTACCACTCCACTTCCATTCTTTGACCTTGAGATATCAAAGAATAAGTTCCATATGCCATCCTCTTCTTGAGCAGTATTAGTCAAGGAAGGTATTGCAACACCTTCCTCATGCATATAGTACACTCATAAGTTTTTCTCTTCAATTCTAATATATATATATATATATATATCAAATCCATGGTTATTAGCTACCTACTCATCGAAGTACATATCTAATCTGTCTTTGAGATTACTATGGAGTTATTATTCAATAATCTCTTCAACCTATTTAAATATGCCATAGTTGGTATTTGAAAGATTGGGCATGTAGGGTTCTAAGTGGAACCTAATGATAGACTCAGACCTTATGGTGACTTTGGTTCCATATATGGTTATAAAAACTATGTATGTGTGTGTGTATATATATATATATATATATATATCAAATCCATGGTTATTAGCTACCTACTCATCTAAGTACATATCTAATCTGTCTTTGAGATTACTATGAAGTTATTATTCAATAATCTCTTCAACCTATTTAAATATGCCATAGTTGGTATTTGAAAGATTGGGCATGTAGGGTTCTAAGTGGAACCCAATGATAGACTTAGACCTTATGGTGACTTTGGTTCCATATATGGTTATAAAAACTATGTATGACCAATCAAATGACAAATATCCTCCAATATTAGTATTAAAGTCCTTAGACAAGCATAGGGAAAAATATGGAGGTAATTATAACACCATTACATCTTGCTTAATGACAAAATTTTGATAGGCAACTAATGTAATCTATAAATATTTCAAGATGCCTACTATCTTATTAGGGGATCCATCCAATTAGAGCACACCCTTTTTGATAGGCACACATTTGAGCCCAAGCTTGTTTGTTATGGATTTAGGCATCACTAAGTTGAATCACCTTTACCTAAGTCAATCATGTAATTGTGTACTTAAAAATCCCCTATGATAACTGACAGATAAAATGGAGGAGATTTTTCAACTCTAGAAAGATGAATAACATTTTGAGATTGACTTGTGCTTGAAACTTGATTGGGAATTGGGCTAGGGGCTTGATCAAGGGCATGGTTAAGTAGATTATTATTGATGCAAATAATGTTTACTTTATCAACTACCCTTTCCCCATGAGAGAGTTTGGAGATTTCTTGATGGAGAATTTCCTTTTGTCTAGGGATAGATATAGCATCATACATAGACATAGTTACATTAACCTTCTTCAACTGATCCATAATATTAAAGGAAAGACTATTACCTTTTGAATGCACCTTGGAGATGGAAGTATCACTTGGCATTTAAGTAACATGAGGAATGAAAGGGGACCCATATTGTTTTCTATGGGGATAGGGAACTTGTTTATTTGTAGGAGCCTTAATAACTACATCTAAAGAAGTAAGTTACTAACTAGTCTAAGGAGATGATACAAAAACCCTAAGTTACCTTAAGTTATGATCCAACATCCTCTTATTATCCTTTATTTGAAATAAAACTAGTTCATTTGTTCTTTATGAATCTTATCCCATATTTACTACCACATGCTCAAGCACATAGTCCCCTTATTGAAAATTCAAGCATATGGTATTAGATGGCACCCCACCCATGTTCCCTTATTGATGGCTTTGAGCTTCTGATTGAGACATAATAGGCATGTTGTCTCAACTTGTTTGGGGGATTGTGGTGAAGGAGGTATCATGTCATGAATCTAAAATGAAAGATCATGCCACCAACCAAGGTCTTAATACATGTTTCTAGTAGTGGCCATCACAATCTCATTAGACTATCCCTCTGACTACCATAGACCTTCATGAGCATTGTCATTTTGAGTTGGCATAATAGATCTAGAATTACTTAGAGATTTGGGATTATATTGTCTTGATTGAGGATTCTACCCCTATCCTTGCTGATTTAGTTGATAGAGTGGCCTATTATACTATAAATTATTATTATTATTATTATTATTATTATTATTATTATTATTATTATTATTATTATTATTATTTTGGTGTCTATATCATGGAGCCTATTTCCTCTCCATTGGAACCAACTTGTTGTTCTAGGCTTTGAGAAGACTTTCAATCTTCCTGAATCTATCACTATGTTCACCTTATATTTTATAAAACTTTATTAATTCTATAATTAGAGCAATATTTGGGGTAGGAGGATGTATCTCTGGGAAGAGAGGCATTGGTGGCCTTAGCACCAACTTGCCTACTTGTATAAGGCAATTTTTAGCCCTAATTTCTACTTCAAAATCCCTAGGTAGGGTGTTCCCTCCCATGGATTGAATAATTATATCTAAATCCAAGTTGAGATCCTTCAAATAGTATAAAAAATATGGTCGGGTGTAGGCTTGATCACTATAGGGATTCTATCCCAAGTCTTCTAAAATTGGTAGTTGAAATCCACCATGAATTCATAAGTGATATATTATCACTCTTGTCCTCAAAGTGATTGAAAAAGACCTCTCTAAAATCATCCCAACTATTTATTAATGTAGATTCCAATCCTCTATACCATTGAAGTTGTTTCCCTTGTAAAGAGGTTGCTAACAACCTCATTGCTACATTTTCTTGAGTTACATGATGTATTGAATGAAGGTTAGAAATTATAAAAATGTGGTCTATAGGGGTGATTGTATTTTATCCTATATAATAGGTAAGATTATTCAAATCCATTAATTAAGGTTCAAAGGAGTACCACCATTGAATGGCATAAAGGCTTGCCTTTTAGGAATAGCCATATGAGGTATGGGGTTTACAATAGTGTTTGGTGAAATGATACTGGATTGAATAAGAGGATTCTAGGTGATAATATGGGAAATAAGAGGGGTAGGTATAGGCTTTGGATAATAGGATTTCTTCTTTTTTTTTTATTGTAAAGGTAGATAAAAAAAATCTCCCTTCCCTTATACACAGGATCTTATGATAACTCTTAGGGGCATGAAAATTATGAAAATATAAAAATGAATCTAAAATCACTACCATACTTAGATATGAAAAATTAGTGGGGTCCCATTAGGTGTGCTAGACTTGATAGCTCTGTAGATTTCACCCTCACTAAAAGGAGGAAAGTTCAAGTCCTATTTTCAAACCTATAATAACATGGGAATGGTCTAAGGCCATGGGTTACCTATAGCTAGACTAGACCTCTAGGATTTTTTATGAGGCTAACTCCTCTAATTTTATAATTTGGACCATTGATTCTAAATCTAATATTGGTTTGGTTAAAAAGGGGCAAAATTTTTTCATAAAATAAAACCTATTCTAATTTGTGGTGATGCACCAAGAATTTATTAGATCCACTCATAAGCTTGGACTCTTTAACACAATAATGAATTATGAAATAAAATAATGCAATTCTTACTATGATTTATAAGTAATAGTATTTTATATAGATGTCTATTTGATGCACTCAGACTAGGGAATAATGAAAATAAGGTCTAGTAAAAGACACATAAGTTTGGTTGTCTACTATATTCTTGAGAGAGCAATGTTATGAAACACTACATGACCTGCTAAGAAGATTTATAATACCTAGGTTAAGTTTGGACATGCAAAAGGAAGATAAAATTCACATTTGCATATTAAATAAACACATAACACTAAATACTAATTATCAAAATGACTAAAAAATACTCTATTCACTAATCTAAGAGGTGTCATATATAATTTTGGTAGAGTCTGGTCATACCAACCTAAAGGATCCAAAATAATAGCTCAAAGGCTATATTTATAGCTAAAGGGAAGTAAGAAAGGGGGAGTTTTTGTTCCCAAAAAGGGAATAAAATGAATTAAAACCCATCTAAAAATCTTTATCAACCATCACCATGAATAAGCCCACTCAAATCCTTCTTGATTAATCTTGGTCACTCTAATCCATTGCATTATTACAATATCTTATTTATGATGCTCCATGGTGGCCAAAATGGTGGGATCAAGTCATTTTCACTTTATCCTAATTTGAAACTAATCATTAATGGTTTGTTCATGCATGCCCAAGTGAGGAGAAAGGTTGTTTTCATGCAGTTGGCTTTGGTGATAGTTGAAGTCTATGTGTTTGCCTATATAGGTCCCCCATGACACCATTTGATTCTAAAATATTTTCTCCTAGCTGAAACTAAATCATGTTTAAGATTTAATCCATCATGATTACTTGCCTTAGTTGAAAAAAAAAATTGACCTCAATCTACGACATTTAGGCTCTCTTTTGTTCTAATTGGTCATCAAAAACTGACTCAAATCCTTGACTCTTTAACCCTTATTTGCATCATCAGATCTACCTAGGCTTATGAAAGTGATCTTTCAATCTTCTACCTAGACTCACATAATTATTCCACTTTTCCATCATTCCTTTAATCTTGAAATTCATTGATTCTTTGACCTTATTACATGTCATTGATCTAGAATCCATGATTGAACATGCACCGTTGATCTATTAAGACCCACCATTTGAAATACAACTGCTAGTTCAAGGTCTATAAGTTGACATCCTTGCTCCCATAAAATGATTTTCATGTGACTACCATTGATGGTTACATGAACATCAAATTTAATCTCCATAAGATTTTTTTGGTCCTATCCTTAAATTTGACATCCCATCAACCATCATTTGTCATCCCATAGAATGTAAATAACATCATGTAGACAACCAAATTTAAGCATAAAAATATTTTTACTTGAGCTCTATTTTGACATTTGTACAAAATTATTTGGATTTTAAAATCCAAATAGCTATTTTTAGGAGACTAAACTTGATGTCTATGGGGCTATCCTAGAATTTTGAAATCAAAAAACTATCTCCTAAGTTCCAAACATGATGCTTTCACACTTGTCTAGATCACAAATTCTATGGGTTATTTATTTTAGACCTTTTACTAGATAATTCCTTTGAGATTTGTGTGGAACACTTTTCTTGAAGGAATTCATTTCCCTTATACTTGTCTTGATCAATTCTTGCAGATAGAAAGTCCAAAAGAATTCATGTCTTGGTCCTTTCCCCATAGAAAAGTACCCTTTCAAACTTGGAAAAGTGTCCTTTTCAAAATAAAATTACCTTTTGTAAACCTTGAAGTGGAGCATTTTCTTGATAAAAATACCTTTTAGAATATTTGTAATGGACCATTTTCTTGATAAAAAGACCCTTCAAAGAAATTTTTTGGGATGCTTGCTCTAGAGAGTGCCCTTTGGGACTTTTTCATAAGACCAACCTCTCCAAACGATACCCTCTAAAACTTTGCTTGGTCATTTTCCCAAAAGAAAGGATCCTTTGTAAGAATTGAAATAGACCTTTTGGTGTAAAAAAGCACCTTTTGGAAAAAGTGTAAAAAACCACTTTTTTATAGAAGTGCCCCTTAGAATCTCTAAAAAATACCCTCTTCAAAGAAATGACCCTTTAGGGAAATTATTTTGGATAAAATGTCCAAAAAAAATCTTGAAACTTGAGAAAAATTTCCAAAACATAACTCCTAAAAGAGTTCCAACACATAGCCAAATAAAGTGGGATAAAACTACTAAAATAATTAATCCTTGGTATATTTGTCATGGGCTTTGTGTGGGACACTTCTTCCAAAGGAAATTTGAATGCTATACTAATCCAAAAGTTATAAAAGTGAAAACTTATGCTTTTTATTGATCTGTTCTTGCAATTAATCAACACTATGAAACCCTACTTGGATTCCTCCATTTCCATGTTGAGCCTACTTCAAGGCCACCTGATCCATTTATCAACTAGGACCCTGCTCATCTATTTAAAATAGGTAGGAGCTTGGTCTGTTGGCCAAAATGGCCAACAATTACCTAAACATTTACAAATTTAAATTATTTTAAAATATAAATATTTAGGAGGTTTTGGATATTTCAAAATTTTGATTTTATTTCATAGTTTAATGGATAATATATCATCTAACTAGTTTCAAAGATTATTAGGCAATATTTCCCATTAAGTCACCAAAAGGTTGACTAAAGTATACCATTGGTTTTTTGTGACATATTTTGAGCTTCCTCTTCAAGTAATTTAACTTCTATATTAGTCACATGATTACTACACAATATAAGATCTTGCATGTAACTAAATAAATGCTAAAATAATTGATGGGATCATATGTTTTAAAAATAAATTTCAATTAAGACTTAATTAATGAAAAATAAGCTAAGCATGTCCTTATTATTTATTTAGAATTTTTCCTTAACATATTTCAAAACTCATAACTATTTTGTATAAGCTTAAAATAGTCTTTCTAATGGGGATATCAAACCATCTAATCTTTTCAAGATCGATGGCTTTATATATTTCAAATTTGAGTGGGAATACAAAACTACTAGATGTTCTCACATCAAATGAAGTGATATATTTTGAAAAAATATGAAGACACAATTAATAAGAAACCCATCACATGATCTAATTAATGCTCCTAATACTAATGTTTAGTTATTAGATTTATGGTTTTAAGTGTAATCTTAAAATATATGCAAGATAAGACCCTTATAAATTTAAAATGTTAAAGGGACATGTGGTGAGTTTGATTTGATTAAAAAAATTAAATTATAATCTCCTTTCATGTGATATATAAAACTTAAAAGAATTAAATTGTTTATAAGGTAACTTTCCATCAGGGATCTCACACTATTTTATCAAATTTAGGAATTATGTAAAAATTATAGATGATCACTACTATGAAAAATCAAGAGAATAATATAATTCATTTATATATAACTATTATATTATGTAAACTTACTAAAAAAATTAAAGTACAAAGATAAAATAAAGACTTAGATAGAAATCATATTTACAGGAGGAATTGAAGTCTAAAATTTGTTGTATAGAGTGGCATGGTGACTTGAATTAGGAATCAAGAACTAGATATGGGCTTAGATAATAAATTTGGGAAGAGGACACTAGATGGCTGTTGATCATATCCAAATTGGGTCATTCTTGTCTAATTATAGTGAATAAATCATGGTTTTTATGTTTTTTGTACCTTCATATATAGAGCTTGTGTTTGATGCAAGAGATTACAATCACTTGGGGAGACCATTATATCACTGATTTTCCTTCAAAACCCTAGTTCCTTAATATGTGAATAACAATGCCAATAAATGTGAAAAAGGGGGTTAATTTTTGAATGTGAGTAAGACCTCAATGTCCCATGTGGTGAGCCCAACCTACATACCAATACTCCACAAAGGGATCAAACTTCATGTAGTTATCCCATGTTACGGTGGTGTCTGAATATTTGGTGTAATAAGATAAATGTTGTTATAATATTGATATGATTAAGTGACTTAACCATGAATTTTGACCTATAAAATGTATTCAAACTTTAGTTTTTTGGTAATAGGGTTGTATGCAATTAAAATTGGGATAAATAGGCACTTTTCTCTCAATGTGCAATTATGATTCTGGTTCTTTTCGATCTAAAAGCCTCTTGTATGAAAAATGGTTTTAAAAGTGTTTATATAGTATTATATATTAAATTCATTCAAATGGAGATCATTAAAGACATAGGTCAACCTTATTATATCTTTTAAATTTGAAAATTAGTTGTCACCTATGGTGCTCCTATATAATGAGTGATTTCATCATGTTGATTGTTAGGCAAGGCTGAAAGTATGTCTAAGCTTGATAAATATAAGGATGAGTACATGCATGGATCATTTATCAGCATATAAGAGTGTGCAAGGTGGTCTAAAGTGATCAAAATGGGACCTAGGATAGGCTTATAGGTGTGTATAAGAGTGGTCATAAGTACATGATTTTAGCTCAAATATTAATTTATATGTCTACATTTCACCCATTTTATTCTAGCAATGCATCAAAAGTGAAATTAGAAGAATAAAATGAGAAAGAGTGTGTACCTAAACTTACATATGGAGATGAGATTTGGATGTAGGCCACAATGTTGAACTATGCTCCACATAAAAACATGAAATGAAACATATGCAATATTAAAATTTACTTAAGATTAATATAAAAAAGTGAAAGACAAAATATTATAGAGTGACAAGTAATGAATAAACCTGACTAGGTATGTGAACCATTATTCCTTTCTCATGCAAAAATAGGTGATTTTGGTGGGTTGTTATCTTTTGGTTTCATTAACATTGAATATCTTGGATTGGACTATTCATGACTTAATTTTCATTAATAATAGGGTGTGTTTAAGAACTCAAGGTGTACTTGAATCCATCATCACCAACCCAGATTAGTGAAGAAATTTTGAATCCTTATATGAATCCCAATAGATATTTTTGGAGAAAATATTGGTAAAAATAATGAGTATAATCTAGGTCTAGTGTATAACTTATAGGAAATGACATGAATTTTCATTTCATCTATAAGACTCGTATAAAAATTGAGCAACAAGGAAGTAAGGTACCATGCACATGTCCTCAAATGATACATGGTGCATATAGGTTCTAAGATTGAGTAAAATAATTGTGATTTTGAGAAAAAACTATGTGTAATACTAAAATAACATGTCATGCATGACTACCCCCAAACTAATAAAATATGAGACAAAACTATGTAATTTTAAGAATTTTTTTAAAATGAGACTATGAAATTACTAAGTATTATTTTAAGTAAACTAGGGTTCTATAAAATTATAGAAATTCCTTTTTTATGCATTTAGATAATAGCTATAAGGACACTAGAGTAATGATCTCATGTATAATGTGGTGCTCCTATATATCCTAACTTTTTATGTATTTTTTGAGATTGAAACTATGTCAACTATGTAATCATTATTAAATTATATCTATGTGTTGATCTAGGAAGTCTATTCTCTAAGACAAACCTCTATAGATGCCTCCTCTTTTAGGGTGAGTTTTTGAGCCTATGCAAGAGCTTAACTCAAAATAAAAATTTATGCGGTAGGTTTTTGTGATGTAAAACTAGAAATTTGAGTAATATTGATAATATGGAGAAGCATGTCATCATTGTGTATGTAAATTAAGCATGGTAAGAATTTAAGATGTATATGGAAATAAGCATTTGTATTAAATGTGTCTATATATTTGATAATGAATCATGTAGATAAGTGATCAGATAAGTGCATCATGTTATTCCCTTAACATATATTTCATCTAGGGATATGTGTGGCCAACTTGTGGCTTACACATCTTCATATTATCTTGTTGTATTTCTCGATGTTCTTAGTATGGTCAGCTTATGAAATAAACATGGCTAAGTAAAGTATATATAGGAATTAATGGTTAGTCTTTTATCATCATATTGTAAATTATTTTTTTATTACATTATTGTGAAGGTTTCCACCTTAAAGTGGTTTAGATATAATATTCAAGTATGTTTCTCTTTCACCAATTGTTTTTATGGATCTACTCATTCTACTCTTAATTCTACAATATATAATTCTACTATTGTGAATCATCTAAGTAATTTCCTTACAAGTGGTATCAATGCATCAATTTGGGCAAGTTTTTATGATTTATTTTTTTAGATCTAGCATCCTAAGCATTACAAGGCCAAAAAAACATAATTTATGATCTGGGAGGATTGGATTTTTTTCATTATCATAGTTTTGTTCATGTGTTTTTTGTTACAAAAAAAAGAAAAAAAATTTATGTAAAACAAAATTATATGATTTTTTTACCTTTTTCAAATTAGTAATCATTAGATTCATCTCTTTGAGATGATCATAGTGACATATTATACTAATATAGTTTTTTAGGTTATATTTTTTCACCCTTGTGCATAATAGTAGCCATTATATTCATCTCTATGAGATGATTGCAATGGTACATTCCACCAGTACATTTTTTAAGGTTAAAACCCTCCTAGGGTTTGTACATGGCTAGCCCAAACACTTGTGAATGTAGGAAAGGGTAGAAAAATCCAAAAACTCCTTGCAATTACAATGTGGAATCTAAAACTTATGATCCATTTATCTTAGAGGTAGTTTAGTAGCTTAAGTTATATTTGTAGGGCATGGTGAAAAAAGATGATTTTTATATGATTCAAGGGGACATTACAAGTTTGAAAGGGGAATTAGATAGTGTGAAGGATAAATTATAACAAATATATGGGCAATTGGAAAACTTGTCAGCTCAACCACTAAAAATAATCCTCCACCACTTCAATTTGGTTCTCCTACACCAAACAATACCAACACCAATTCTAGCCCTAAGCCAATGTTGCCAAAAGTGGACCTATGCAATTTTTATTGTAATTATACACTAACTTGGCTCACACAAATTGAAAATTTATTTGATTTACATTAGACTCCATGTTTTCAAAAAGTGGTTATGGCCTCTCTATATATAGAATGTAAGACATTCATTTGGTATTGTTGGTTGTGTTCTCAAAGAAAAATAAGAGTTTCCTAGTTTCATGGTCAGTATTTTCTAAGGAGTTATAGCTCCACTATCATAATAATGTCTATGAAAACTAATTTAGTTATCTAGTTAAGTTATGCTAAATAGGGAATGTCAAGGAATACATTTATCCATTTCATAATCTCTCCTTATGTGCGGTAGACATCACTGAGAAAAATCTGACTTACCTATTTTTGGGTGGCCTTACAGATAACATCCAATTGGAAGTTCACATGTTTCATCATATTAGTGTATCGAAGGCCATACCAAAGGCACACATGGTTGAGGAAAAATATCTGATTAGATGAATAGCTTTCACCAATGTTCATGAATGCACCTTTCTAGTTCCATCATTTCATGAGCCTACCAGAATGACACCTCAATAAGTGGAAGAAAAATGAGCAAAAGTTTTGTATTTTGGTTGTGATATCAAATAGAGTAAAGGGCATTGATATACTAAAAAGAATTTTTTTTTTACATTAATGGTTCAAATGAGGAGGAAGAAGATGAGGAGGCTTTAGGGGAAGAGTTAGAAGAACTTGAGGATGAGTTTGAAGATTTTAAAACTATTATTTCCTATCATGCATTTTCAAGCATTAATTTTCCTCAAACTCTTAATGTCATGGGTTTCTTGAAGAACTAGGAGGTGACTATGCAAACTGACTCTGGGAGTACACATAATTTTATCAATAGTAAGTTGATTCCTCATTTGAATTATTTCATTTACCTAATTCTAGAATTTTAGGTTATGATTGTAGATGGTGATTTGATCAACTATTATAGAAAATGTCATAGTATTAAGCTTGATATGGGATTAGATTCCTTTATATTTTCTATTTCCATGGGAGGAGCTAACATTATTTTTTGAGTGTAATGGTTCACCACTTTGGGTACTATTGAGATGAATTTCCAATAATTATTCATAAGTTTCTATTTAGAAGGAATAACTATTGAACTATATGGATTATGAGCTAAATCTTCACAACTAGTTAGTTCCCACCAAATGTTGAATATTATTAGAAAAGGTGCGTAAGGTTTTATGGCATGCTTATTTTCCATGGAGGTTCAACCAACCAAGGAGTCTAAACATCCTAATTTACAAAAGGTATTGAATGACCATTCTATTATTTATGGTGACATGCCTAAAGGACTTCCTCTAAGTCATGTACATGATCATGCCATCAAAATCATTCTAAGAAGTACACTACCTAATATCACACCCTACAAGTATCTATATGCCCAAAAGATTTAATTTATAAATATGTACCAAGAGATGATGGAGGTGGGAATCATCCAACATAGTCAAAGTGGACATTCTTCCTCAGTGGTCATGGTGTAGAATAAGGATGATAGTTGGAAGATGTTCCTAGACTATAGAGAACTCAATAAATACACCATCATAGATAAGTTTCCTATTCTAGTAATCGATGATTTTATAGATGAATTTCATGGTGATATTTATTTACAAGTTAGATATTCACTTTGGATATCATCATATTTGCATCCACAATGAGGACATACCTAAAATAGCTTTTAGAACTCATGAAGGCCATTATGAATTTATGGTCATGTCTTTTGGCCTCACAAATGCACCATATACATTTTAGAGTTTGATGAATACTATTTTTAGGCCATTTTTGAGAAATTTTGTATCAGTGTTTTTTGATGATATACTCATCTACAATAAAAATTTGGAAGACCATTTGAATCATGTGAAATAGGTGTTTTCAGTTCTACAACAATATCAACTTTATGTCAAACATTTTAAATGTGATTTTGGTGTCTAATAGGTGGAGCACTGGGTCATATTGTTTTACATGAAGAATTGAAATTTGATCCTAAGAAAATCTAAGAAATGATGGAGTGGTCAGTTCCCAAGACCCTCAAGAAACTTCATGGATTTTTAAGGATAATTGGTTACTATCATAGGTTTGTCAAAAATTATGGTAGCATTGCAGCTCCAATCACCTCTTTGATAAATAAAGATTCCTTCTAGTGGATGGATTCAGCTATCAAGGCATTTGAATAGTTTAAAATGGTTTTTTCCAACTCTAATTTTGGATACTCCTATTTTTTCAAAAACTTTTGTTGTGGAGTATGATGCATCAATATATGGCATGGGGGTTGTACTCATGTAAGAAGACAAACCACTAGCATTTGAAAGTTTCCAACTTAAGGGAAAACTAGGCTCAAAAACCAATATATGATAAAGATATGATGGTTATTATGCATGTAGTTAAATAATGAAAACCATATATGATGGGTTGTCACTTTAAAGTAAAGACTGATCATGATAGCCTCAAATATTTTTTGAAACAATGCTTGTCATCTAAATAAAAGTAAAAATGGTGACTAAAACATTAGGCTATGATTTTGAAATAGTGTATGATAAAGGAAAAGATAATTTGTTGGTAGATTCCCTCTCTTGATAGGATGAATTAGTTGAGGTATTATTATGCACCATGACCATGTGGCAGGTAGATTGGCTAGAAGAAGCAAGATTAGAAAGGGAGAATGATAGTGCTATCAAGGTTTTGATTCATAATCTTCAATAGGGTTCTAATGAATATAAAAAAATTACATGGAAAGGGAACACATTATGGTATAAATATAGATGATAAATTTGTAATCATTCTCTCCTCAAACATAAAATTCTTTGGGAAATTCATGCCTCTCCACTTGGAAGACACTTAGGATTTTTGAAGACATATCATAGAATCAAGCAAGATTTCTTTTGGGAAGGACTCAAAGAGGATGTTTAACAATATGTGGATGAATTCATGGTATTACAACAAAATAAAGGTGAAATAGTTAAGACCTTATATATTTTTCAACCTTTATCCATCCCTAACCAATGTTAGGAAGAGGTTTTTATGGATTTAATTATGGGGTTACCAAGGTCTAAGGGTAAAAATGTTATCATGGTAGTTATGGATATACTCACAAATTATGCTCATTTTCCTCCTTATCATAGTAATTTTTTTATAGTATAGTAGCTTCTACTTTTCTAAATACAGTTCAAAAATTGCATGGCACTCCAAAGATCATTATAAGTGACCAAGATCCCATATTACTAGTAATTTTTGGACTGAATTATTTTCATGTTTGGGTACCTAGTTGGCTCATAGCTCATCCTTTATCCTTAATATGATGGAAAAATAGAGGTAGTCAATAAATGTCTCAAATTATATCTTTTTTTATTTGTTTCTAATAAATAGGATAAATGGGTTCATTGGATGTCACTTGTTGAATGGTGGCATAACACTTCTTTTCACACTTATTCTAAGATGTCTCCATTTGTGTCATTTTATGGGTATCACCCCCATCTATCACTTTAGTTTTGATAGTTCATATTAATGTTTGAGATATTAAGGAACACATTTGCCATCAATAGGAGGTGTTAGTCAGTTTGTGAGAGAATTTAGCAATAGAACAAAATCAAATGAAACAACAAGTAGATCAACACTGTAATGAGTGGTATTTTGACATAGGTGATTAGGTATTTGTGAGTTTGTGTAAATATAAGAATATGTATCTAAATAAATAGAAAAATTATTAAAAGGTATCACCTAAGTATTTTTTCCCTTACCATATTTTTCAAAAAATTTGTAGTGTAGCTTATAAGTTAGGATTATCCTCAGCCACTTACATATATATGGTATTCCATGTATCTTGCCTAAAGAAAGTAATAATAAATATAGTTTTAACTCAAACTTAGTTACTTGAATTAGATGAAGAAGTTAGAGTCATTATAGATCTTAAGGAGATCCATCACATGTGTACTACGTAACTACAGGATAGAGCCATTAAGCAGTATTTCATCAAATGTAAGAACCTGTATTTTGAAGATGCAATATGGGAGGATGAAACATTCATACAAAAACATTCTAGTTTGATTCAACATTAAGGACAATGTTATTTTAAAGAGGAGTGGCATGCTACATCCTTAATCTATAGTGTGTCTAAGGATATTTGTGTCTGACTTATGGCTTACACATCTTCATATTAGCTTGTTGCATTTATTGATGTTCTTAGTATGGTCAGCGTATGAAATAACAATGGATAAGTAGAGTAATATATTAGGTAGTGGTTATTATTTTATCATCATATTTTTAATTCTTTTATTATTGCATTGTTATGGAGTTTTCCCCCTCGAAGTGGCTCAGATATAATATTCAAGTATTATGCCATTTCACCAATTGTTGTTATGGATATGCTCATTTTTCTCTTAATTCTACCATATATAATTCTATTATTGCAAATCATCTAATTAATTTACCTACACATAATTTTGAATAGAAATATCTAGGGAGGTATGCATGATATCCATCGTGATAATGGAAGGGCTAGGTGGATGCATGATGTTCATGATGGCATATAAATCTGAGTTAAGAAGTAAGAAAGGTGTCATGTTCATGACATACATAATCAATGAGTAAATTTACAACACAAATAATAAATGATATAATTCCATAGGTCCACATACAATGGACATGTTCAAATGTCACTCATTCAAATAGAAAACACATACAAGGAAATATTCAAATTACCTCACATGCATAAAAGTAAATAAATGAGGCTTAGATCCACATAGAAGGACAAGTTCAACTGTATACACACATGAATAGAGGACAAACACACATACATGTATAAATGTTCTCACACATATATAATAAAATATAATGGAGGCTTAGATCCACTTGTAAATTACATATTCAAATTTCCTTAAAGAAGCATAGAATGTATACAATGGACAAAGCTAGAAAAAGTGATATAAAATCATGCATAATTAAGTAATTTTATCAAAAAGAGTTAAGTTTTATACTAAATATATTCAATAACTAAGATAAATAACATTATATCATGATGTTAGTGAGATAAATATTTAAATATGTAATGTTTCTATAAATATTTTAGTTTGGAGTAAGATAGCATGGGCAAAGAAGGATAAAACACATGTATACCATACCCTTAGTGAGCTAACTATTGAATGTACATGTTTTAATACTATTATGTAGCCTTGAACTAAGTGGTGATAGTATGATCTCACTAGGAAAATAGAAAGGTGATGGACACTAGAATATTGCACTCTTTTCTTCCATAGCACTCATGTCTAAATGTAATTTTTTATTGTGTAAAAGTGAAAGTGCCTACAACTAAATCTAGAAATGATGGTTTGTGTAATATAAAATCACTCATGTACACTGATAAATTATGTATGATATAAAAATAGGTAAAACATGTATATAATATTATGGACAAATAAACTAATGTATTAAAAAGTACCTATAAGCATGCATGGGTCCTAATTTTTCTATTCTATGTAATATTTTACTTTTTCATATATAAAAGTTGATAAGTAGAGAGAATGATACTAATAAATGACTCCCTTTAGATTATTACATCAATATATCCTAAACTAAACAAAATAATGGTGATTTATTGAAAAATAAGAGTATCATGTAGTTTTTTATGTCCCATATCATTTCCATATTTGTATTTTGTATAATTAGTCTGATTACGATCATACTAATTTGGATTGTTATTATCATCATCTAGATTTTGAAATTATGAAATAGCACTCTTGTATTTTTTTTATATCTTGATATGAATAAGGAACTACCCCATACTAAAGTATTGACTTTCTTGATTTCCCTTATGAAATATGTACTATGTTAAGTGCCTTCAGTGATATGCCATTACTTGTATTTGTTTGTATGTTACTTGAAAGCATGAATTCTATTGGTTTCTCTTGCTTTGAAAAAAATCTTTCTTCTCTTGAAACTATGATCATTGTACTTTCATATTCAAGTTTTGATGTATTTATAATTTTTATCCACTGCTCCCCCATTTCTATTAACCATGATCTTCCTAATTTAGTTCTATATTGTTCCAAACTAGGACATATGTGAAATACCACTGAATATGGTTTTCATCGAAATACGCAAGGTAACTCAATGGATCTAATAAATTATTTAGATAAATTTTTCTTGCCCAAATTTTCCTTATCATATCCAAGAATTTTAAGGGTGTCATACTACAAACATGCATTTTAATAGTGTTATTGACCACCAAATTAATACATTAATTGGCATAAATAAGGGATTAAGAATCAAAGGCTCTAGAAAAGATGAAAGTTTTCTAGTCAATTCTTTTGAAATCACACTTAAAACTATATATTTCATATTTATTTCATGTTTTTGAGATTCTTTTGTTAGTAAACCTCTTTAATAGTTCTTTTTGCTTATCTTTAATTTGATTTGACAATTTCTCTTTTTTATAATGTCACTTTTTCTTATTGTAACCTTTAATTTACAAACTATTCCCTTTGAAATTTCTCTTCTTTAATTTTTATTTTTTAATCTTGATTTCTCTAACTTATCTTTTTGAATCTTTTCTTGTTCTAATTGTTCATTTTGAACCTTTTCTAGCTCTATATTCTCCTTTGGTAATTGTTGGATATCTTATCCACCCTTGGTCCCTTGGACACCTACAAAATTGAAGAGGGGTATCATTTGAAATAATCAATTGATTATGAGCTCCACAACACCTTCATAATGACTATTCTATCCTAAAATTAGGTATGTCAAAGATTTTTCATGTTTTCTAAGTAGATTGATCTTCATTAAGGTCTTTGGCATATTTGAGATCTTAGGTTGGCATGGTCCTTCGTAAATGAGTGTATTAAAATCCTTAGTGAAATCATTGAAACATTGTTAAAGTTTCATTCCATAACTAGTGATTTTCAAAGTGCTTGTATTAGAGCTTACATAGATGTCTACTAATGTAAAATTCTTGGCAAAGGTCTTGTATAGATTCATGTTTGAGTTAGGGTCTTTTTGAAGATATTTCAATGAGGAATGTGTCTAAAAATGGCTTATACCAAGTTGTCAAGTCATGAAATAAGTGTTGAAACATTCAAAAAGGTCTTCATGAACCCTTCAACCTATATAAATGGTCAAAAAGCATAAAACTTGAGGGTTCCCTCTTTTCTTACCTCGGTGAAATTCAACTCTCTCAACATGGTGGAGTACACTTGATGTCAACCAAAATGTTATCAATATCAAGGATGATCATGGCATATTAATTATTTTAGGAGTGTTTTTCAAGTTTGATGAAGAAATATTCAAGGTCAAACACCAAGGTCTAGTTTTCTCATGATTTCAAATCCCCTCAAGGATAAAATCTTCAAAATATGGAGTTTAATCCTTTTTTGAAGTTTCTTAGAATTAAAATGGAGAAACCACTATGATAGTAGAGATTTTATGGTCTTAGATCCTTGTGCAGGTCACTAAATGAAGGGGAGGTATATTCATTAAAGAAATTACAAGTTTCAAAGAAGGTCACATGAATACAGGTCATAAACAAAGATTTTATAAAGTTTAAAGTCAAGAAAATGATATGTTTTGGCCTTTAAAACACAATTTTAAGGGTTTTAAACAAGATTTATGCACGGGGAAAAGATACAAAACTTTATTCAAACACCTATAAGGTATATCAAGTCATTTGTGATGCTTTAACATGTAAAGAAAGGTAGGAAAACTTCTAAACATGAAGGTTTTCATGAAATTATAGGGTTTTGTGAGGTATTTTAAAGATTTTTATATCTTATCATAACTCATAAATTAAATTCAAATGGGGTCCCTCACATATTTTGATCTCCTTAGAGGATGTAGAGGGGGTAGTTTGATCAATGTATTTCTAATCTTTACCCTTATAATATCACTTCAAATCGTATTAGAAATTTGCATGATTTGTTAATCACTTATTGTATATATATTCTATTTTAATTTCTCATTTTTATATGAACTATTGTTATGTACAACATTGTTATATGGAGATGAACATACATGATTAATACTAACATATAATGAATTATTTTCACATGTAATCTAATGTTTAAAATAATGTGATGTTTAAAATATAAAACTTCTTTTACTTTTCCAAATATGTTATAAACTTTTCCATACTGATGACTCGGTCCTTTATAGCCGTAAAAAGATAAAACCTAGGTGTTTCATATTAAACATGCATACATACACCCTGAAGTGGAGATGTGGGAGGTGGAGGGGTTTGAGGAAGGATAGATTGATTAAATTCATTTATAACTATAGGATGGGTTATCTTACCTATTTTTATAGTGATAAAATGGATTTGGTTAGAGGGGAATTATCTATCACAACCTTGAGGGTTAGGAGGAGAAAATGATTCTTTTGTATCCATAGAACATGACACTAAAACATGGAAACTTATTATTACAGAATAATATATCAGATTCAAAAATCCTAAAACAATAAATGGGGACCTAAAAAATAAGTATAAAACCCTAGAAACATACGTAGTTTTAGTTTGGAAACATTTAAATAAGAGACAGGTTCACCAATATTTTATCAAATTTGGGATTAATGTAAAAACCCTAGATGAGAACATTATTATGAAAAATTAGGAGAATAATATAGAAGTAATAAAATTCACCAATTTGGAACTATTGTGTTATATAAACTTAATAAAAATGAAGAAAATTAATGAGAAAATGAATATTTAGTTAGAAATTATATATATGGGAAGAATCATAGTCTGAAACTTATTGTATAGAGTGGCCTAGTGATTGGAATAAAGAATAAAGAACTATATTTGATTTTGGATAATAGTAATAGGAAGAGGACACTAGATGAGTGGAACTCCTATATAACTTGGGGCACTCTTGTCCACTTAAAGTGAGAAAATTAGGGTTTTTGGGCTCTTTGTGCCTTCATTTGTAGAGCCTGTGTCTAGTACGAGAGCTTGTGATCACTTATGGAGATCATTATATGACTGAGTTTCCTATAAAACCCTAACTCCTTGACATGTAAATACTAATGAAAATAAATGGGGAAAAATTAGTTAGTGGTTAAATTTAGGTGAGATCTTAACACCCCATGTGTTGAGCACTACCTACATACCAATACATTGAAGAGGGTTCAACCTTAATTTAGTTGTCCAATGATACAGTGGTGTGTGATTAATTTGTGAAATATGATAGATGTTGGTGTAATACTAATGTGATCAAGTACCTTAACCATTACTTGTGACCTATAAAATGTACTGATATTTAAACTCTCGGATATTAGGGTTGTATGCAATCAAAATTATGAGAAATAGGTACTTTTCTCTCAATGTGTAATTATGATTCTAGTGTTTTTTAAGGTGGAAGCCTCTTTTGTGAAAAATGGTTTAAAAAGTATTTCTATAGGCATATTTTTGAAATTCATTAGAATTGGGAACATTAGAGACATAGGCATACCTTCATATAGATTTTGAATTTGTAAATTAGTTGTTATTTGGTAGGAAGATATTATAGGGGAGAGGAGACTAAAACGGTGCACTATAGTCCCCTAAGCCACTCCTCTCCAATGGGTCACTTCATCATGTTGACTATTAGGTAGGGATTAAAATATATTTAAGGCTGATAATAATAGGTTAGAATATATTTGGGGATCATCTATCATCTTATAAGAGTGTGTAATGTGCTCAAAAGTGATCAAAATGGGACCTAAGATAGGTCTACATATAAGTGTCTTAAATATTGCTCACAAGTGCATGATTTTAGCTTAAATTTTAATTTTATATATCTACACATACCATATATTTTTTTCAATATTGATGGTATATTTGGAATCTCATAGTGTGTTATTTAAGTAATATTTATGATGTGAGATATTTTTTATAGAGTCAATGACACTAGTATGGAAAATTATCTCACACTATAAAATCAAACCTTCTAGGGAATAACTCATGTTACCTAATAGTTCATTAAGTATCATTAAATAAATATTGTGAAAATGTAGGAAGTTATTTTTTAATTTAAATATCTCATTGAGATTCATGATCTTGTTTGAGATGCTACACAATTATAAGAATTTTTTAATATCTCTCAAGTTAAATTTTATTTTTATTAGTAAAAGAAATATTTAGTTTTGATAAATTAATGAATTTTATTAAATACATATCCCTAATAAATTATTCAAAAGATCCAATAAATTAGTTCAAAAAACATTAAGGAAGTATTAGTCCTTTGACACCAACTACTATTCAGTTAGGGAGAAAGAACCATCAAGCCAATATTTTTAGGAATCATGTGAGATTGAGATGGGGAGAATAACATCATAAATTTATCATGGGCTATAAAAAAATCATGCAAAGTTAGCTAAGGTACTATAATAATGGGTCATGACCTAACACATTTTGAATATTACATCAAGCTTATATAAATGGTGATATGTAAATAGGGGGTTTTATCTAATCCAGTACTTATTTACAATTTATATTTATTTCTCTTTCCTCTTCACATATTTTATATATTATAATGTGATAACTTGATCAAGGGAATTTATTTTATGGAATTTAACATAATTCCCTAAAACTAAGTAGTATTTGGCCTGTACATTTTATATGTAAGCAAAAGTGAAGCTAGTTTGCAAATCAATCCTAACTCAAAGAAGATAAATGTGCTAACTATACCACTGTAAATATGTAGATAATTGGGTTCATGACCAATATGGATATGTTAAACCCACCTAAGTGATATATTATCATATAATATGACTAGAGAGTTTTTTAAGCCTCTAGTCAAGTAACACCACACAATAACCCTAGTTAGGTCTTGATAGTTAATGCAATAATAAAGTAAAGTAAATATAATCTAGTGCTTAATAAAACCTATGGAAAAATGGGGGATAAACATGAATAATAAACATGAAAAGTAAGAATCTACTCAAGTCAATGTAGAGGTAATCCTAAGCAAGGAGAGACAATACATTCATTAGTCATTATACATGCAGATCTATATACTAAAATAGAAGAGTAAGAGTTAGGAATACTTACCAACCCATCAAGACTAAACTTATCCCTTGGAAAATGGTTATTTACAAGAGGTTATTTTGTATTTTTATAGAAACTAAGGATGTACAATGGACTATAGTCACATCAAGGACCTCCTAGTAAATCTCAAGCCTTCAAAAAACAAAGGTTCTCCTCTACGAAGCATGAAACCCTGAGTAATCAATCCTCAAGTAGAATGGAATAAAATTAAATAAATAAGTACAAATTAATTATTATCTCTATTGGAAATTAGGTGAAATATGTGTATATATATTTTTTAATTTGACCCTAAGCCATTATAAAGTTTTAGCCAACACAATTTGCCTAGTTGACCTAGTTAGTTAGGAAATAGAGTCATTAGGTCATAGACTAAGTCATCCAAGGTCAAATCAATCCTATGACATGTAATATTACTAGAACTAGGTTAAACCATTTAATTCCATTAGATAAAATGGTAAAAATGGGTTTTGGCTTAGGTAGGTGATATTTGAGGTGGTGAATTGTTTGGATAAGAATGTAAAGGAGGTTTCAAAGCTTAGAAAAACATATAGGAGGGGTTTATATTGGTTTTAAGTAGAGGCATAAGGGAAAAAATTATTAACAAGCACCAAATGTTAACCCACCCTTTTTCTGGTGCACCCTTTATGACATACACAAGAGATTAAGATTTAACAGGTTCCTGCAAGAGAAAAAGCATCAATAATTAATAATTTTTGAAAAAAATGTGTGTATACATATTCCCCCTTAAAAATCTTCACCTATCACATAGTTATAACATGGGATTGTTATTTGGGAAAATATATAGCAATAAATAATGTGTAGCCAAATAAATTTTAGTATAAATAAATAAGATAATTGAAAAGAAAAAAACTAAAAAATAGATACCTTTACTTACCTTAGTGTTGGAGAGTAGAAATGATGTGAGAGAGATGGATAGGAATCCATGATGCACATATAAAATAAGGTAAAATTTGAAATTTTTTACAAAAATACATATGGTATGTAGAAAACTTATCTATGAGATTAAGATTCTAGAACATGTTTTGGTTTGGAAAAAGAGCTAGTCATAACAAAGTTATGAGTGAAATTTAAAATCTTGTGGTAAATAATTGATAGTTAAATAATTTTTATTGGTAAGCATAAATAGGGTAGAAAATAATTAATTTATAAATTTATTATTCTTTAAAAATAGAATTTTGAGAGACCTATAAGAGCCTAGAGAGAAACAATGGTGATGAGACATTGAGTATGTGTTGGAGGATGACTAGCAACAAAAATGAGTGCAATGAAAGTAACTGATGCATTGAATTCAAATTTTTGGTAAAATTTTATTAAAAAATAATCTATCTATGAAAAAGAAAACATTATGGTAAAATCATGCAATGAAATTAACCTTAAGAATTTTCTAGGTAGAGTGGGAATTAAGTGGGTCAATGGGTAGGAAGTGGTAGGAGCAATAAATTCCTAAGGTATTTATGGTAAATAATAGAAAAGTCGTAATTTTTTTAAAAATTTGGCCAAACCAACATAGTTGAAA
>JARHVA010005968.1:717500-790000 GCA_037957365.1 Torreya grandis
GTCGCATCAATATTCATAGAAATCCATGAGAATACTTCATTTTTATCATCTCTACATAAAAATTAGGTGTGTTAAAATAATTATGATTCTCTTGAGGCACCTCCTATGTGTAATGCTCAATGTTAGGAATTCAACTATTGTCCTAAAATCTATGAGGAGATGTAGGTGGTGGGAAAGGAGAAGCCTTGGCTTGTAGATGAACTAGAGAGGGAGGTTGATCTAGTAAAGCAATAGGCCATGCAATATATCAAATACACTATTTAAGTACTCTACATTTGTTTTTATGGTGTGTAGTACTTTGATTCAAAAGGCAATATAATTCCCAATATCTAGGGATATACTCTAGAATTAGCTTATGAGGTGGTATATTTTTGTCTTTAGGATATGATATGGTTGGAAGTAATGTATTAAAATATTTTTTATTTGTTTTAAATGATTATAATAATGGTTACATGTAACATGAAATAAAGAAAATTGTTTATTAGTAGATGATGAAGGTCTACTAGCTGAAGTTGTAAAGGAAGATGCTTGTTTTTATTGATGTATATGACAATACTTGGCCCAATGATCAAAATATATATATATATATATATATATATATATATCATATTATGTCACATATACTAATTTTGGTGGTATAGGATAAAGCTTAGGTAATGTAATAAGGCCATAGCTAAGAAAGGAAGAAGCTGAAATGAGATCTAGACTAAGCTTATCTATATGCATGGCCAAATTTACAACAGGTCAAAGTAGTGATCCAAAACTTAGAAGTTTTGATTTAAATATATTCAAATAACATGAAAATAACACAATAATAATTATTTCTCTGAGAATAGATGTCTTATTACTCAATATTGCAAATTCAAACATATGCTTAACTCTGGGAAGAGATGTCTGATTTCCTTTGCAATTTACATCTTCATTTATACATATTTTAAAGGTAGGAGGAGGATGTGGAAGGTCACAAAACTCAAGGGAGATTAAGTGGTTCCACTTACATGATTAAAAATAATATACAATTCAAGAAATTAATATTTTTATATTGCACTACTAAAATTGAAATTTGAGGCAATTCCATTGGGTTTTCAAGGGTCAAAAACCATTGAGTAGAGCTTGTGCCATCTCACTATGTTCTCCTCATTATTAGATTTCCAATATTTCAAATTGGGAGTCAATTAGAGTTATGATGCAAAATTTATGGCTCCTAGAAGTTATATCATCAATTAGGGTAAAACTATCACCTGAATTGTCACTTGAATTATTACCTAGATCATTCCTCCCTCCTTGATAAGTAATGGTCACTATTGCATTAATATTACTCATCAAGTGTGGTAGTTTTATCTTGATTTAATTATCTATAATTAAATCACCTTCGTGGATAATTTGGCCCCTTTTGACCACCTGATAAAGTGGAATAGAGTATCCTCTTGTTGTCTTCATCCAAGTGTCCACAATCGCATCCTCATCCACTAGAGAAAAACTCTATGGATTAAGCTCATCAATATATAGTTATTATACTATTACTAAAGTGTCTAATAGAGGTGGATGATATGGTTTTATGAGCTCCATGTTGAATATTAGATGTAGACCAAGGTAGGCTAGTAGGTTCAACTCAAAATCATTTTCTCCAAATTTTTTGGTGATGGTGTAGGGACCATATCACAGACGCCAAATTTTTTTGTGTGGGCCTACAAGTCATTATTTATAAATCTACAACCAAACCTTCTCACCCATAAAAATATTGTGTGAAATCCTATGTTTATCATGACATTTCTTATTATTACGATTCATCTTATCTAAGATGTCATGAACCTGCTACTAGATGTGTTGCATTTGTTTAATGAACTTTGTTGCTTTTGTTGCCTCAGATCTCCCATGAGGTGTGTATTCCATGGTGGAGAATGGAATGTATATATCAATTAGTGCCATGGATTCTAACCTGAAGCATACTTAAAATGGACTATGCTTGGTCGAGCTATGTAAGGCTCAATTATATCCATGTGTGAAAAGAAGCCCCTCATTCCATATGCATAGATGTTTGGAGTGATACATCTAAATCATATGAATAATCAGGTGGTTCACCACTTTTGTCTAAATATTAGTCTTTATATAGAAGGATATGAACTTCATCATCTTGGTATCCATCATCTTCTATAGAGTGGACCAAAAGATGCTCAGGAACCTACTATCTCTATTTGAGATAATGGACTTGGGGAAACCAAAATGGAGCCATAGATGACTAAAATATAGGTGAGTAGTTTATTTTTTATATATAGTTTTATTGCAAGCAATCATGATATCCATTTTATAAAAATGATCAACTATAATAAAAATATAGTCCTTGTCATGTTTTGAAGTGGGTAAACTTGAGAGAAAATCCATTGAGATAGATTCCCAAGGCCTGGTTGGTTTAGGTAATGGCATGCACAATCCTTGTTTCTTATTTTTTTGCTTGGATATCACACATGGGGTTCAATATTTGAGGTAACTTTCCATATCCTTTGACATATGGGTCTATTAAAAGTGTTTTCAAAGAACTAGCAATGGTTTCTCTACACCAAAATGCCCAAATATCTTGCTAAAATATGCTTCCCATATCATCTAATGTTACTATATAGATAGAACATACATGTGCCCCATGTGACAGAGGATATTATCTTGTAAATATAAATCAAAAACACGTTTACCTTCTTGAAGCAACTAATATGCATCAGTAAAGGTAGGATCTGCTTCATACAAAGTACCCCAAGTGGCACTCTCATGTCTGCATAGGTCAAGAACTATTATGAGTGCATTAATTAGTGGGTGACTCAGACAATCTGTGGCCATATTTGAAATCCCTTTTTTGTGTTTGATTATCATATGGAACTATTATATACATGTGGCCCATTTTTGGTGCCTCTCATTTCATAGTTTTCTCTACATTTAGATGAATGCTAATGGTCTATGGTCAGTGTGGATGATTGTCTCTTTCCCCAAGATGTAGTATTTCTATCATTTTTAGGCTTACATAATGGCATAGAGCTTCTTGTCATATATCAGGTATTTCTTGACTATATCATTAAAAGTTTCACTATGATATATAATAACATGGCCATGTTGCATGATGATAGCTCCCATGGCATATTCAGATGCATCTATGATCAACTCAAAATGTTGATGTAAGTTAGGCAAGGAAAGATTAGGGGTTGAGCAGAGTCTATTCTTAAAATTGTCAAATTCCCTTTATTTTATTTTCCCCCAACTAAAACATAGTTTTATCTCCTCCTTTAGTACTTGGGTTAGTGACCAAGCAACATGTGAGAATCCAAGAACAAACCTATGATATAAATTTTCAAGACCCAAGAAGCTATTAAGTTTTATGAGAGTCCTTGGTGAAGGCCATTCTCAAATAACCTAAATCTTTTATAGATCAACATGGACATCATCCTCATTCACAACATACCCTAGGTACTAAATTATTTTCATCCAAAATGTGCACTTTTCATCATTTGCATACAACTTGTGCTCCAAAGAGTTTGAAGCACCTTATGAACATGTAGATGTTTTCCCCATATTTTGTCATAGATGAGTATGTCATCCAAGTAGATAACTATCAATGACTTGGTGAAGGGTCATAGGATGTCATCCATCATCCTCATAAAGTTTTTAGGTGCGTTAATCAAGCCAAAAGGCATAATTAACCATTTGAATAACCCCTCCTTAGATTTGAATATAGTCTTCTAGACATCGGTGGGATCGATGGAAATTTAGTGATAGATAGATTTGAGATCAATTTTGGTGAATAAATTCATACCATAGAGCTATTCCAATAGGCCATCAATCCTAAGTAGGGGGTAGTAATTCTTCATAATGATTTTATTCAGGGATTGATAGTTAATGCAAAGCCTCCATGTTCCATATTTTTTTGGTACTAGGATAATCAGGCTACCATAAGGCAAAGAGCTTGGCCTAATGTGACCCTTTTGAATCAATTCTTGAATCTACCTTTTTATATCATCATTCTCCAAAATTGATCTATGATACATAAGACTGTTACGCACAGGGGATCCTAGGATAAAATCAATAGAATGTTTTACCTGTTAGTGAAGTGGAACTCCCATGGGTGACTTGAATAAGTCATCATATTCTCCCATGATTTTTCTCATTTGCTTTTATTATTGTGTAGTTAGGAATACAACATTGGCATTCTTGGATCTTTGTGGTTTGACCACCATGAGAATAAATTACTTTGTCTTCTCCACCAATATCTTACATTGCTTGGGACTAATAAGGGAGATAGATGTGGGAGGTGGTACCTATGGTACCTTATAACACTGCATTTGAAGTGTGAGGATGATTTTTTGGGTTCATGATTCATAGATTCCATGTTGATCATACATGAATGGATGACCAAGGAGTACATTACAAGCATCTAGATTGACCACATCACACAAGACTTCATCTTGAAAAGGTTTTATTTCATATGAAATAATACACTAATGGGTGACACAAAGGTCTCTTCCTAGGCTCAACCATCCAATACTATATGGCTTTGGGTGAGGCTTCATGGATAGATTTAGAATTTCCACAACTTTATTAGAGATTAAATTATTTTAACTCTAACTATCAAGAATGAAATGTAGAGGCTTACCTTTTACCCATAATTTAGATTTAAATAACCTTTCCTTATCATTTAGACTTTCCTCACAAGTTTGTGATGGAGCAATGATGGTATCAAGCTTAGCATCTACAATTTATTCTTCATCCTCTTCAGTTGTAGGGTGTGTATGAGGTAGAGTAGTAGATGTCAAGTATTGTGACTCAAAAATTAGCAACTTGATGGTTTGACATTATTATTTAGAGTAAGTTCCAATTTTGTGGTAATCACACCATTTCTCAATCTTCCCCTTCTAGGATTTCTTATCTTAGGACTCATTTTTCATCTAATGTTGGCCTCATGTTTGAATTTCTTTGTCACTTTTACATTTTGAAGGTTGAATCTTTGTATTCTTTCTTCCATGCTTCTACTCAATATTCACTATGAACTTGTATGCCCCATTGAGGGTCTCCAAATTGAAGAGTTCCATTTCCCCCTATATGTACCATTATATTCCACCATGATATTTGAGAGTCTTATGTTTCTCACTTTATTGGATGCCCAATCTCAGAGATAGAGAATGAAAAATATTAGTGTAATCTTGAATAGATTGGTCCTTACCTTGGTGAAGTTATTTCCATTATACGTATAGATCATCATGTGCTCTAATGGGATAGTATTCTTTTTTTACTACTTCCATGAAATCATCCCATGTAGGTTCCACCTCAAGGATAATGTCATATATATTGAACCTCTTTTTGTACACTTCCAACTAATCTTTCATGAGAAATGATGATTTTAAAAGAGCAAAAGTGATCGTTTCTCTATCGGTGAATTTATTTACAAAAAAGTAGGAAGATAATTGATACAACCAATTTTATACTACATCAGCATTGATTTTGACTTCAAATGTAGGGATATAAAAACTCACCTAAACCTTGAAAGGTGTTGGGGAATTGAAAGGACATTCCATGGATGAGGAGCTAGGGAGTGTAGATGAGGAGCTAGAATTTAGCATTAGGATTTGTTAGAGAATTTGGGAAAATTGTTGCAGCATCTATGTTTGTTTCCATAAGAGGGCTTCATTTACCATTTTATTGAAGGTATCATATGTCTTGATGTTTTCCACCATTTGAGGTTATTTAGAGAAAATAGGTGGATAGTTTATAAGCTCTATTATTTTCCACCCAAGCTTCTTATAGCCTAACCTCATCCTTGGGATCATACACTCTCAAGAAAAACTAATCTAATAACTAATCTAAAACATAGAATTTTTGAGTGAAATATATTTCAATAACATAGTAATAATGATTTCTCTGAGAAGAGATGTTTTATTACTCAAGATTTCAAATACAAACATATTTTTATCTCTGGGAAGAGATGTCTGATTTCCTTTTTAGGTTATATCTTCATTTATACACATTTTTAAGGTAGGAAGAGGATGTGTAAGGTCAAAAATCTTGATGTAGATTAAAAATCACCAAGAAAAACTTTGTACCATCTCACCATGTTCTCCTCATTCTTATATTTTTAATGGTTTAAATGTGGAGTCAATCAGAGCTATGGTGCAAAAGTTATGGCTCTCATAAGTTCTATCATCAATTGGGGTAGAACCATCACCTAAATTATTGATCGAATCAAGCCAAGTACACAACATCTTGGGAAGAATAAAATTTGAAGGGTCATGATACCTATAAAAATTATAAGGTACTATCATGGCATGATCCATAAACATAATCCATAGAGGTTAAATAATTACTGAAGGTGTGTTAAGTGTGTGCTCCATCATTAACATATGAATAATATAGGAAAAACTAATATCAGGCACTATAAAAAGAGAAGGAACTATGTAAAAAGAAATGAGAGACTATATTAAGGAAGAATAATATCTAAGCACCTCTACATTTATAGTGTGAATAAATATGGATAAAAATTGGTCATCTAGACATAATCCATCATCATAATCAAGTGTATATAAGTCAATAATACATGCATCAACTATTTTATCAACCAAAGAAGTATGGTGAATAGAATGTGTAGTTTTAGTTAGGGTAGTTGGTAGTTTCACTAAAGGTTTTTGGTGGGAGCAAGGTCAGAGCGAAGCCAATAATTGAGAAATGATGTATTGAAAGAGATCAAAAGTTTTTATATTTAATCTTATCTCATTTGGTTCATCATTGTTTGAGTCTATAAATTTAGGAGGAATGTTTCCTATTAATTTCAGATGACCATGATAACCTCAATTAGAGTAGATGAGATAATTAAACCATTGTGATTCACAAAATGGAATGATAAGTAAAGGTTCAAAGGTAGGTATTTTAAAAACATGTCATTATTGGAATTATTTAAAATTCCAAGGGTTCATGTCACCTTGAATCTTATAAATATCACTATTATGGGTAAATTTAACACATTGGCATGTAGATGAGGTAATAAATCTCATAATGTGTCCAAAGTCAACCTAGTACTATATTATAAGAATGTGTAAAGTTAAATATCATAACTTTCACATGACCAATGATGGGAAGAATGGTGATGGTAATCCAAACACAACTTAGAGGGGGATTTTGTCTTCTATCATATCCTTAACATGTAATTTGCATGGATTTAAGATTACATTCAAAATATCCAAGTGTTTTAATAAAATCAAGAGAATAAACACAAGTGCATAATCCTTCATCAATTAAAGTATGTTTGACATAGATATATCTTACTTGTATGATAATGAAGAGAGTGGAATCATTTGTGCAAAGGAATATCTCATCAAGAATCATTGAAGATATAGAAAATTTGAGTGAAATATAAGTGTCTACCATTTAATCAACATGGATGGACATATCTTTACAATAATGGAGAATCCTATCATTAGATCTTGATAATGTAGCTTCATGCCCATGGGTGGAGGATGTGGAATGTTCATTTTGATTAGTAATTTCATTAATCAAATATAATGATGAGGGGGGAAAACAATAATTTTGGATGAAATATGGGAAATTTTCTCTATAGGATCCCATTCATCATAACACATTAGAGGATTATTGGATAAAGGTGCATAATGTTGTAATAAATCCATTGAAGGGGGGTTGGATGCACATTGAAATTTGTGTTGATAAGGCATATTTAGTTTGTGTTTTGTTGAACTGGACTAATATATCTAACATGATTTAGTTATTTCTTTAAGTGTTTCTTGTGTTTGAATGGAAGAAAGTTGATGTGAAGTTTGAGGGATATCTACTTGAGGTATCTTAGTTTAAGGAATGGTAAAACATGTATCAATTGTATGAGAAGTATATTGGCATTATAATTATCATTAATGTCAAAATGGATATTTTTGGCATTATGATTGTCATTGATGTCAAAAGGTAGATTGTTGGCATGAGATTGGAGAGAAGAGCATGTTTTTACAGTTGTACAGTGAAAAGTTGTCATGTTTTTATAGAGACCACTTTTAGAGGATTGAAGAGTAATTGATTGAAGATAGGTTATGGGTTTTTTGAGTGCATCTTAGATATATGGTACATAGGTTTAAATGAAAATAATTTATTTTAACTCTCAAACATTATAGGATTCCATAGTTAAAACCTAAGGGTCTAAGCCATGGTGTTCACAAGAATGTTTTATTTTTAGTTTGACTATATATAGGTGAAAATTGGTTATTTAAGTTATATCTTAAGTCCTTGTCATCATTATGCAACTACCCCCTTTGACCTAGAAATTACTAGCTTGAGTAGTGATCAAAGACCCTAATATTTCCTAAGTCTTAGATTTAATATTTATCCTAGATTTATCAATGATTATCACTTAATCATACTTTGAAGATCTAATGAAGCATAGAAAAGTCAATTTGTCAAAGCTACCTATGAGTAAATGCACTAGTGACAAGTGTCACAATCATGGAGCTTTCATAGGAAATATATGTAGTGGTCTAAAGTCAAATAGTCAAGGATTAACATGGGAATGCCAAGTTTCACAATAATGGGAACTAACAACAAATATGTAGAAGGTATGTGAGGATTCCAAGTGTCACACTTACAAGAGATTTTTATAGATAAAGATCAATCTTCTTACAAGGATCAACAGTAAGAAATTGATCATGAAATGAAGGTATAATGGAGTGATTAGACTCAATGAGATAAGTGCTTAATGTTTAACAACATAGAGGTAAGTAAATGATCAAGCTACTTTGATGAGATCAATGGAGTGTATATGTTCAAAAGACTCAGGAAGCATCAAGATGAGATTAAGAGATCAATGTTTAATGAAAAGAAGAGATAAATTATATGATAATTTAAACATCTAATGGCATGCAGGAGATCGGATCAAAAGATATAATGGATGCATTTTAAATTTGAAACATTAAAGCTTAGAAGCATACAAGGATCCAACAAAGTGTGTGAGCCTATCAAAAATTATTCAAATAGACATGATTTAAGTTGAGAAAATTAAATGAGGATCATCATATCATGGTGTGAAACTTAATATCAATGGCTTTTATTTTTAAAAAAATCATCATAATGGAAAAGTGGAGAACCATGCAAGAAAGATGCATTATATGACACAAACATTGATATAGATCATTGTGATCATTCTAAATTATGTAATATGGCATATGCATCAAGACCAAAGCCAAACATATGCTAAATATAGTAATAAAATAGAGAATCATGGTGGTGGAGCATGAATTCAAGAAGCAAGAAACATGTCAATTGAACTGATTCCAAGAATGGAGCATGATGTGCTATAGATGAAGTGTGAACATAGAGAAGAAGTGAGACCTAGATATAAAGTATATATGTCATCTACAATATAGTAAAGGTTTTTTTTCTACTGGATAGATTCAAATTGAGAGAGAGAGAGAGAGAGAGAGAGAGAGAGAGAGAGAGAGAGAGTGGTTAAATAGAGAGAGAGAGAGAGAGAGAGAGTAGATAGTTGTTTTAAGTAAGTGTTAAATAAATAACTGGTAGAATCTACTATTATAATCCTTGAGAGTAGATATTTGTGTTCCAACAATTGGTATCAGAGCGCTGGTTCCTTAGAAGAAGCTTAATCAACTTAGGTAGATCTTGGATGGTGAACACAAATTTCTAGTCAAGAAGGATCTTCCTAAAATAAATCACCTCTCTTTGATGGATCAAACTATGCTTTTTTAGAGAATTAAAATGGAAGCATATTTATTTTCATTAGGGTTAGATGTATGGATGTCTATTGTAAATTTATATACAACTCCTACTATAACTCCTACATATAAAACTACTAAGAAAGCATATGAGATCAATGTCAAAGATAAGAATGCTATTCTAAGTGGATTGTCTAAATCATAGTTTGTCAAAATTCACAAAATATCTAGAAAAAATTGAAGAGAATCTATGAAGGTGATGATAAGGTAAAGTAAGCTAAGCTAAAAACATACAAAGGTAAGTTTGAGAGCCTTAAAATGAATGAAGAAGAGAAAATTTTAGACTACCTCTTTAGAGTAGATGAAATATTCAATATAAGTAGAGGCTTTGGAGAAGAGATGAAATATTCAATCATTAGGAAAAGCTCCTAAGATCTTTTCCATATAGGTATGACTCTTAAATCTCTATAATAGAAGAAGTAAGAGATCTGGATAAACTCACTGTTGATGAGTTGTATGGAACCGTCACTACCTATGACATGAGAATGGGAGAAAAAACACTTTCAAAATAAAAGTTCTATTCAAAGTAGCCAAACAAATAAAAATGAAAGCACCTACATATGGATCTGAGGATATTGATGAAGATGTATCTAACTTTGTTAGAAAATATAGAAGAGGGTTTGGAAAATATAAAGGTAAGTTACCCTTTAAATTATTTAAGTATGGTAAGGTAGGAAATTTTGCTACTAAATTCCCTTGTAACAAAAAGGATAACTCTAAGCAAGAAAAGGATAGTAAAAATATGAAAACCCAGTATTCCAAGAACTTCTTCAAAAAAAAGAATGGACTATACACAAAAGAAGATAGTGATTCATTAGATTATTTTGATAGTTATGATGATGACCATGATTTTGACCTTATGTCTAAATAAAAGGAAGTCACATTCATGACATTAGGATCAGCTTCTATGGATCTAGAATAAGTTGAAGACTTAGATGAATAAGAATAAGGAGAAGTGGATCTAGAGTGTGAACTCATTTGTGCTCTAGATGAAATTAACAAGCTAAGAAAATAGAACTCAAAACAAAATAAGCTTAGACAAAAGGATATTGAAAAAGTGTTTAAAAGTCTTAAAAAATCTAATCAGATGGTGGTTAACCTAAAGACACAAGTTGAAGATGCCAAAAGAATAAAAGATGTAGTCAAACTTGAACTATAATCTAAATCTGATGAATGCATGAAGTTAGAAGTAGAAATAGTAGATTTGAGAAAAGAACTTGAAAAGGATAAAGAAAAAATAGACAAAAGTCTAAAGATGAAAGGAGCTTCAAAAATTCTTGATGAATTGATCAACTCTCAAAATCCATCAGAAGAGAAATTCAGTCTTGATTTTGAAAAAGGGAAAGTACCATAACCATTACATCTACAAACTTATATGACAACTTCAAATTAGAAGTAGAATAAGGAATAAATAATGAAAAATATTGTAAGAATGCCTCCAGAGATACAAAGACAAACACAACCACTTATGATATGAAGAAAGCTAAATGAGAAAATAATCCTAAATAAAATAATAATATAAAGGTAATTGCTGTAGATGGTTTCATAAGGGTGAAAGATTTGAATAAGCCATAGTTAAGAATATTTCCTCATCTAACACAAAAATAATTTATGACCTGGTATTCCTCATTTTTCTATGGTTATTGTTATACCTATAATTAGTTTGGTCATAGGGATAGTAAATGTAGGGTTATACCTAAAAGTAGAACAAAATTTGTAATCAAAAATTCAATTTCACCCTTGATAGATATAAGTTTAATATTTTATAACTACAATAATTTTGGTCACATAGCTAAACAATGTAGAACAAAATTTTTATGACCAAAGATACAAAGTAAAAAAAAATCATGCCTCTCAATGTGAAAAAATGTCCACAAGTCTCTAAAAAATGAAAAATAAGCTAAATAATAAACCCAAAGAAGTGTGGAAAGTAAAAGACCAATGTATAATTTCTCAAACTGCACTACATGCCATGGAGAAAAAATTGTGGATAATAGATAGTGGTTTCTCAAAACACGACTAGTGAAAAGAGTAAGTTCATCAAACTAAGAAAATGTAAATAAAGATCTATCATCTTGGGAGATAATACTATAGTAAATATCTAAGGTAAAATAACCTTGAACATAGATGGAAACCTACCTACACATAGTGTCCTTTATGTTGAAGGATTGAAACATAATTTTCTAAGTGTCAGCCAAATGTGTGACAATGGATATAACGTCACATTTAATGTAGAAGGCTATAAGATAAAGAGATCTAGAAGATTAATCATAGAAAGAAAAATAAATGAAAGTAACATTTATAATCTTAGTGAAGTGAATGGTAATAGATTTTTGATAGGAAATATTGATGAGAGTTGGTTATGGCATAGAATAATGGGCCATGTCAATTTTGACAACTTGGTAAATGTGAGCTCAAATAAGTGTGTTAAAATATGCCTAAAATAAAAAAAATCTATATACAATACTTATAAGGAATGTAAACAAGGAAAGCATACAAGGGTTAGATATCAAACAAAGGAGTATACAATTACAAAGCCTCTAAAATTAGTTCATACTAATATTTATGGTCCTACTAAGATAAAAGGATTTAAAGGAGAGAGATATTTCATATTACGTGTAGATTATTACTCATGAATGACATGGGTAACCTTTTTGAAAAATAAGTCTCAGGAATTTGAAAGATTCAAGATCTTTATGGCCATGGTAGAGAATGATATTGGATGAAAAATCAACTTAATATTTGGCAGAGGTGGAGAATTCACCTCAAATGAGTTCATAGAATACTATGAGAAGAATAGATTTAAACGGCATTACTCTATAGTAAGGCCTCCAGAGCATAATGGATTTATTGAGAAAAAGAATATGAAAATCAAGGATATGGCCATAACAATGTTAAAAGAAGCCAAGTTACTTGGTGGATATTAGAGAGAAGTAGTAAAAACAGAAGTATATATCTTGGATAGAGTTCAATTGAGGGTAAATAGTGATAAAACTCCCTCTGAACTATGGTATGGAAAACCTACCTATGTGAAGTATTTTAGAGTGTTTGGTAGCAAATTCTACATTAGGAGAAAAGAAGACAACTTGGGAAGCTTTGAATCAAGATGTGATGAAGGAATATTTATTGGTTATTCAACCCAAATAAAAGCCTACATATGTTACAACAAAAGGCTACATAATATTTTAGAGAGCATCAATGTCAAGGTTGAAGTAGGCTTGAAACATGTTAAACCTAATAGAGAAATCTATAATGAAGAATCAAATTATGAAGAGGAAGCATCTAATGAAGATCATGAGGAATTAAATGAAAATTCACCTACAATATTTGTTTAAAATTATCATCCCATATAATAGATCATTGGAAATAAAAATGAAGGAGTTCAAATAAGGAAAATAGTTGAAATGAATAAAGAGTAAGTAAGTTTTGCTCTAATGTCTAAAATTGAGCCTAAGAGCTATGTTGAATATATTTTCATTTATATTTTCACCCTTTGAGGATATGTCTTATCTCCCCTCATCTAGGTGGCACAATTAAAACACCTCTATGATATGGGTAGCCTAATAATGGGGTGAATCTCTAGATAGGGATAGCTCCCTTAAGGTACCACTTGTCGAACACTACTAGACCTAAACTTGTGAAGGAAAAGGGAGAGAAAACTAGAAGTAAACTATCATAAGGGAGGTAATACAGAAAATTAGTTTATTACTATCAAAAAAATGCATGCTACATATGAGAAAAAGGACTAACCAAACATACACTTTTCCAATCTGTATCTTCTCACATTAATATTTCATTATGAGGTTGTGATGGATGTTTTAGCTAGCAAGAATAAAAAAGAGGACTAAGATGGCACTATTTAAATATACTAACTCACTCAACCTCGACACATCAATAAAACATTTCACATAACCTAAAATAATAAGCTTTATAACTACAAATAGGTGAGACAATGAAATAATAATGTTAAGGAAACAAAAATTCATCACTAAGCAAAATCAATCATCCAAGTGAACACACTATGAATAGTCATCGAAGAGGTGAAAATTAGTAGTCTTTATTGATCCATGGTATGCAAATGAGTAGGGATTTTCCATACTTAGGTGGAGTATAGTTTACAAAGGCCAAAATGGCTAGTTATTATAGAACTTAAGAGAGAGAGGACAAGAGAAGAGTCCAAAGGTCATAAGGAAACTTGTTATGCTGATATAATGAGTTAATTGTGCATGAAAAAATGGTGTGAAATGGACTACACAAGTTTATAAGAGACAAGTGGATTTTCAATTCATGAAACACATGAAAAATGGTGTGGAATTCCCTTTACTAGCTTAAAAAATTACCTTCATGATTTAGCCATGTTTGAACATCCCAAAAATGATTATGGATAGGTATAATTATTGGAATGAGAGGGAAGGATTTCATACATGCCTCTCCATGAATTGGTTGTAGTCCTGATCATCTATAAACTTTTGAAAGTGAGCCATCACCATCTGTAGTCTAAAAAACTCCCTTTTCTATCACTCCTCACACTTGGACTCAAAATTGGAATTATTATTCCATTAAAATTCATAAAATGGAGTTAATGAAACTTTTTAAGACCATCCACGGCCTTATAAGCATTATCACACCTTAAAAGGGTTCTCACTTGGAGTTTTCACACTTTTCACCATCTTGCTCACTATGCCAGTTTTGTTTGGTTGAGATGAGAGCTCTTGTTTAAACACTTATGTGTTTTTAAAATACATTAAATATACATGGTGAGATATATTAAGTCTTCATATTCTTTACAAATTTGATTTCATCTCTTGAAACCTCTTAAAACTTGAAAAACACACAAAAAGGTCAAGAAAACCCTATTTTATACTCCATCCATACAATTAAATATATTTTAAATGCATGGGGATTATCCTAATAAAGTCTAATACAACATAAAATCATCATTATTGGTAAACTATGCAATTTGGGTGCACCAACTACTCCATTTTCTCAAATTGGTCACTAGTAAGGGTTTTACTGAGTTTAGGCTTGTTTTGCCCTCTTAAGCTTCATTCATAAATAAATAATAATATAAATGAAATATAATTTCATAATATCACTTCTAAATACCCTTTATAACACCTCCAACATTCATGTATTTCCATTCATAACCTCCAATAATATGTGAGCATCTAAACTTCTCCTATCGAGCTTGCTTCAACATTCCCTGTAGGTCTGAGTTAGTTCTAAGACAAAAGTGGCTCTCTTTATGATTTATCTACATACCAAGAGTTTTTTAAAATATAAAATAATTATATAATATATTATAATTCCCTCCTAATTTTAAAATTGAATATGACTTCTCATTTGGGCACTAGGCTTGAACCTTGCTTAATAGGCATGTTTTCACCTTTGATGTTTTCTACCCCATGTTAGGCTTATCACCTCTATGATATGTTGATCATGTTTTTTTTTATTCTACCCAACTCAAAAAACCTACTTTCCATGTCCAACTCACCTCGGCCTCACCCTTTCACCCTCGTTTCCCATGACTGCAAGGTTTATGCCTAAAGGGAGTACACTCTATCTGAAACAAAATAGAGGGAACTACCCTATTATCTTAAAAAATGGTGAATGTTATAGAGGATTATATAATATTTTAACATTATCTAAATAATATTTGATATTTTTATAACATCATGTTACCTTTTAATTTTTAAAATACCTAAGATAGACTTGTTAGAGAAGGGACTGTATGCAGGGTTTCCTCCAATGGACTATGTGTTACTTGTTTGGGGATCTCCTTATCTACTTACATGACAATGGTTTAACATGAATAATATATAATCATTTCATAATACCATATAATTATTATTAACCCTTTCTAAGACTTTTCAATTCATACCCTTGAATTGACTACTTAAAGTGTTGATTGTGTTTCATGCATCTTTTCCTCAACAATGAGCCTTGTAGGTGGTTATGCTTATAAAAAGTGAATGAAACTTAGATATAGTGTCTAAATATCTACTTATATCCTTTTATAATAATTTTACACTTTTTTGGACCCATTTTCCTCATCCTTGTGCCATACCAAAACTCAGACTTCACTTCGTAGCCCACTACTACCTATAGTCAACTACAGTTGATTGTATTAGAGTAAGTAGAGTCCTATGGTTGAAAATTAATCTTGGGGAATGTATCACATTACATTTTTATTCATTGTACCATTTTAATTTATCATTGATAAACAAAAAATTTTAGTTTTAATGTTTAATCCCTTGCTATATATGATATAGAAAATGACCTTTGGTTGTAAGTGCATAGTTAAGGAAGAAAACCCCTATAGGTGCATAAAGGGCTGTAAAACATAGCCTATGAGCCTATTTTATGATAATATATATAATAAATTTTATTTAAAACCATAAAAACCATTTAAAAAATTAATTTATGGTTTATATTATCAACTTGGAACATAAAGGTCACTTAGTCATCTAAATCCTATAGATAACAGTGAAGGAAGTTAGTGCATAAAAGTGTGATTTTGGGTCCTCTAAAAACCACTTTGTACCAATAATTATCATTAAAAAAAGTGCATGGTTATTATATCTTGTATTTGATACTATATTTATTCATTTATGTTCCTAAAACTATTGATAATTGTGTTACAAGACGTTGATAAGATGATTTTAGGCCTATATTTTCCTATTTTAGGGATTTTGTCCCTCAACACAAAGTCATGCTTTTAAAGGTAGTCCATATATCCATTTTCTCATTTAAAACATTAATAAGATATATTATGATCAATTTCACCTACCAAGATTATAATTAAATTTTTTTTCATGTTTAAACCTATCATATAAGGACTTATATACCTCTACTAGTGTCACTTGTAGGTGGTTATTATCACATACATGCAGAGAATGCCAAACTATAGGTAGTGAGTGATGAGCGTGAATAATGAACTAATTTTTTTTCCTTTAATTATTTTTAAATCTCTCTCAATTATTTAAAATATACTCTCCTCTTTATCATTACTCCCTTACAACATGTCTAGTTCTATGAGGGCACCTGTTGATGAGCATTTTCATATATGCAGGTAGTGAGCAGGATTGGTATAATGGGAATAGTATTTGGCCTTCAATGGGTTATATGATTATATATATAAATACAAATACACTATTCACATTATAAATCATCTTAAATTAGTGTCAATACACTCTTTTTAAAGTGAACTCTTCCTTTATGTCACCTACAGACATACATTCATGGCTGCTTGACTGGTAAGTTGCATATGACTACAATTCCATATAGATTTATTTTGAAAAAGAGGTTAAAAGGTTAAGGTGATAAACATAATATTTATAACATGTAAACAAACATATCTTCACCCTCAAAAACCACTATTAAATCATAAATATCTTATAAATGGTGAAAATTGCTTACAACACAGAATGGTGCTTTCTCTTGTAACTTGAGATACATGGATTATCAAACATATTGAAATAATAAACCAAGAATGTGGATAATTTTAGGAGGGAGTAAAAATCATCTGGAAATAACATTACCAACTAGATTATATGGACCTATAAAAAATAGATCAAAACCTATATGGTGTAGGAAATAGTGAGTAAAAAAACATAGTCAGCTTGTAAAGGATGGTTCATAAGCATGGTGGACCAATATTGAATATTTTAGTATTGAAATGGATCTCTCTAAATTTAATACCACCTCCCAAATTAACTTGTCTTTAAACCTCTTCAAATGTCTGTACCAAGCACAAACCTATTGATCACTTTTGTGTATCTAGAAAGGTAAAGAAGGAACATAACGGTTTTAGATTAAAATTGGCACTTACAAAGAATCAAAAAAAAATTAATTGATTCTAAGGAAGATTAAGATAAATTTCATGACCTTATCCCATGTGTCACCTTCCCTCATGGGTTGTAAAAGTGTCAAAATACCTATTTTTTAGTTGGTTGCTTGAATTTTAGTTAGATAACCTATAAGATTTAGATGGGACTAACATTCTTGATATGGATTCTAACTTCTTGGACATTTTAAAAGAAACTAGGACATTTTTAAACCTTAAAAACCATGTCACTTACATTTATGACCACTAAAATGACTTTAAAAGACATAAGGATTAATATAACTAAGACAAAAGCTAATTTAACTTTAAATGACATCAAAAGATATATAATATACCCCATGACAAAATATTTAACTCCCTATAAACTTATAAAGTTAATTTTTTACCTATAAGGGTCCCAATTTGACCTGTAGGGTCAAATTTGGTCGACAAATTAGTGACTTATATGGTTAGTATGCTTTTTATACTAAAGATCAATAGCCTTATCCTATCTATAGGCTAAGGAGTCATATGAAGTCTGAGACAAACAAGAAGACATAACACTTGAAAATAATCTTTGACAAGACAAGACAAGACAACTAATTACCTCAACCACATAAAATAAAGGACAACACAAAATAAAGCAAAAAACCTAACAAGACATACACACATGTGCTCAAAACACTTAGGAAAATAAAAATGCAAACAAATATGTAAACTAAAAATTAAGCATATCTCCTTCTTTGATCAAAGGGGAAGTTTGAAACTTCCCTTGATTCATGACATGAAGGATTTAGTGAAACATGTATCCTTTTGACCTTTAACATTGATGCCTCCATCTTCTTCATGATGTTTGACAACTTCATTGGCATTATGTTTAATGAGAACCAAGAAGCTCCATATAAGCTGACTATGGAAATGAACTCTTCTTGCATCAAAATAGTCTTAAACTTCTCATGTACTTAGCCCTTCATGTGCAAGTTTGAAAATATGAAAGTAATCTCAACCTTTCTCTCCTCCTTTAAATAATGTGCTTGATGTTTGGAAGCACCAAGATTTCCTTTACCATGTTACCACATCCTTGAATGTGGTTTTACCTTATATGGAGCTCTTGAATATCTTTTAGGTACAACAATATATACCTTGACATCATTATCCATGTTTACAACTTCCTGTACACTAACATCATCAAATGGTTTCATGATAGCAGTATCTTGACCAATAGAGTGACCTTCATCTTTATTTTTGATTGAAAACTCAAGATCATGTTTATTAGAATCATTAACAAACTTTTCATCAGATATGAAATCTTTTAAATAATAAAAATCTTTACCTAACTTATCAAATTCCTTGCATATAGAATTAAGATTCTACCATAAAATCTTCTTCCTCGTGAATGTCATATTCAAGAGGTATTTCATCTACCTTGGTCTCATGAGACTCTCTTAGGACTACCACTTCTTGAGGAGTGCCTTGAAATTAATAATTAATAGTACACTCCACTCCATGCTTGAGATGGTCATCCACAACTTCATGATCAAACATAGAGTCTTCTTCAAATACCTCTCTCTTCAAGTCTTGGCCACATTCCTCATGGATATCTTCAAAAGAATCTTCAATATGTTTCTCCTCATTCAAAAAGGTAGGATTTCCATTTTTTCACCAAGGCGATTCCCTATTGTTATTTATTTCTCATATTCATTCATGAGATCTTCTTGATCAGCCATAAATTGAGTTTGCTCTTCTTCACTTTCTTTTCTCAAGATAGGCTCTTCCTAAAGAAGGGATGAGGTGGAAGGTTTATGGATAGGATCATGCGAAGGAGATGGAATATGAGGTGAAGTCTAAGGTTTATTAATTGAATATGGAGTTTCAGGGGCAGGAGAAGGCTTATGAGTGGATTTAAGAAAGAAAAAAATCACTCTTAAGCTCATAAGGAAGTGAATTATTGGAATGATTGTAAGGACTAGCATCTACATAATTAGGAGCTACATATTTCCAATAATATATTTATGTATAATCCATGGAATCATCTGGTTTCATAAGAAAAAACTCATATGAGTACCATTGAAGCTAATAGGCATCATGGTATTAATGATAAGGTTCATATGGGGACTAATAGAAAGGTGTTTCTTGATAGGTTTATTTGTATCCTTCCTCATAGGGTTGTCTAACAACATGGTGTCCATATGGAGAGGAAAATAAAGGGATATAGGGATACCATGGCTCATAGGATTAATAGCCATTTTGATAGGACTATTGAGGGGTAAAAGGTGATTCATAGAAAGGATAATAAGAAGGTCCATGATAAGAGTATTGGCCATAGATATTCATATTAACCTCATACATCAAAGGAAACACAAAAAATTATCAAAATTATCAAATAGATATATCTGAGATGATTACAACTAGAATTTATCATTCAGAGTCACCATTGGTGTTAGGTTGCTTTCTTCCAAAAGCTGATTAGAGGAAGGACACACCAAAAATCTTCCCATACTCTTGCACCTTGGACTCACCAGGCATAGCAAAAACTCTTGTCATTAGGATTTACACCCATTGAGGATATGTCCTATCTCTCCTCATCTAACCATCATAATTGAAAAACATCTATGCTATGGGTAGCATAAGAATGAGGTGTATATCTAGAGAGGGCTACTTCCCTTGATGTACCACTTGTAGAACACTATTACACCTAAAATTGTGAGGGAAAAGAGAGAAAATATAAATTAAACTATTCTAAGGGAGGTGATACACCAAATTAGTTGATGACTACTGACCAAATACATTTTACACATGAGAAAAAGGGACTAACCAAACATACACTTCTCCAATCTACATCTTCTCAAATCAATATTTCATTATGAGGTTGTGATGATTGTTAAGGCTAGGAAGACTAAAAAAGATGCCTAGGATGGAACTATTTGAATAGACTAACTCACTCAACCTTGACACATCAATAGAAAACTTCACATGACCTACAAGAAGAAGCTTTCCAACTACAAATAGGTAAGATAATGAAATAATAATCTTAAGGAAATAATAATTCATAACTAAGAAAAATCAATAATCCAAGTGAAAACACTATAAATAGTCATGGAAGAGGTAAAAATTAGTAGTCTTTATTGATCTATGGTATGTAAATGAGTAGGGCTTCACCATACTCAGGTGGAGCATATTTATAAAGGCCAAATTGGTTAGTTCTTATACAACTTTAGAGAGGATAAGAGAGAATTACAAAGGTCACAGGGACACTTTTCATGCTGAGAGAATGAGTTAATTATGCATGTGAAGAGGGTTTGAAATGGATTATACAAGGTTAGAGGAGAAAAGTGGCTTTCTAAGTCATGAAACTTATGAAAAGTGGCATGGAATTCCCTTTATTAGCCCAAAAAGTTACCTTCATGATTTAACACCATTTGAACATTCCAAAACTAATTAGGGATAGGTCTAATGATTGGAATAATAGGGAAGTATTTTATGCATGCCTTTTCATGCATGCCTTTTCATGCATTGGTTGTAGTCATAATCACATGGAAACTACTAGAAGTGATCCATCACCATCTATAATCTAAGAAACTCCCTTTTCTATCTCCCCTCACACTTGGCCTCAAAATTAGCATCATTTTTACATTAAAATTCATAAAATGGAGTTTATGACACATGTAAAAACCCTACATCACCTTAGAGGCATCAGGCACACCTTAAAAAGGTTCTCACTTGGAGTTTTCACACTTCTCACCATCTTGCTCACTATGCTAGTTTTGAATGGCTGAGATGAGAGTTCTTGTTTTAACACTCAAGATTTTCTCCAAGAAATTAAATGTACATGGGTATTTATATTAAGTCTCAATATTCCTTCCAAATTTTATTTCATCTCTTCAAACCTCTTAGAACTTTCAATACACATAAAAATTTCAAGAAAAACATATTTCATACTCCATCCATACAATTTATTATAGTTCAAAATTATGGGGAGTATATTGAGAAAGTATCATACAACATCCAATCATCATTGTGGGAAAACTATGGCATTTGGGTGCACTAACTACTCCATTTTCTCAAATTGGTCACTAGTAAGGATTTTGATGAGTATAAGCCTATTTTACCCTCTTAAGCTTCATTCATAAAGAAATAAAATTATAATTACAATAAAATTTTAAAATATCACTATTGAATACCATTTATAACACCTCCATAATTCTTATATTTCCATGCACAACCTCCAAGAAGGTGTGAACATCTAAACTTCTCTTATCGATCTTGTTTCTCCATTCTCTGCAGGTATGAGTTGGTTCTAATCCAAAAGTGGATCTCTTTATGATTTATATAAATATAAATATTTTATTCACATATAATATGACTATAAAATAATTTTATATTTCATTATAATTCCCTCATAATGTTAAAATTGAAGATGACTTCTCATTTGGGCACTAGGCTTGGACCTTGCCTTATAGGATTGTTTGTACGTTTGAGGGTTTAAACCTACCTGTTAGGATTATCCCCTATATGATATGTTTATCATGTTGTTTTTTATATTACCCAACTAAAAAAACCTCATTTTTATTTCCAACTAACCTCTGGCTCACCCTTTCATTCTCATTTCCTAAGATTGTAATGTTTATGCATAAAGGGAGTGCCCTTTAGTTGAGATAAAATAGAGGTCACTCCCCTATTCTCTTAGACAATGGTGAATTTTATATATGATTATAAATTTTTTGAAAATTATCTATGAAATATTTGAGATTGTTCTAACATCATTTGACATTTTAATTTTTGAAAGACCTAAGACATGCTTGTTATAGAAGGGATTGCATGCATGATTTCCTCGAATGGACTATGTGTTAATTGTTTGGGTCTCTCCTTATATAATTACATGACATTGGTGTACCATGAATAATTAATCATAATTTTATAATCACCTATCATTATTTTTAACCCTTTATAACATTATTCAAGGCATACCCTTGAGTTGACTGCTTAAAGTGTTGATTGTGTTTCTTGCATCTCTTCCTCAATAGTGAGTCCTATATGTGGTTGTTATTGTAACTTGTGAATTAACATTATATATATTTTATTAATATATATTTATATACTTTTATGATCACTTGAAACTTTTTTTAACCCATTTTCCTCATCCTTTTGCTATACCAACACTATGACTTCACTTCTTAGCCCGCTGCTACCTACAATCAACTATAGTTGGTTGTATTGGAGCAAGTAGAGGCCTATGGTTGAAAATTTATCTTGGGTCATGTATAACCTTAAATTTGGATTATTTATACCACTTTAAATCATATTTCATAAAAAAAATTTATTAGATTCATATTTAATCCCTTGCTATAGATGATATAGAAAATGACCTTTGGATGTAGGTGCATAGTTCAAGAAGTAGACACCTGTAGGTGTATATGGGGGTCTAAAATATAGCCTATGAACATAATTTATGATAATATATCTCATAAATGTTATTTAAAAATAAAAACCCATTCAAATATGAAGGTATGGTTTATACTATCAACTTGGAACACAAAGGTCACTTAGTCATCCAAATCTTGTAGATAACAGTGAAGAAATTCAATGCATTAAAATGTGATTTTGGGTCCTTCAACAACCACTTTATACTAATCATCAACATTTCAAACTTTTCATGTTTATTTTATCATGTAGGGTATACTATATTCATTAATTTAGGTACCTCAAAATATTTATACCCATGTTACAAGACCTTGACAAAATGACTTTAGGCATTTGTTTTCCTATTTTAGGGATTTGGTCCCTGAACATAAAGACATGATTTTGAAGGTAGTCCATAGCTTCATTTTCTCATTTAAAACTTTAAAAATATATATTATGATAAATTACACCTAAAAATATTATAATTCAATGCTTTTTCAAGTTTAAACCTGCCATACAAGGACTTATATACCTTTTTGAGTGCCACTTATAGGTGGTTATTATCACATGTAGGTGGAGAATGCAAAACTATTGATAGTGATTGATGAGTGTGAAAAATGCACTAATTTTTGTCCTTTCATGAGTTTAATATCTCTCTAAATTATTTAAAATATAATATCATCCTTATCATTACTCCCTTCCAACATGACTAGTCCTATGAGGGCACCTATAGATGCGCATTTTTATATATGTAGACAGTGAGTAGGATTGGTGTAATAGGCATAGTATTTGGCCTTAAATGGGTTATAGGATTCTCTCCATATCTAAAAATACAATATTCACATTATAAATCATCATAAATAAGTTTCAGTACATTCTTTTCAATGTGAAATCCTTCTTCATGGTACCTATAGATGTACATTCATGGCTACCTGACTGGTAAGTTACATATGATTGAAATTCCATATATATTGATTTGGGAAAATAGGTTGAAATTTGAAGGTGACCAAGATAAAATTTAAAACATGTAAACCAACCTATCTTCACCCTAAAAAACCACTATCAAATAATGAAGATCCTATAAATGGTGAAAATTTGCTTGTAATACAGAATGGTGCTTTCTCCTGTAACTTGAGACATGTGGATTATAAACAACATTGAAACACTAAAAAACATGGGGATAATGAGGGATTAAAAATAATATGGAAACAACATAACCAATTATATTGTAAGGACCTATCCAAAATAGAGAAAAACCTATAGGGTGTAGGAAATAATGAGCAAAAAAACATAATCAGCTTGTAAAGGATGGTTCATAAAGCATGGTTGACCAATATTGAAAATATTATTATGGAATTGGATATATCTGAGTTTACTAGCATCTCCAAAATATGTTTATCTTTAAACCTCTTGAATTTTTTGTACTAAGCACAAACCTACTGATCACTTTTATGTGTTTAGAATGGCAATGAAGGATCAAAATGGTTTTACCTCAAAATTGGTACTTATAGAGAATTTAAAATGACAAATTCAGTCTAAGGAGGATGAATATACATTCCATGACCTTCTCCCACATGTCACATTCCCTCATGATCCATACAAGTGCCAACTCCCTCTTTTCAATTGGTTTCTTGAATTTTAATTAGATAACCTACAATATTTAGATGGGACTAACATTCCTTATAGGAAATCTGACTTCTTAGACATTTTAAAAGAAACTAGGACACTTGAACACCTTAAAAATCATGACACTTGCATATATGACCCCTAAATTGACTTTAAAAGACATAAGGATTAATATAACTAAGACCAAGGATAATATAGCATTAAATGAGATCAAAAGACCTATAATACATCCCATGACAAAATATTAAACTCCATATAAACCTATAAAGTCAATTTTTTACCTATAGGGGTCCGAATTTGACCTGTGGGTTCAAATTTGGTCAACATAAGCTAACAAGAATGAGAATTGGCTAAAAGCCATGGAAGAAGAACTGAGCCAAATTGAAAAGAACAAAACTTGGGAATTGGTTACAAGACCTTCAAACAAGAATGTAATAGGTACAAAATGGGTCTTTAGAAATAAGCTCAATGAGGATGGAACTGTTGTAAGGAATAAACCAATATTGGTGTACAAAGGATATGCACAAGTTAAGGGCATAGATTTTTAGGAAACATTTAATCTAGTTTCTAGATTGGAAACCATAAGAATGTTTATAACATTCTCTATTTATAAGAAGTTCAAAGTCTATCAAATGGATGTTAAGTCTGATTTCTTGACTGGGAACCTATTAATGTCTCTAAGTCTATCACAGGTGCTCTTAGTGTTTAAACAATACTTCTCATTTTAGACATTGAATAATTTAGAGCATGAGTAATAGATTTTGGTTATCTAGTTACCTATGATAAAATAGTGGTAGAACAATCAAACTATTCCACAATATTTATAAATTTTAGTGGTTAGGAGACACCATGGCCTATAAATATTTCTAAATAACTAGATGATATATGATAATTAATATGAATTAATTTCAACTCTATGTCTAAAGCTAAGCTAAGATGGACATGTATAATGAAGCTTTAATATAAAATTAATGGTTAAAAAAGAAGTAAAAAGTTAGGGTAAGGTAGAGAAGAAAAGTGTTGTTGATCTTCATCTCAAACATCATGATAAAGCTCAAGTGTTTCCTAGGCATGCACTTAAAATCAATATATGAATTTAAAAAGCTTAATGTCAAATCACAACATATATTATGTAAACTTCTAAGGAAGATAAAACACAATGCAAATAATATCCGCATTTAATTTAAATATTTACTCCTTTAAGTAGGTAACTAATGCACATCTACAAATGTAGAGAAAATAAAATGAAGTAAATGAAAAAACCTTAAATTAACCTATCATATGCACAATTTAACAGTTATTCACTCAAAAATTATGCACCAAGAATTCAAAATAACTATTCAAATCTAAGATTTATAACAAACAATTGAGAGAGAAACCACATATAAAATGATACAAACAAATTTAGATAATCTTTTTAGAATTCCTTTCTTACATTAATAGCTCAAAAGTATACAAGTTTTGACTCAAAACTCCCTAATTTTTACAATAGACAATACTCTTATAGAAATAAGGAAGTATGTCAGTTAGTTACATTAACTTACAAGTGTACAAATGTAAAAGATAGCTATCCTTTCTATAAACTTACACTAGACTTTCAAAAATGAACTTACATATAGGCAAATATGCTAATAAAATTCACATTCCTTTATAAAAGAATATCCCATTTTCATTATTTACAATGCTTCAATACAAGAAAATATAGTAGACCCTGTGCTGATGAAGTCCCTTGGTTCTATTGATGTAGCCTCACTACTTTTTGATGTTGTTCATCAATAATTCTCAAATTAACTACAGGTTTAAGGAGGATTTCATCCTCTTGCTCAACTAAGTCTTCAAGGTCCTTGTTATTTCTCTCCAAGGCTTCTTTAAGGTTTCTTGCCTCAACAATATTTTCTTCTACCATTAGGATCATATCCATGACCCTACTATTGTCAGTCCCAAACCTACCTTAGCTCTTTTTCTTTACCTCTTGCATGACCAAAGTGTTCCTATAATTGAATTTATCATTTTTAATGATGCCCATGGGGCTAAGTGTTGTAGGTTTAACAATCATGGTCTTAAGGAACTAGTCTACCCTATCTAGTGACTCTTTATCATCCCTAAGGAGACTTTCCAAGATCTTGGACCACATGCTCAATCCCTAAATTTAATCTATAATCAATCTCATGACTATGATGAGATGGGATAGGCTGATGATCTTGAGACCTAATATTTTATCCCCTATCAAGATGTTAATTAAATCCTTCATTTTATCTTTTAAACTATGCCATTGAGTAATTAAACCCCTAGACACTGCATCTTGTTGGCCTCATATACCTTGTCTTGCCTTTGTTATCTTTAAATAATTGAACATGTCATATAAGGATTCCTCAAACATTTCAATCATAATGTTTAGGATAGATAAAATAGCCTACCTCTGTAAATTCTCCCTTTGGTTATTCATAATCTCTATTTGTTGTTTCATAACCTTGATGCTAATTTACAAATGGGCTAAATAAGAATTGGATAATCCAATTATATCTTATTCAAATATGGGGTCTTCACCTAGCTTCTAACCTCTTATTAGAGTTAAACAAAAAAATGTTTCTACTTTTTTAAAAATTAATTCTTCACCACCAACCATGGCTCTCTTTTCTATTACCCTCTCCAAACCTATAGTTTCTAGATTGAACTAGACTCTAATTAATGATTGAGTTATTTGAAGAGGCTCTAAAGTATCTACTTGTGTCTCACTTGAATTTCCAAGAGATTCCATTTTTATGCAACTTGAATCCCCAAGGGAAATCACCCATCTTTCTTTCTCCTCTTTCATCAAGGAAATTATCCATGACTTAAGCTCATCATGGACAATTATGTTTACTGAATTGGTCATAGCCCAAGAGTGTTGTAGAGTAGGAATATTTTGTATCTTACCTTATATTAACCATTTAGAGATGGTTTTTACTTTTATCACATTCTCTTTACTAAATACATTGACCTCACTTAATGGGTAAGTGAAGGTCAGTCTAGGCCTGTTGGGTCCTACTAGAACTAGTGCAATCATAGCCTTTCTCTTTCAAGGGGGAATAACTAGAACTAGACTCAAATCTAATTCATTACCTTTTATCTCTTTAACTTGGGGTTGAGGTTATTATATCTACATTTCCTCTTTATGAGATTGATAAGTATTAAACACCATTTGTAATGCATATTCCACTATCTCACCTGGGTCTAATGCCAACACATAAATGTACTCATTTGGATATCCTAGTTCATTAGGCTAGGATGAATATGATTTCCCCTCCCTAGGCCTCCTTTCTTTAGTCCTATGTTTAAATTTTACTTTAAGATTTGGGATTTTTTCTTGTGATTGTGGCTATATGGGGAGAGGTCTAAAGGATTGACCTTCTAGCAAGTGGTATTTCCTCATACCAAGTTGCCAAATTTTATCACTTATTTTTTGGTCCCTTATCAATCTAGATTCTAGACTGATGCCACATTTTATTCAAACTTTCCAATACCACTATGAAGGATGCAACCCTAGTGTATGTTGAGTCATAGACTCTAAGCCAATGTTCATAGGTCAAACTTATCTATTTGGACTTCAAATCATTCACAACTCCATCATTGGGGTCCCACTATCTTAATTCATCATGTTTTAACTTGGAAGATGCTCTATGCCTAGAAATATATTCAATGTTTTCCCAATACTAAAAGATGGTTCTACCAATAGTCAAGGGTGGAATATGCATAATTCCTTTCCTTTTGCCTCTATAAACACCACCAATACCATTACATATTTAGAATGCATCTTCCTACTCAACTCATTTGTTTGTAACATGGAATAGAATTCTAAATGGAGTGTATTGTGTTCCCTTAATCCTAATGATTGTACCATCTAGATAAAACCATATGTACCCAATAGACTTAATGAAATTATTTTCTAATGGGATGACTCTTGGAATTGTGTTTCCTATTATAGTTTCATATTTATAATGGATCTTCCTACTCAACCCATTTATTTGGAACATTGACTAGAAGTCTAAGTAGAGTGTGTTGTGTTCCCTCAATATTAATGATTGTAACATCTAGATAAAACCATATGTACCTAATAGACTTAATGAACTTCTTTTCCAATGGGCTGACTCTTGGCATTGGGTTTCCTATTATAGCCTCAGTAAAGGTAGGATAAATGAAATCATAGATAAAATGAATAGGGTCCCTATACTTGAAGATATGCAACTTTGAATAGAACTAAGACACTACGTATGTCTTTTTAGGTGACCATCCCCTAAAGTTGGGGGTCTCAATTGTGGAAAGCAAGGTATCTAGGATATAAGACATCATATATAAGTTTTTCCTAAACCCTTTCTTGACTATAGAGATATTCCAACATAAACATGTGTTGATAACTTCACCAATGGAAAGGATGATCTCCTTCTTAATCATAAATTATACCAAGGGTACCCAAATATTGTCAACATAAATGGTAGTGGGGTTTCCACATAGCCTACTCATCAAGGTCATTATCATCTTAATTCTAGGTTGGAATTAGATAATGGGAATGTTTACACTAAGGTCATAAATCACATAGTTTTTGGAATACAACCATGGGGCTAGGATGGTTTTGAGGTCATTTTTTTATCCCATTCATTAAGTGTGGGTACATTTAATTAGGGCTTGGGTAACTTATAATAGTTCTCAAAGGTAATGGGAGAAATATAGGTAATTCATTTATGATTATGTTCATTGATCATCATACCATTTTCAATTTTACATTCTTTAAAAATAGGGAGGATGAAATATATAGAATGAAGTACCTCTAGTTTTGCTATTTCATGGTAAAGTCTCATCATATGTGTTGCAACTAGGTTGTAATATCTTGTATTAAAGGGTGAAATCTTCTCATTCTCTTTTTTTATGGGATGCAAATATTCAATTGTCAAAATGAACTTAGAACCATTATTGTCTCCAGTGTTCAATTCCATAGCATCAAATACTATGTCCTTAAAGACCCTTCCTTCTAAATATATGGTTAAGTAGAGCTATATGTCCTCTATATGTTGCTTTTGTGCCACTACTATTGTGATATTTATAAATTTATCACTAGTGGTCTACAAATTACCTCTAGATTAATATGCACTTTCTCAAATGATAATTGATCTCTCTTTGGTTCAACTATGGTCAATTTGAGATTAAATTAAGGCTTTGCAGATGCTAGGGTTTCTTTAAAAATAATTTTTGGGATCTAATGGTGATGGGTTTTTATACTTAAGTGAATTTGGTGCCTTATATTTGATTTTGACCTTTGTATTTATACCTTTTCTTCTTCATGACCATAAAATCTTTGGTTTTGTCATTTTTTGCTTAGGTGGCATCTATGTGGTATCCAGTTGGTAATTTCATCGCACTTTGTTCATTAATGTTCAAAAATATACTATTTCCCTTTAAAAATCCTACTTGGTCTTACTCTATTGGATCATCTTGCATAGATCAACATGAGTCATTAATATCTATCCTATGAGTTACATTTCATTAGCTACTATTTTTACTAAGCCTCGTGGTTATGCCACATGGTGGTCTTATGAGTCCTAGGACATTCTATTGAAAACTCCACATAGATCTCACTCCGTTAGATCATGTTATTTTGATCACATGTGAGCCATATATCCTACAAAGTTGCATGATTTTTAAGTTAGCATTGGGACATATATTAACTTAGGTTAAATACTTTAGACTATGGTTTATTTCATGTTAAAAAACATAATATAAAATTTAGGCTAAATTATGTAAGCTAAGTCTAGATCATGATAAAAGGGTTGAGTAAAATGTTTTTTAACCTAAGGTTTTACTGTATTAATAAAAATGATAAAAATTTAGGGTAAAAAGTTTTAATCTAACTTTTTAATAATGGGACCTTGCATTTATTAAGTTAAGTCGATAGAATAGACCCAAATAAGATCATGGGACATATGGGGACTAGGTATGATATTTTAGACCAAAGTTTAGTCAAATGTTTAGAAACACAACCACACTTTAGGATAAAAATTGAGATAGGTTCATGGTGTTTATAATCAATCCCATTCAAATTTGAACTTGGTCTATGATGGGTGAAAGGCTAAATTAAAGGCCAATTTTATCATTGAAGCACAAAACTCTAAATATTTTTATTCTCCAAATGGATCTCCATTAACCTTAAAACACAAGAAATAAGCCTTAGAAATATTTAACACATTCATTCATCTAAGTGATATGGTTCATTAGCTAAAATTTTGACTATCTCATGGATGTCAATGATGATTACATGGTCATCATTGACATTAGTGTGAATGCCAAAATAAATCTCTCATATTTAACCATGGGGGATAAACTTCAATCGTCTTTTGAAAATCAATGATGGTCTCATGGGCATCAAGTTATGGGTGCAAGAATATCAAATTTAAGTCTTTTGACATGTTAGTAGGTCCCATAGAATCTTATTTCAACATGTTCATCTAATCATCTGTCATTAGTAAAAATGAATCATCAATCGTGATCTAAGTAACTAACCATGATTGTCCCTTGGAATCTCCATGGGGCTCGTCATCCTTTGAATTTATTGACAATAGGAAGGGCCCATAGACCATAGATCTCTTCCTAGGTTCTTGTAATGGTAACACTTATCACCTTCATGGGATTTCCATAGGTCTTTGGCATTTCAATACTATGTTCACTTTGTTGGATAGATTTTGTATGAAAAACCATGGATTGTTGATTATTATATATGTGATTGAGAGATATTGGCCCTATGGATCAAATTATTTGATTCATTGGGTCCACCTCACTCTATTTGATCAATGTTGCTTAATTAAATATGGGTCATCGATCCTAAAAATAAGCACATGGTATAATTTAGGGCTCATATACATATAAGACATAGGTTAAAGTCTTAATACTAATGTCATATTTATGCTAATAAAAATGAATGGGGCCTTAGGAATAAGACATTAGTCTAAGTTTTAATAAGAGGGACCGTGGTAATAACAAAGGTTAAACCAATATAAGAACATAATAAAAGGACCTTGCAAACATTAAAGTTAGACCATGCAAAAATAAAAGGGAACAAAGATGGAAATATATAAATGGGACTAAGAATATAATTTTTATTAATGGGGGTATGTTTCCCTCAATATAACCTAGAAGAGGAAGTCTACATAGAACAACTTGAAGGTTTTCAGTGATTAGAGGAAGAAGATTATGTGTATAGATTAAAGAAATCTCTATATGGTTTAAAATAGGTACCTAGAGCATGGTATTCAAGATTAAACTACTACCTACAATATAAAGGATTTAATAAAGGATGTGCAAACATCAAATTTTACTTTGAATTAAAAGGTGAGCATATGTTGATTATTGTTTTTTTATGTAGATGATATCAATTTTGGTGGCAAAAACAATAAAATGTGCAAATAACTTTCTACTCAAATGAAAAATGAGTTTGATATGTCTATGCTTGGAGAAATTTATTTCTTCCTAAGTCCGTACATATTACAAACTAATGAAGGGATATTTATTTCTCAAACCAAGTATGATAAGGAAATGCTCAAGAATTTTAGTATGGAAGATAACAAACTAGTAAGTAATCCCATGATAACTAGATGCAAGTTGAGTAAACAAGATGAGTCCCTTGATGCAAATTAGAGTATGGATAGATCAATGATAGGTAGCTTATTATACCTAATTAAATCAGGACCTAATATCATGTAAGTATTATGCATGGTTGAAAGACTTCATGTTGCTCTTAAAGAATCACATGTCAATGCAATGAAAATAACCTTTAGATATATCAATAATACAATTAACTATGGCCTATTGTATCCCAAATGTGAATATTTCACTTTGATAGCATATACAGATGTTGATTGGGTGTGAAGTGTGGATGATAGAAGAAACACTAGTGGTGGTACATTTTTCCTTGGAAACAAACTTGTTTCATGGCTGAGCAAAAATAAAGACTCAAATACTCTATTTACAATAGAAGTAGGATATGTTGTACTCAAGTCTTGTGGATGAAGCAAACACTCAAAGACATCAAGGTAGAATACAAGTCACCTATCTATAATCTTTGTGAGAATTGAAGTGTAATTAACATATCAAAGAATATAGTGATGCATTCCAAAAATAAGCACATATCTATCAAGTGTCACTTCTTAAGATAAAATTTTGTAGATCAAGAGGTCACAATGGAGTATGTGATAACTTATGATCAAATTATAAAAATATTCACCAAACCTCCTCCCAAGGAAAAAATGAGTATCTAAGATAGAAATTAGGAGTGGTGGCTTTTATATCATATCATTAGATCTTAGTGATAGGGTAGGAGTGTAGGGGGGAGTATAATAGAAGTATTGTTAATCCTTAGAAGAAGAGAGAAAATACAACTGAGGTATGCATTTTTTGAAAATTTATAATGAGTTGATGGTTTTATATTCTTATACAAACTCCTTTATCTAATAAAGGGAGAGAAAATTTTGGACAAACTGTGAGAAAGGTTGAGTCCCTTTGACATTGATGTCAAAGGGGGAGAAAAAGTGTAAATTATATTTGTGAAAGTTTGGAAGATAAGAGCATGTGTCTAATTTGATTTTAGGAAAATTTTCCGTTGCCTAAGGGGGAGAAAGTTTTGTATGAATAATTTTGGCTCAAGTTCATCAGAAGCTAATGCAAGCAATGTTAGAGAAATAGTTGAGTATTATAAGATTAGAGGATTTAGTTTTCCATCAATGCCAAAGGGGGATACTGTTGGTATTATGATTGTCATTAATGTCAAAAGGGAGATTGTTGGCATGATATTAGAGAGAAGATAATGTTTTTATAGTTGCATAGTGTAAAGTTTTCATGCTTTTATAGAGACCACCATTTTTGGAGGATTGAAGAGTAATTGATTGAAGATATGTTATGTGTTTTTTGAGTACATCCTTGATATATGGCCATCAGGTTTAGATGAAGAAAAATGAGCTCAAAAAGAATTTATTTTAACTCTTAGAGATTATAGATATATTTAGTTAAACCCTAAGGGTTTAATCCATGTCATTCATAGGCATGTTTCATTTTTAGTCTAATTAGATATAGGCAAGAACCAGTTATTTAAGTTATATCTTAAGTATTTATTGTCATTATATGAAAGACCCCTTTGACCTAGCAATTAATGACTCAAGCAGTGATCAAAAACCTTAATATTTCTTAAATCTTGGATTTAATATTTATCCTAACTTGATCAACAAATAGTGCTTAATTGTACATTAAAGATCCAACAAAGCATAGAATAGTCAAATTGTCAAAATCACCTATGAGTAAATGCACTAGTGACAAGTGTCACAATCATGGAGCTTGCATAGTAAATATACAAAGAGATTTAAAGTCAAATAGTCAAGGATTAATGTGGGAATGCCAAGTGTCACAATAGTAGAAACTGAAAACAAATGTGTATAAGGCATGTGAGGATGCCAAGTATGAAACTCACAGGAGCTTGTTAGAGATAAAGAATGATCTTCTTCCAAGAATCAATGGTGAGTAGGTGATTGTGTAATGAATCTCTAATAGAGTGAGTGGAATCAATGAGATAAAGTACTTGATGTTTAACAATATAGAGGTGAGTTAAAGATTGAGCTACTTTGATGAGATCAATTTAGTGTATATGTTCTAAAGACTCAAGAAGAAGAGAGATGAGATTAAGATCTCGATGTTTAATGATAAATAGAGAAAAAAATTTATGATACTTTTAATATCTAATAACATGTGGGAACTTGGATCAAAGATCTAATGGATGTGTTTTAAAGTTAAAACATTAAAGCTTGAAAGCGTAAAAGTATCTAATAGAGCACATGAGCCTATCAAAACTTGATCTAATAGAGGCATTTGAAATTTGAGCAAACTAAATGAGGATCATTAGATCATGGTGAAAAATTAAAAATTAATGGTTAGTATTTAAGTATTTGTTCATCATAATAGTCAAGTGGAGGACCATGTAAGAAAGATGCATTATATTACATAGATAATGATATAGATCATTATGATCGATCGAAATTATGTAATATGACATGTGCATTAAGACCAAAGTAAATATATGATAAATATAGTAATAAGATAGAGAATCATGGTGGTGGAGCATGATTTCAAGAAATGAGAAATCTATTGATTAAATTGAGTCCAAGAATGGAGCATGATGTGTTAAAAACCAAGTGTGAACATAGAGAAGAAGTAATACCTATATATATATATATATATATATATATATATATATATATATATATATATATATGGGTACTATTGCTATTAAACAAAGTTGAATTGAGATAGAGCTAGAGATGAAGATATTGATGAATTGTGCCAAATAGATAAATATAGAGACACAGAGATAGAGGGGTAGAGAGGAAGAGAAGAGAAAAGAGAGATGTGTAGAGCATGAGCAGTTACAAGCTAGACCTATAAAATATAATTGTAATTTGATTCATTTATGAATCAATATTATAATCTAGAGTTGTAACTCCATATTTTTAATATAGATATAATTGGTGGGTGCCATCAGATAAGATGAGTTGGTGCTTAGTTATGGAGTTTGTGCTTCCTTAGAATAGTTGATATTAAATTAGGGGATTGGTGTCTCCTTAGGGTCAGTTACCTTAAATTTTGTAATGAATAAGGTTTTGATTATGAGGATGGATTAGAATAATAGATTCTAGAAGTTGTTTCTCATTGTGGTTTTTAACATATTGGATTTTCCATATACATTAGGTGTTATATATATTTATGTGTATGTGATATCTACATATATGTTTTAATCTAAATTAAAAATATTAAAAGGACTAATTTAATCAATCTACTGATTCACCCCCCTCTTAGAAGATAGTTGTGTTCTAACAATGTATGTTTAATTTGCATTGTTGGAGGTGATACTTGTGTGTTCATTGGTTCCACATGCCTTAATTATATGAGATGTGATGGGTAAGTGTCTTGAAAAATGTGAGATGTTATAGAATTTTTATGGTTAGAGGTTGGGAATTATTCAATATAGGAAACTAATTTACTCATATTATTCAGGTTTACCACATTCTCATCATTGGTGTTGGTATATATGGTACTCTTTATGTTATTAGTGGTAGGGGTGGGTTGATTAGTTTTATCTTTATTATTAGGAAGAGGATGATTTTAAGATATATAGATGAGAATTGGATTGATTTAAAGTTTAATTTTTAGTTTTGGTTTCATGAACCTTAAACCCTATTTCTTAGGCTTGTTTATGTTTATGTATAAGAGATCTATGGTTAAAGTTGGGTCCAAGGAAAAAGTGCATAGAAATATCTATCAAATGGAAAAAAATTTAATGGAAATAACCCTAAATTTCATGAAACTAGAAAAATTTATTGGGTTTATACTAGTGTTTCATAGGACGTTTAGGGTCAAGATATCATGGTGAAGGTTATGGAAGATGTTTTTGAATTTTATCTAAGGAAACAGGTTTATACACATCCATATTATCTTGTTGAGGTAATGAAGAACTAGGATGAGAATTGATATTAGGTGTAAGTGGAGGATAATTATCCATTATAGTGTTTGGATTAGTGGCTTAGATGGTGTGTATAGAATCATAAGTAGTTGTAATACCATCATTTGTTGTGTGTTAGTTTTTAGCTTTTACAAGCATGTGAGTTTTTGTTGGAGGGTGGGAAGATTCAATTTGATATATAAGGAAATATTGACATTTATCTTATTCAATGGCCTCTTCCAAATAGTTTAGGGAAAGATTATTAGTGTGGTATTGTAATTTTGGATGAAGATCATTAGCTAATAAGTGGAAGAGGTTCTCATCCACCATATTGTGTCTAGCTTTATTAGACAAGGATTTCCATCTTTTAATGAAAAATTGTGCCATTTCAAATTATAATTATTTTTTGTTGATAAAATGGGCTAAATTAATTTTTTTAAGGTCATTAGTTTGGAATTATTGAACCAATGCATTAACCAAGTCCTCTAAACTAGTGATGGAGTGGGTTTTAAGTTTATTATATCAATCTAGAGTATCTCTAGAGAGAGTTTTAGCTAATATTTTGGTCACAATGAAGGTACTGAGTTTAATCCAATATTTATATAGGTTTCCAAAAGTTTTTAAGTGTAAGGTAGGGACCATATATCCATTATAAGTGATAGTGGGAATTATACCTCCTATGCCAATGTTTATAATTTGAAGTTTAAGAGGTTCATTTTATAAGTGTTTAATAATTTTATTAAGAAGTGGGGGTTAAGGTATAAGGTTACCATGTGCATCCATAAGGGGAGGTGGGGGTAATTAGCATTTGGTGCTCCCAATTGAGTATGCTGAGGTTGATTTTAGATTTTTAATAAGTGGTTTTGGAACTGCATCATTTGATTTTCATTATTGGTTTGAAAAGTATCCATTTGGTTAAGATTTTGTAATAATATTTGATTAGTTTGAACACTATTTTGACTAGTAGAATTAGCTTTGGATGGATTTGTATGTTATGAGATGTTAATAAGTTGGGATGCACAAGTAACATGGGATACAATATTGACATGAAAAGTGGTAGGGGCATGAGATTCAATAGTAGCATGAGAAGTAGCAGCTATAGAAGATCCATTGTGGGTTAAATGAAATTGGGTATTCATTTGGATGTTTTAGGTAGGCCCACTAAAATATACACAAGCCATGTTAGTATATATACTTGCAATAGAGATGAATTAAGACATAGAGGATGAAAACATAATGTAAGAATCATAAATTATTGGGTTAAAGGTGTCAAGGAAATTGTTAATTAACTTACCCTAAATCCTATAGAAAATCTAGGAGAAGGTGAATTGGGATCTCCAAAGTGAGGTCCCATCATGATGTTATATATGACTGAAGGATACTTATCTCTATTTTGAGGATTTTCATTAACAAAAATAATAATTTTAGCCATGTATTCGAGATCATTTTCATCTTATAATTTTTGTATAAATAAGGTATTAAGTGATGTAAAATAGGGAGGATTTTTGTATTTGGTAGTTCAAGTGGTGACATGGATGTTACTGTGATTCAAGTTAGTAACCACAAAATGTGGCTTGGGATGTTTTCTAGGATTAGTAAATTTCATCATGTTAAATTTATTTTTTTCTATGTAACTATCATAAAAATGTTCCATGATGAAATAGGGAAGCTAAACACTTACTAAAAATGAGGAAAACTAATTATTATACTAGGTCAAATGGGTGGATTGTGTTATATAAGAAATTAAATAGAAGATCTAGAAGTAAATAGAGTTGAATAGGTCAACTATGTTCTATGGGAAAATAAACATAAGAGATCTATGGGAAAATAAGTTGAATAGGTTGACTATGTTCCATAGGAAGGAAAATAGAGTAGCCTATAAGAGATTGAGTCAAATGTGTTTTATAGGTAGTAAAAAATTGGAATGTTATAAATCTATATGGTTGAGTAGTAATTCTATAGGATAATAAGTTAAACACATAGGAAACTAGGTCGATTAAGTCAATCTAATTTCAACACACAACATAAACCTTATATCAACACTAGCTAATACAAGTTTTGAAATATAAAATACCATTGGAAAATAATAATTAGTAATACTAAAATGTAAATGTTAATCTAAAGAGAAAATATTCCTATATGTTTTAAATTAGATTATGTTTTAAAATGTGATAGGGCATTTGGATTTGCAAAGGAACTAAAAATAGGTAGGCTAAAGTTGGTTTCAATTATGTTAAGGATGAAATGGATTTGTATTGGTGATGGTACTAGCTTGGTATTAGTGACTAACCCCCTTATTTCATAATCCTACAACAATAAAGATGTTAAATGATTTTTAATATATACCATCAACCATGTATTTATACTTGACCAAAAAACTAAGCTTCCCCCTTGGTGATGAGATCCAACTAGGTATACTGGGAAGAAATATTTAAATTATTATTTGATATATTTTGATTTGGTAGCGTGTGGAAGAAAAAAGTGACTAATCTTTTAAATTAACTTTCCTAGTTATACTATGTGCACTACTCTCAAAAATTAATCAAATAAATGAAAAGTGAATTAATTACTACCAATTTATTTTCTTAAAAAAGATAGTATTAAGTTGATTAGATTGACTTAATATACAAATAATAGAAACTGAAGTCAATCAGGTTGACTCTATCTATTGAAATAATAGTCTAGAAAAACACAGTTGATCAAGTTGACTGAGTTTTTTTGTAAAAATAGTCATAAAACTAAATTGATCAAGTTGACATAGTATACTGTAAGGTGACAATTTTATAAAAGTAAAAACTTTGAAAAATAGAACTATAATTTGATGAAAATTAAATGACTACGCTGATATAATGAATTTGATAATTAAGATTAAGTTGATTTGATTGATTTAATAATATCCGAATCTATTTAAATTATATTTTTAAATTGTGTTTTCTAGATGAGGGTTTGAACCTACAAAATAAAATGTTAAAACAAAGTTAGACTAGTTGATTGGGTTTGCATAAACTAGATAATTAAAAAAATAACTGAAAGAACTATGTCTAAAGAATTGATCTAGTAGTCTAAAGAGAACTTGTTATAAAATTTTAAATACATGATGTAAAACTAAATTATAAGATAAATATAATGTGCTAAGATGGAAAATTTGATCACAGAGAGCCAAATATGATTGACAAGATCACCTTAGTTGAGAACCTATAAGATGACGCCCTAACCTAGTCAATTAGATTGATGAAGTAGAATATGACCTTGTAAATAATATAGATCTAGGTTGATCAAATAAATCTAGTTATATGTAGGATAAAATGACCTACACATAAAGATAAAATAAGATAATTAGATTGATTAAGTATGGAGACATGCATATAAACTATTATACTAAGTCAATCATATCGATCTAGTAGTCTAAAAATGAAGATTAAAATTTTTAAAGGGTTATTTCATGTCATGTTCACAAGAATATATGCAATCAAAAATGAAGCTGATCTAAAAATAAATCCTAACTTGGTGAAGATAAATTATCTAACTATATATATTTAATACATAGATAACTAGGGTCATGACCACTATGTATATGTTAAACCCACCTAAGCAATCTCTTATCATATAATATGTCTAGAAAGGGTTCCAAATTCTCTACTCAGGCAATAATACATGATAACCCTAGCTAGGTATCTAAAATTAATGAAATAATAAAGTGAATTAAATATAATTTAGTGCTCACTAAACCTTATGGAACAAACAAGGTATAAACATAAACAATAAACATGCAAATTAAAACTCTATTGAAGTTAATATAAAGGTAATCCTATGAAAGGAGAGACAATACATTCATTATCCATTATACATACAAATATATCTACTAAAATATAAGAGTAAGAGTCATGAATACTTACCTTGAAGATGAACCTGTCAGGCCTCAACCTCTCCCTTTGCTAATGGTGCTTTTTAAGAGGTTGTTTTGTATTTTTGAAGAAAATAATTATGGACAATGAACTATAATCTAGCCAAATACCTCCTAGTTAATCCAAGCCTTCACAAGAGAAAGGTTTTCCTTCTAGAAGCATGAACCCTAAGCAATGACTCCTCAATTATAATGGTGGAAAATATATAAATAAGTACAAATGAATGATTCTATCTATTTGAAATGGTATGAAATATGTGTGTATATAGCCTAATTTAACCTTGAGACCTTCCATAATTTTAGATAATTCACTCAACCAAGTTAGTTAATAAATAGAGTTGTTAGGTCCCAAACTAAGTTATCATAGGCCGACTTAGTCCCATAACATTTACTATTCCCAAAACTAGGTTGACCCATTTGAATGCATTCAGTAAATGGTAAAAATGGGTTTTAGATTAGGTAGGGGATATTTGAGGTGGTGAATTATTTGTATAAGAGTGTAATAGAGGTGTTAAATCTTATGGAAATGTATATGATGGGTTTATATTAGTTTTAGGTGGATGTATAGGGAACATCAACCTTTCAAAGCACTAAAGGTCTACCCACCCCTTTCTTCTTACACTCTTTAAGGCGTTCACTCAAAGAGATTGAGACTCAATGGGTTATTAATAGAGAGAAAGCATCAGTAATTGATTAAGTTTTAAAAACATTATGTTTATTAACTTTCCATTATATAATAATACATCAATCCTTCTTATTGAAATGTAATACAATTTTGTGTACTTTATGTATTAAAATCAATTTTGACTCTTATCTGTCTATCCCTTGAATATTTTCTTGTGATTGTAACCTCATATTTATTTAAAGTTACATATTTCCCATTTCATTTATTTTATTTAAGGTTTACTCATTTTACTTATTATATGAGATATTTCTCTATGTTTATCAAGATAGAGAATGAAATCTAGTTCATATTATGGTATTACATCAATTTTAATTTTATGTATCTTTATATTTCTTTTTCCCTTCATTATTTTCATTTATGTAGTTAGTTTAGGTATATTATTTATTTATTAGGAAATAAAAAAATTTAGATATGGAGGTTTTATATAAATATCAATCCCACATTGAGTATATATCCCATTTTTGTATTTCAAATTTAAGTTATAATTAATAAGACATTGTATTATCATATACTGATCCTAAATATCTTATGAGATGTGAAGCATGTTAGTTTCATGGTTGAAAGCATGAATTTTGTTTGTTTATCTTGGTAAGATATAATGTATAAGTGATATTATTGAAAGTGGGAAATTACATAATCTCCATTGTAGGAGGGTTAAATAGCATAAGGATATTTTTTACTCTTGTATATGCTCCTAAAATTTATATTATTATCTAAGATCATGATTTAACTAAATGATGGAGAGAGTAAATGTGATGATTGAAAGAGTTTTGTGTTATTTGTTTCATCATATTAAAATAGGTCATTCTCATATATTACCCCCCCCCCCAACTTTTTTTTTTGTAAATGGGCTATTTTCAATTTTTTTCAACATAATAAAAGTTAATACTCATCCCTTTATAGGAAATATGTATAAATTTGACTTGTTATTTGTTTTGGTTAATTTATAACTCTTGAAAAAGTGTTGTATTGCATTGGTTTAATAATATAACTCTTGAAAAAGTGTTGCATTACATTGGGTTAATAATTACCAAGTTATATAATGGTGAGATGTAAATAATAAATACTATTGATATATTAAAGTAATATCACACTATTGACTATGTGGGTTATGGGAATTATAATTTTTTTATGATGTTTATAAATGTGAAGATCCTATGGGTTGGGGTTCATGATTTTGGAAAAAAATTATCAATGAATCTTATAATTTTGATTTCAAACGAGACAGATTCTCTTATATGGTGACTCAAAATTCATCCTAATATTATATTATAGGAAATCGATAATTCAAGGACCATAAAATTAGTCTGTATATTTTTAAATCATACTGTTATAAAAATATAAATAAATTGAAGGGGTTTTGGTTTGTTTAATTCATAATAATTAAATCTTGTTTTATTGAGGTAACTCTAAGAACATCCTAAAGTATGAATTTATAATAGGGATGCAAAATTAATATTAGAACCTTCATCAAATAATATCCCTTAAAAATAGGATTCACTTATCATGACACTAACAAAGAGAGGTGATCTTCAACTATATAAGTGGTTTAATTTTCATTCATGTCATTAATTTGGAAATTTATTGAAGTTTTTTTTAAAGGGTGAAATATGATCTATGTTTTATTTATATTAGTATTGAATGGAAATTATGGAGGTATAATATATTACTCATTAATGAGGTTCAATGAAGATTATTATGTAACTTGAAATTAATGCATGTGATGTTTTATATGGTAGGGATATGTTAGAATTAGTTATATGAGAAGAATTTTCATGGAAAGTGGTTGAGTTTTTCTTAAATAATTCCATTGGTTTGATTTTTGCTAAGTACCAAAGAGATATTTTGGTTAAGTGTTGGAGTAATATTTTGATACATTGATGACATAAGAATATTTCCCCGTAGAGTGAGTTTCTATTAGTGGAATAGGAAATTCATTAGGTTTCAAGTTAGATGTAGTTGTCATAGAATATTTGATTACCATTTATCCTTGAGAGATTTTCTTTGACTTTTTTATAAGTTCTTTATGGGTCTATTTTTTATATAGCTTACTTTGTCCAAGTAGACATATTGTGATTTGATGAATTTTTAGTTATAACTTCCTTCAATTTTAATTAGTAATTTAGTCATGTGGGTTATCTCAATTTCAATAATATTTGGTGTTGTAAAATCTACTTCCTAAAATACTTATAGTATTTTTATACTAATTACAAGGATAACTCAAAATTATTTCGCTTTAATTCATAGTGGGAATATAATCCCAAATAAATACCACCTTTGATTAAATATATTGAAATCATTTGTACCAAAAAAACATGTAAGACTCAAAAGTAACTCTTAATTTTATTTAAAGGAGGGGTGAGCATAAAAAGGGGAAACTTTCTTATATGGAGAAGCCATAAAATTTTAAGCTTATTAAAGGGAGACACTTATTTCCTTATATGGATAAAAGGGTGTAGATTACGTAAAAAGGCTTTGGTATTTATTAAAATATTTTTTCTTCAAAAAATATCAAACAAAGCATATATACGAGCGATGGAAAATTCTTAAAGGTTATTTGCCTTATTTTTTATCCACTCGCATTTTGAGTTATAAAAGTGTTTATAGGTATATTTTTGTATTTATGGTCTATAAAAAATTTTATTGAAGGATGGAAAAAATAAATTTCACTAATATTTTTATATGATAAATAGATTTTCTTTAGTACAATTTTCTCTAGTATTTATTCTCAACCCATGAATTTTAATAGTTGTTGAAAAATATTCTTATAATGATTTTTTTTCTTAATAATTATTTTTTGGTAAAGTTAAGTAGAGGATTTTAGAGGGGTTCTTTCCCATTTATAGTAAATAGGTAAAAAGATAAATAATTTTTTTTAAAAAAATTGATTCATTTTTTTTCAAATTTTTTTATTATATAATATAATATTTAAATATTATATATAGAGAGAGCAATTTCTTGTTTATATTTTTATTTATTTCTTACTTTTTGAGATAAATTCTCTAAAATTTTCTTTTAATTTATAATAATAGTTTTTTGCATGTGATATAATTTTGTATGAGTGGAAGATAAAATTACTTTGGTGCATGTTTCTTCAATTATTTTATTACTTTTATCTTTCTTCTATCCCATTTCACCCCCAAAATGTATATACTAGTGCTATAGTATAATAAAATAACTTCTCAATATTAAATTTCATTAATCTATTATATCTCATGTAGTTGAACCTCCCAATTCTTATTCCCATGTAGTAGGTGCAGTGTATGTGCATTTGTGATCATCATTAATTGTAAATGGATATGTTGTGACAAGTGTTATATTATATAATTTAGTATCTTATTGATATTTGTGTTGTTATTTTATTTCCAAAAAAATTCAAGATATATTTTTGATGTCATTCTTTTGTGATGATTTTATGATCAATTTTTTTTCCAAATATAATTTTTAGGCTAATATTTTAAGATATAATTAATTTTTAAGAGAATATTGTAAATTATCATGTTACCACCAAAACTTTGTATTGTTAAACCATTGAGGCAAGGATTTTTTGATATTTATGTTATGTATTTGAGATGTCAACATATTTTTCTTGTACTATTATAGAATAAAATGTGGGTGGTTTTGGTTTTCAATACTTGGGGGAGGTGGAGTTCCCAACTTAGATGATGGAAGATTTTTAAATTAAAATTCATGGGTGGTGAAAACATTTTTTTTTAATTTAAAAAAATATTTTCTATAATTTTAAGGTTTCTCAAATATTTCATGAGATACTCTTCTATTTTAACTTATTTGAAATATTATTATATGGGTTTAGGGGAGAGATGTCTCACTCTAAATTGTAATTTTAATCCTAAGTTAGTAATAATTTTTTTGAATATAATTTACTCATTAATAATCAGATTATGATAAACCCACATTTAGTTGGTGTGGGAACCAGCCCAGGCACAACTAAAGGTTTGGGTATTCATGATAATAATTAAATAAAAAAATTATGGTTATTCAACCCAACCCAAAAAACTAAAACAACAGTAGTGAGTAGAACAAAATTAAGTAGAAATGGGACAAGACAAAATAAATTATTAAAATAGCTAAAAGTAGGTTTTGAGGACCAACCAAAACATTCCTTAGCATTTGATTTTATGCCTTCCATATCTAGGGGATAAATAGTTTGGGTTCAAAGATGGTACACCAAGGTGTCCATACCTTCACTAAATAGAGTTGAAGCTTGAGGTCTAATAGGAATCTCCTTCCTTCCTCTTGCTAGGGTAACATAATCTAATTATCCTCCCTACAAATTCTTAGAACCAAAATTTGATAATAGGTTTCCATATATGTCTTTTATCTATGACGTATGATTCAATGGATCAAAGTCTAGTGGGGGAAATCGTAACCTATTGAATTTTATTAGAGATAGGCTCTTCATGTGAACCCTTAATAAATGTACTAGAAGATTTAGGGAATCTTATGTTTAAGAGGATGACTATAGGGTCCTCTTTCTTAGGGGGTAGTCAATTCATATTTTAATACCTTCAAAGTTTAAAGATCTAGGATAAGTTTCTTCTTGGGCCAATCCACCTTGGATTTCTTAACCCTTTCCTTATAATCCTCCATAGAAGCACCTTTGGATATTTTATTTTCATTATTTTTCACTTCCCATGAAATAGGAGATATCTCAATTCTCCTCACTGGGGGTGAAAACATAAGTAATAGAATATTAGGGCTTGATGTGTAACTACAATCTTGTTTTTTCCCTTGTAGGCTCTCACAGAGTCCTCTAAGGAGAAAATTAAGTAGAAGGGGAGACATAAAGTGTAAATTCCTATAAAATTATTTAATAACACAAAGTGGTAGGACCTTATCAAAGTAAATTTAAATTTATGTGTGAAGTATAACATCCCCTATCTGTATACCTCTTACCATTCCTATGAGAGATCCATTCTCCAAAAACTTTTAGTGGCCTCCTCAAACTTTTATATAAAGATAAAGAATTTATCCACCCACTCATCCTTCATTATTTTATCCTTGTAGTACTTGATATCATGCACTACTAATACAATAAATTCAATAATGAATTATTCAATAAATTTAATCATATTTCCCCTTAAGATAACAACTCTTTCTTTCTAGGTTTTAGCAAACTCCTTTGAAAGATTGGGGTCATGCCCAATGATTTTGAGAATGAATTGGGTGAGGTTATCCTTTTATAAAATATCCCAAATAGTAGGATTGATATTCTTAATTATAGAAAAAGATATAGGCTTTAATCTAATAGTTATTAATTTGGGAACCTAATCTTCCATGAAATCATGCTCTGATCTAGAATCCTTCACTTTGTCCACCATAGAATCGTGATGTGAGGCCATTAATTCAAACACACCAAAATTGAAGATACTCAATAGAAATAAATCAGATAAGTCATCTTAAATGAAGATCAAAGCCTATAAAATAGGTAAAAGTAATAAATGATCATAAAAGGGGTAATGATTAGATAAAGTGTATTCAAAATGATGACATGGTGAGGGGAAGTAAAAGTGATAAAGGTGTCAGTTCACCAAGAAAAAGAAAATAATTTAATAAAGCAACATAGGGGAGGATAAAGATAAGGGAAATGCCATGAGGGAAGAAATGATGATAGGGATTAGATAATAAAATAAGAAAAGGTATAAAATATAGGCTTCCAACCTAGTAAATCTGAAATACACATGGCCCAAGGAAAGGGGAAAATATAAATAAGGGGAATAATGGTAAAAAAATGAAGATCCCACTACCAAAAATTTTAAAGAGAAAAAGGACAAAATATCTAAGTTAGGGAATGATCATGGTTTGGATTGAAATAAATTTATTAATCCCAACTAAAAAATAAACAACGAGGTACTTGAATTCATTCATCAACAAACAAAATCTCCCCTAGCTGAAATATCTTCCACAGGTCCATTAACAACACACTATTCCTCTTAAGAGGGTACTTTATGTACCCTTGGGAATTTCTTCTTTACTCTCTAGATCCAATTTCCTTCAGGAAGAAAATTTTATGGTAAACTTTATGTATTATATATTTACATCACTTGATGAAGTTTTGCTATAATTTTATAGACTATTATTTCACATTTATGACATTTCATAAGATATTTTTAATAAGATCATATTATTAAAATTATTTGACTAAAAATTTGATAAAATATTTTAAGTTGATAATTTATTTGGGTTACTTATTCAGAGATCCATTTTGAGATTTAAATCCTACTCCTATTCTTGCCTCAGGCTTTTTGAATTTTTGTGAGAGATATAAGTTGGTTCCTTTCAAATTATTCAAGGTTTATCCCATGGCAATCTATGATTCATTGGGTGGTTTTATTTGAATTGTATGATGTGGTTGATGGACATGGGATTTTGATTCTTCCATGTTTAATGGATTTATGGATCATGTTCCATTTTGTGTGGAAGATTAGGACATGAATGCATAAGAGTGTGTTTCCTTAGTCTTTGATTATGTATCTTTAGGATTCTTGACTTATGCTTAGAGGGTTTAAGCCATATTACCTATCCCTCAAGTGGATTGACCTTATTACAATAGGTGTTTATTTATATATCCATAGGGTGTATTGGTTTGGTATAGCCCATTTTGTATCAATTTGGGTCAATCTCTTTTAAAGACTTAGTTTTGTGTGGTGTCTAGTTTTGTTTGATGGTTTTATACTTTTGGAATTTTTTTGTTCAACAATTTTTATCCTCTATATCAATTTTGGTAAGACTTTATTGGTCTTATTGTTTTTATATTTGTTGAAAATCTTGCTTTGGGTTTTATTGGTTAGTTTATCTCTCTTATCTATCACTTATTTGGCTTTGGCTAGATGTTTGAATCCTTTGGGAGGTAGTTTTTAATTTCATTTCATGTTTGTTTATTTTTTTGTTTGGTTTGAAGAGTGATATTTAATGGATATATCTTTGAATTTATTTCCTCTCATACTAATCATGTGAGTATTGGGACTTTCAAATAGATCCTCTATATAGGTAGTTTATGCATATAATCATGTGTTTGTTGGACATGGTTGTTACTACTTCAAATGATGGATGTTACAATGCATTTTCATATGGTGGGTTAATTTTTTCATTTGTAAATCTCAAGGAGTCTAAATATGGTATCTTCAAGTAGATAGTTTTAATGTGGTTTCATGATTTACTTTGCTTATCTTTCTAGAATTAACTTTTTATGGTTTATAAGTCTAAGCCTATATATTAGATGGTCATGGTTCTTTGTCTAAACCAAACATGTTTTAGCCTTAGTGGAGGCATACTTTTATGTTTAGTTATACATTTCAAATACTATCTTACGATGACCCATGTTGACTCATTATTATTTAGTATTGAGTTAGGTTTGTTTTTGTAAGCTAATAGCTTCTTGTCTCAGTTAATGCTTTGTTTATGTTTCACTATTTAGGTTTGTTTACCCTATTGGATGTTACTAAGTTATGATGGATATATTATAGTTAAACGTATCAATTTCATTTATTGGGATTGTTTAATTTTTTTTATTGATGAAATCTATTGAAAATTTTATGAATGTTATAACATGTTGTGGGACATGTCAAAACCTTCCCTTCTTGTGCATAGTTTTAGTTTAAAAAGTGTTTAACCTTATCAAAAAAATGATTGGGCTTAGATTTGATTATACCATTATATATAATCCCTTGTTATTGTTTTTTTCAAAAAAAATTTAATCAATTCTTTATGGAGATTTCCAAAAATATTTAATGTATAAGGTGGTATTGGACCAATCATAATTAATGGTGGGATAAATACCAAAAAAATACATGGAGGAATTATAGGTAATATAAGGCTCTTTATTTTAGTGTTTGTAGGAATTTATTTTGGAATGGAAATTTTGTTAAATGGCTACCAAATATTATTTTATGGTTTTTTTCATTTTTATAAGTTAAGGTTACATTTCATAAATTTGATTATCGGTTGAAATTTTCATGTGATCCACTTGATCTAACACTTTGATGAGAAATTTGATTATATATAATGCATTATTTTAACTAGGATTATTATGATTTGAGATATTGTTTAATGCTTCTATTGATGTGGAATATTTTGTAGGATTAGAGATAGATAATTAAGGAATACTAGTGAGAACCCCATATATATGGTATATAGAATTATAAATTAAAAAATGACTATTATTGAGATTCCTATCATTAAAAGAGGTGTAACTAAAGCCAGTATCTATATCAATGTTTTTAAAACTATATAAAGATCTTATTGTGGATATTATTTAGTGACTTTGTTTTAACCTTTTAGGATATAATTTAATGTAAATCCTATGTTGTTAAAGGGATGAGTATATAAATAAATTAGAATGAAAATAAGAAATAATTAATTTGAAAAACCTTTTCTAAAATAATAATGATGTGAAGAATGAGTACTTATCTAGAGAAAAATAGGTATCTCTATGACTTAGGAGGTTGAAACAGGCTTGAGAACTAGTAAAACACCTTTCATTATATGACTATATCCAAAATTAGGGTTCAAACAATAATGACCTTGTGTGGACATTAGCTCCATGTGGCACTAATATCCAATTATGGAACTAGTTTCCTTCTTGAAGGAGATGTCTAAAACTTTTAGGGGAGCTATGGGAGAGTTTAGCGGACATTTAGGTGGTTATGTATCTTTTGAACACTCTCCTTGTCACTATTTTAATTGAATATCTTCTAAAACCCTAATGAATACACACACACATGAAACAACAATTGGATAAATGCAAAATAAAGGGAAAATTGGGTTATGGGATATTATGACTACATGGAGTAGAACCCATATTATCCTAGTTGTTTACTACATTAACCTCATTGTTAAGGGTCTTAGATCAGATGTACTTCTCCCTTAAGAAATATGCATAACCAACGTGCATGGTATACTTGAATGAATTGTTCTTAAGACCTTATTTAATCAAGCATGTAATGTAAAAATGTAATATATGAGTAGTATGTAGAGTATTGAGCTTTACTATTGAATAATTTTATGTAATTATGTGACAAAATAGTAAAGTGCTAGATGTAAAATGCCTTGTGAGGCTCTTTATATAGAAGGAAGTTTGATTTGAATGTAATACCTTGTTCATTAGATGACAAGTCACAAAAGAGGGATAAAAACATAAAAGAAGGCTCAAGGTAGGGTTAGGACCTAAAACATGGGAGGAAATAACTATTAGACACTAGAGATATAATTAGACACTAACTACCACATGGCACTATTACCCTGATAGTGGTGTTAGCGTACTGAGGCCTAAAAATAGAGTTAGGACTAGGAAGGATAGGATAGGGACCCTTATGACTAGGAGGAGATGAATTAGGGCCACTATGGGTGCAACAAATAAAGAAAATAAGACATAGAAAAGATTAAAAAAACCCAAAATGACCATGCAAACAAGGGCTATATTCATCACTAAGACCTTCATGTGAAAGAGCAATAAAAGACATAGTACTCATAATTGTTTGACCAAATTAGAATGTATACATTTGTCCCCCATTTATTATATTAATGAAATTAAATTAAATTAATAGAGTAAAATAAAAAGAGGAATGTGTACCTAGGGTTACATGTGCAGATGTGTTATGGATCTAGCTCACTTCTTAGCTAGAGAAGTGGATATGAGCTAGCATGAAATATGCAAATAATGAATCCATAATCTGGGTGTCCTTTGTATTAAATTTGAATAATGAACTAAATCATGAGGAAAAATACCCTATTTTCCCCCATCCTGATATATAAACTGAATATGAGTATATAAACTAGATATATGGAGAAATAAGGTCTACTTGTCCCCACTCTAATATCTCTACTAAATTTGTGTATGTAAAGTGAATATATGGGAAAATAAGGCATGTTTTCCCCACTCTAATTTGTCTAGTGGATGGTTATGGATCAAATGTTGTATATGATTATGTGACCCAAACTATTGAAACCCTAGTGACATCCTAGTAACATCCTAGTGACATTATAAGTGTAACTTGGAAATATAAAAATAGAGATTAGGGACATGTGCTCTACACCATGCCCCCAATATTGATATCTAAGTAATGTAGATATGTATCTAAAAATCTATATTTATGAGTCAAACTATATATCTAAGTCAAACTACATATTTGAATCAAACTTTCTATCTAAGTGAACCTATGTATCTGAGTCAAATTGTATACCCAAGTAAACCTATGTGTCTAAATATTTGTATTTGAGTAAACATGTGTGTCTAAATATTTTTATTTGAGTATGCATGTGTGTCTAAATATCTATATGAGTAACATGTGTGTCTAAATATCTATATTTTAGTAGACCCATGTGTTTGAATATTTGTATCTAAGTATACTTATGTGTCTGAATATCTATATTTGAGTGAACCTGTGTGTCTAAATATCTATATCTGAGTTAACATGTGTGTTTGAATATTTTTATCTGAGTATACTTGTGAGTCTAAATATCTATATCTGAGTATGCCTATATGTCTAAATATTATATATTTAAACCAATCTATGTGTATTTTCTCCCCATTTTGGTAAGAGAGCTGAGATTGAGGTAAGGGTGTATAACCAAAAGTGGTAATGACTGATATGATGGTGATATTTAGTTGGGGTGATGTTGTCTTGGGTTTGAATATTTTATCTATTAAGATAGAGTCAGCTTTTAAAATTGATAATGGGATAGACATTTAGTTTATATTAAGTTTGCTAATGGAATACAATTTTTTTCATTTTTCATATTTAAATGTGACTAGGATATTGGTGTAACCAATATAGGGTGAGGTACATTGAGGTCAAGTCCCATATTCAAGAAACAACTCATAAATTAGAGTTAAAATTCTCTAGATATCACATTTGAAAGAGGTTAGTATTAGTTGGTGAAAATGGCATGCAAGGTCAGCCTTAGTAAGGTGGAATTTTTATAAATGTGAATTAAATAGGTTAGTATATTAGTTTGACAAATAATTTGAATCATTTGACTTGATAGTGATTGTTTGTTATGAGATAGAGAGTATGTTAAGGAGATAAGAAGCAACATTGACCTGATATGAGGATGTGGAGGCACTTATCCATTTTGAGGAATAGTTTACCCTAGTAAGGACCCAATTACTTTTCCAAAATTTTTCACTTATAGTACATTTTTTACTATTTTTATTGGAAATTGGTAGTTTATGGCCATTTTTATAAATATGGTTCTATTGTCCTAATATTGGCACTAGACATGGCACTAGTGTTTTGGGTATGGCACTACTATCCAATGTTAGCTTCCCATATACAATTATAATGTCCACTATTCCTAATTTATGATGCTTGTTATTACTGATTGGTGTTTGATGACTATTTTTTATATATTTAGTTGATATTTAATGATGTTAATGATGTATTTTGCATGTTCATGTGCACATGAGAGAGTTATGAAGTGGATATATGTTGGATACATTGTAGGGATTACCCCTGATAGATGTAAATATGGTCATGGTATAGAGATTTGGTCTAAGTCACATGGCATCCTTAGATTTGATGCCCTGAGATAAACACATAATGACTACATTATGTGAGAGGTGTGATACAAATACCTACACATTTTGGTTACCTACTAGGGAGATAACTATCACCTTAGAGGATACGTATAGCATTTTTTAGTTATTGATTACTAGGTAGAGAGTATTACTATATGAGGATATTGTAATCGATCTATATAATGAGCTACTGTGTATTTTTATATGATGTCTATAAGGACTAATTTTGTAAGGATATAAAATGATATATTATTGTCATTGATTATCACAAATGTTCCATGGTTACATACTATTTAGTGATTCTATTGGCTTTGTTTATGGTTGTAATTGGGAGTAGGGTATCGATCTCATATAGGATACATGAGATAGTTTAGGACATAGAGGAGCTAGGTAATGTATACCCATGGTGTTTTACTATGTTAGCTCACTTGTATCAAGATTTGTATTATTTTATGTAGTAGATATGTGTATGAGGTATTGAATCTTACACATTATTACACTATTGGGCATATGAGCATATAAAAGTAGGTAGACTGGTGTTACCTCAACAAGGTGATTATGCACACCCTCAAATATTTGCAAAGTGGTGGACTGGTATAACTAGTATGCCTAAGAGGAGCATGATTTAGTGTCAATAAATTCTTAACATGTTGATAACAAAAGAAATTATTTGGATGCCTTATAGGGGTTATGAGGGATGGACTGAGTATGATGTTCATCTAAGATGGGTTCAAGTGAGCTAATGGTTGAATGACCATTGGGTTAATGTATTTTAGAGGTTCCTTTATAAGTAAGTAACATGGAATTTTAGTGTTACTTAATATGTGCCATCATCATCAATGGTGTAGTTGAGGATTTCTCAAGCTCTAATGAGTCTAGGTAGTAGGGCTAAACCATCAGTTATAGAGTTACCCATGATTTTGTTGACAAAATAGGATCTAATTATTTACATAATAGATCTGGATGATGTAGGTTCTATTGATTCCTATGTGTCCTAGTGGAGATAACATAGATGGGAACCTATGTTTTTGAGAGGTGATATCATGGTAGAGGATGTACTAGATGTGGATCCCCTTAGGGTCATCGATGGTAAGTTATTATTGTATATTTGTATATTATCTATACTTAGTTACTTATTTACCTAGATAAGTAAATGATGAATTATGTTGGTATGTGTAGGTTTAGGTGATGATGAGTATTGGAAGACTACCATCAATTTTGTGCTATGTATGTTGACATAACATATTATTGATGATGTCATGGATGATAGAATAGTAGAAAGGATCATGGATTTTTTTTGTGTTCATGATCATTTGTTCAATGAAGCTACCATATTTATTATGTCATATATATGAGTGGATGTAGAAAAAGATAAGGCACATGTGGATTTATTGAAATGGATTATGCCCATACCTAATTTTCTAGGTGGGATGGTGGATGATTACATATGCTTATAGTGAGATCATAAGAAGTATATGGATGAGTTGGGTGTGTTATAAGATAGAGTAGATGTAGGCATCAATTGAGGTCATGGAGGGATAGTGGGGCCTCTAGTTATGGTATGGATATTTATGAGAGTGAGATTGAATGGGATGGTCCTAGTGGAAATGTCTAAATTATTGAGCGATTTATAGTATTTGTATTGAAACTATGTTTGAGTTATATATATTGATGTTTATTATTATATAGCCACTATGTATATTGGTATCTTTATTTGGCTATATTATGCATGTTTACATGTGTTTAATTAATTTCATTATGTGAAATGGTAATATTGGAATATGGTATATTTCTAAGTAATGGTAATGAATTTTTTTAATTTATTTATGAATGTTTAAATAAACATGTGTAGTGGGCTAGGAATGTTATTTGTTAGTATAAGTTTTACATAAGTCTTATAAGATACATATGTGTGGATTATGTAACTACAATATGTACTATCTAAACTTAGATGTCATGGTGAATAAATGACCAAATTGACCATGTTGTGTTGGAATGTAATTATATTATATAACTAATATTACATGTGGTACACTGCTAGTAGAGAGGTGTGTAGACTCTATAATAAAGATTTTGATTAGTTATTTTATGGGAACTATGCTCTAATCTCTATGATCTCTTGAAAAAAATATTGATTGGTGGTAAAACTAAGACTATGTTATGATCTATATGTTTTTTTTCCAAATATCTTAATTGGTGTGTGAACTAAATTTATGCTCTAATATCTATTATTGTTTACAAATATCTTAATTGGTGTGTGAATTAATTCTATGCTCTAATATTTATGATTATTTCCAAATATCTTAATTCATGTGTGAACTGAATTTATGCTCTAATCTCTATGAACTATTTTCCATCTCTATTGAATTTATGGTATACAAGATCACTCATAAATAAGTGTGATAGAAACCACATGGCTAATACAATGAGCAACCAATGACTACTTAAGGGAAACATCCTAGGATAACTTGATCATAGAGGAGTGTGATCTATGAGACTAATATCTTGGTGCCCCTTGTGTGAATTTTATAATGCCTCGATTGACATATTGATAAATATGGTCTTAGAGTGCATAATAGTTATTGTCTAAATATCCATTTATCTTATGAAAATTATAATATGGCTTATATTTTACCATGTATAGACAGTGTGCTAGATGGTGATGAGTAGGAGTAAGTGTGATCATCTCCTTATCTTATTATGTAAGATATCATGAGGCTTATCTCTATATAAAAACTATATAACCCTTTTACGTGTGTGTCCTATGTTTTACTCATTGTAGGAGGTGTTCTATGAAGTGTCTCATTTCCCTTATTGAGTATATTTATTGGTTATTTCTATTCCACTAGTTTTTTAATCATAATTGGATTAGGCTACTATATTGTGTTATATGATTATGTCTCTAGTAAACCTACATCCAAATCTACCTCTGAATTTGTAACAACTAGTCCTAATTTTATCTCTAATGTTATAGCTATGTTACATAAATGCCAAAATTATTTGGATGTTTTATATAATAATTTATATTTAAGACTCAAAATGAGGCATCTAGTAAATATTTACTATAACTCTAAATATATTAGTTGGTAAATCAATTAATTCATACATGATTTAAATATTAGAATGTATTTAGTTGTTAGTTTTGTCTCACCCTGGTGAAATTAAGGTAACCTCTCATATATGACTCAAGGTAATTTTTTTTGTATGTGATGCCTATTAAATACTACTTCTAATTCATCATATGTATGTAGTGACTCACTAGGGAGTGATTGATGAAACCAATTTAATGTCTTCTCATATAGGGACTTTAAAAATAATAGTAGTAGAGTCAACTTGTTGTTGACCTATGCCATATCTTTTTCATAAGTTTGAAAGTGCAAGTATGGGTCTCCATGCCCATCAAATTTAGGTAACATTGATATCTAAAAGTTGGGTGGCAAATTTTTAGTGAAGATACTGTGTGGAATACGATTACTATGGATGACAATGGAATTAGATTGATATTGGTATGCTTTATTCTCTAATGTGAAATGGTGTATTTGGCATTTCCAAGCACCCATGGCTTGCATAAATGAAATTAACACTTGTGAATGTATATTATAATCATCAAGGATTTCATTTAAATATTAAATTTTGAAATTTATCTCATCCATTGGTATATTAAATTGAGAACCTTTCTTAGGGAGGATTGGTTTTCTCTCTATAACCTTTGGAGGGGTGAAAACTTGGACTTGGTTAGAGGAAAATGAACTATCACCCTCATAAAGGTTAGGTTGAGAAATATGTTCTACTATAGTAAGGGGATTGAGGAAGATTCACTAATATCTCTTATTTTTTTATTTTGCAAAGAACATGATAATGGACTAGAAGGTACCTTATTATCATGTAAATGTAATTTATGTAAACTATGAACATAGTAATAAGTACGTGTTTAAAATTTGACCTATCATTATTTTAAATATGATAAATAAGTGAATTAGGGGATAACTAAAAGGTTTAGATTCCACATCTACTTCAACATAATGATATTAATCGTCATTATTCCAAGGTTCATCAAAATAAAAGTTTAATTATCTTATAAAATTAAGAGTAGAAGAATTATCATTCACATGCTCACTGAGAGAGAGAGTCAAAGAATATTTTAACTTTTTACTACTATGTAATATGTCATCATGTGTCGGTGTAATGCAATGCATTTATTCACTAGCTATGTGTGGAGTGAATGAATTATTATTACATTCAATCTTGGAGTCAAGGTTAGAAGTAACAATCACGTTTTCATTTGGCATATTATAACATGTAGGAGAAGAGTTAGATACATTTGAATTATCAATATGTTGCAAATAATAATTTCATAAATCTTGGAATGTAAAATAAGGTGATAAAATAATTTCATCTACTTTAATTTGTGCATTGGTAAAAGATGTCATATCATTGGTACATGCTCTTACAAATTTAACTGATAAGTGTAAATAAAATACATTATTATTTTCTATGTTGTTTAAATCATGCAAAAGTTGATTTTACGTATTTCACTTATATTAATTTAATTTTAATAAGGAGTTAGTGAAATTAGATGAAAATATAGGATCACATTGGAAAAAACACTACCAAAAAGAGGTTCTTTTGGATTTATATTATTAATTTGATTTTGAGGTGTAGGAGAATAGGAAGAGGAAAGAAAATAAGATGTATCTAGTATATCCTCATCAACATTTTCATTTCCATGATCATATTAATCCTTACATACATAAATACAATAATAGTTATAATCATCATTATAAATGAAATTATTATCATGTGCAATCTTTAAAAAATTCTATTCATTATTATAATTATAAGAAGAAATAAAAAATTCATCAACTAAGTGAGGAGTAAGAGGCTTCTTGGAAGTCATTTCAAACTTACAAAAGAATATAATGTAAATAATTAAAAATAATCACATAATAGGTAGAATTTAAACTAACATATGTATATGTGCAACTATGTGAAATATTTAACCCAATGTGTAAAATAAAGTAGGATTGTACTTGAAACCCTAATTGCTAGTATTTAGATGTGTAAGGACCTAGTATGTGGATCTAGGGTTTAAATGAGGGTTGTTTTAAAATATTTTAAATTATATTTATATTAATGAAACCCTAACATAGGATTGATTTTAATGAGCTAGTTTATGCCAAAAAATAGGAAAAAATAGAATTTTGTAATCCTAATTTAGTGCACAAAATTTTGAAGAAGGTAAACCCTAGGCATAACTAGGGTTTTAAAAAATATTTGAAGTAAGATAGGTTCACCAAATGTTTTAACCTTTTAGGACTTAGTTTAATGTAAATATTATGTTTTTAAAGGGTTGAGTATATCAATAACTTAGAATGAAAATAAGAAATAATTGATTTGATGAGCCTTTCCCAAAATAACTAAGACATAAAGAAAGAGTACTTAATTGGAGAAAAATAGGTATATCTATGACTGAAGAGGTCAATACAAGATTGAGAACAAATTAGACACCTTTATTTTCATGACTATAGTTAAAATTATGACTTGAATAATAACACACTTATGTGGACATTAATGCCATGTGGTGCTAGTGTCCAATTATGGTGCCAGTATCCTTATTAGAGAAGTTGTATTAAAATTTTAAGGGAATTATGGGAGAGTTTAGGGGACCTATAAGTGGTTTTATGTCTTATGTAATCTCACCTACGTCACTATTTTAACTTAATATCTTCCAAAACCCTAATTATTACCTACACACATGAAAAATATAATTAGATCAAATGCAAAAAAAAGGAAAAATTAGGTTGTGGGATATTACAAACACATGGAGTAGAACCCATGTTGTCCTAGTTATTTTCTACATCAACCATAATGTTATGGGTCTTAGATCACATGTATTCATCCCTTAGGTAATGTAAATAATAAACACATATTGTATGCTAGAATAAATTTTGTTTAGGTTCTTCTTTGATCAAGTATACAATGTCTAAATGTAATAGCCAAGTAATATTCAGAGTATTGATATATTTTTGACTAATTTTATGTAATTATGTACCAAAATAGTAAGTGCTTGATGAAAAATACATTGTGAGGCTCTTTATATATATATATATATATATATATATATATATATATATATATATATATATATATATACATACATACATACATACATAATACATACATACATACATACATATATGTGTTTGATTTTAATGTAAGACCTTACTCATTGGTCTACAAGTCACAAAAGAGGGTTAAAAACATGTGTTAAGCATGGAATATACTAAGAGGGGGGGGTGAATCAATATATTATATATCTTATAAATCTTTATTTTTAACCAAATTCCACTTAATCAAACATTCAAGATATGCAATAAAACTCAAACAATAAACATCCACAAAAGACAGAGATAGACACTAGATATAATGTGGAAACCCAATGTGGGAAAAATAATAGAGAATCAATCTCAAATATATTCATGATAAAAACCCCACAGGAGCACCATACCCCTTTTCCAAGTACAAACCTTAGCTACAATTCATTAGCACCACCCCACAAGAGCTTCAAACCCCTTTGCCGAGCACCAACCCAGCTGTCATTCGTGAGCACCAACCCCTTTGCCAGGCACCAACTCAATAAAAATTCATGAGCACCAACCCATTTGTGTATACCACACACCTATCTCTCAATGTTGCTATCTCAACAAATGATAGATCAATACAACATCACCTTCCTCTCTCTCACTTTTGCTCTTCTAAGCTAGATATAACAAATACAAATCATCTCTTATAATTGCTCTTCTAAGCTAGATATGACAATATCAAATCAACCTCTCACTTCCACATTAAAAATGGCTACTCAAGCCTTTATTTATAGCTTTCCAAATGACCTTTGGCCTTCCCCCTTTGTGACCTTTCATTCCTCATGGAAAATGGTTCCAATCTTGAATGACCCTCCATATCCAAGCATTTGAAAAGTCATGTGGTGACCCTTCATGACCAAAAAAGTCTTTCCCACTTTTGTCCTTATCTTTGGTGACTTTTCGTATTCCTCAAAGTGTCCCTTCATGAGAAATTTTCCCTTTAATCTTTTGTCTTCACTTGGTGACTCTTGGTATTCCCCAGGATGACTCTTCATGGGAAAATGTGTCCCATCCTTTTTTTGTCTTTATCCTGTGACTCTTCGACTTCTCCATGGGCCCTTATTTTGTCTCATATGCAACCAAAAATATATTTTTTAATATTAAATAAATATTAACTCATATTAGCCAAGATAATAAATATTAAATGCAATGGGGCCTTTATCACAAACAATACTAAACCTTTGACATCAATGACAATATTTCAAACAATCTCCCCCTTTGTCATTGATGGCAACCTCAATCCTAAAATTGCCATATCATGTCACCTGCACATACTATCATTTGAAAGCATACAGTAACTCCCCCTATAGCAACCTATACCTATTTCTTGTACTTGTTTTTTGCACTTGTACCTATACTTGTTATTCTCCCCCTTTGACATCAATGGCAAAGGGCCTACCTGGAGCTAAGACTTAGCTCCCCCTCACTTGATGCTAAACATCAATGGCACGAAGTAATAGAAATTACTCCCAACTCCTCTCACCAATATTTGAATGTATCCTTTGATCGTGCCTTTGAGAAGATATCTGACAAAACATATACATTGTTCCCTATCCTTTGAGCATCTACAATCAACTCATTTGAATCTTTTCTTCTAATCTCACAACCTTCAGCATGAAACCTTAATGTGTATCCTTGATCACAAATTTGACTAACACTCAATAGATTATGCTTAAGACCTTTTACATACAAAACATTTTTAGTCTTAGTTCTAACATAATCCAAACTCAAAGTACCTTTTTCGGCTATCTTGGTAGTGGTTTTATCTCCGAACCTTACTATACCGCCATTAATCTTCTTTAGAGAAATGAACTTACTTTTATCTCCTATCATATGCCTCAAAAATATGCTATCAATTAACCATGGCTGATTTTTTCCTCTGACATGCAGAGCTGTCTACACCATCATAGAATCTTCATGTTGTTTCTTCTACCATGTACATGTCTGAACCTTTTTCTTGATGAATGGATCTTTGACACCCTGATTTTTCTTCTTGATGAATGGAGATTTGAACCTCTGATCCTTCTTTACTAACTCTAAAATGCTTCTGCAATACTGAGTTATGTGTCTGTAGTTGTTGCACTTGTAGCATACTATGGTCTCTTCATCAAAGCTTGATAGAGGAGCAAAAGAGTTGTGGCTTCTGCTTGACTCTACTTGTCTTTCCTTCTCCTTATTTCTGAATTTGTTAGCTTTTTTTCTACATTCTAATTTCTTGTGACCATATCCATTACAATAAAAACAATAGCCATAAAAATGAGACCTATCTGTATATCTCTGACCTGATTGCCTTTTGTAGCTTTGTTCTCTCCAGCCTTCTTTGTTTGGAATGTCCTCTATATTCTTCATTTCTCCCCTTTCTATTTCTTCTTGTGTCAAAGCTTCAACATAGCTCTTTTTATTTTCAAAACTTATCCCTATCTTATTTGTATATGCTTTTTGACTTTCCAACATCTTATTCAACATGTTAGTGCTATCTTCAAATTTTGAATCACTGACTACTTTATCATTGACTGCTTTCTTAATATATTCTTTTAAAGAGGCAATTTTAATAACATACCTTTCACAATCTTTTCTTGTTATTTCCAACTGTGTTGTGAGATATTCTTCATTCTTCTTAGCTTCTTCAAAGTGTGCTTGTAGATCTTCAATCATTTCCTTTGACTCTTGTTCATTTTTCTCAATCTAGCACTTTAACCTTTGATTCTTCATCTGAACAACTTCTAACTCTTATAGGGCACAATTGAGTTCTCCTTCCATATCTACTTTAGCTTCCTCCTCTTCTTCTTATTGATCATCATCATGTATGGCCATGAATAGAATCTCTTCTTCTTCTGAATTGCTAACTCCACTATCTTCACCTGAGCTAGGATCTTTAGAATACAGGCTCTTCTTCTCAAATCCCTTCTTATATTTGCCTTTGAAATTCTTCTTGTATGTAGGCTTTTCTTCTTCATCATCTTTAACCTTATCTGGGCATCTAGCTGAAAAATGTCCAATCTTCCCATAATTAAAACATTTAAAAGGTAATTTTCCTTGATATTTACCTGTTCCTCTTTTTGGCCTATGAATGAAAAGTGCTTCGTTGTCATCTTCATCATCACTGAAACTATCACTTGATTCTTTAATCTCAGCTTTCTCCTTTGATTTATTGAAAGCCACTTCTCTTTTTGAGGGTTTATCTTGTTCTATCTACATCTCATATGCTGTGAGAATACCATGAAGCTCATCCATCTTTTGTTTGGCTAAATTTTTCATTTCCTCGATTGCTGAAACCTTTGCATCATATCTCATTGGTAGAGATCTCAAAACCTTTTGCACCACCATTGACTCTTCCAATGTTTCTCGAAGACCTTGAATCTAATTTACTATCTGATCAACTTGTAAGAGATAACTTGCTATATCTTCTTCTTCTTCTTCCATCTTCAAACTTTCAAACTACCTTCTAAAAGTTTGCAACTTAGCTTGCTGAACCTTTCCATCACCTTTGTAAATATTCTCAAGTTTTACCCAAGTTTCATGAGTAGATTTACATTACATAACTTTAATAAATTTAGATTCACATAAACCACATAAAATAGCATTTAAAGCTTTAACATTACATTCACTTGCCTTCTTTTCTGCTGGAGTAATTGTAGATGTCTGTGGCTCTTCATATTCCTCCACCACTGATTTCCATAAGTCAAATCCAAGGGCCATCAAATAAACCTTCATTCTCATGCTCCAAAAATCTTAATTCATCCCATCAAACAAATGTGCCTTATTTGTAGAAAATCCTTCTTGTGACCCAGCCATCGTGCTTTCCCGATCTACCTTCAAGCTGTAAAACTTTTCAAAAAGGAACCTGCTCTGATACCAATTGTTAAGCATAGAATATACTGAGAGGGGGGTGAATTAGTATATTATATATCTTATAAATCTTTATTTTTAACCAAATTACACTTAATCAAACATTCAAGATATGGAATAAAACTCAAACAATAAACATCTACACAAGACAGAGAGAGACACCAGATATAACGTGGAAACCCAATGTGGGAAAAACCATGGAGAATCAATCTCAAATATATCCATGAGAACAACCCCACAAGATCACCATACCCCTTTTCCAAGTACAAACCTTAGCTACAATTCATGAGCACCACCCCATAGGAGCTTCAAACCCCTTTGCCGAGCACCAACCCAGCTGTCATTCATGAGTGAGCACCAACCCCTTTGTGTATACCCACACACCTTTCTATCAATGTTGCTATCTCAACAAATGATAGATCAATACAACATCACCTTCCTCTCTCTCACATTTTCTCTTCTAAGCTAGATATAACAAATGCAAATCATCTCTCATAATTGCTCTTCTAAGCTAGATATGACAATTTCAAATCAACCTCTCACTTCCACATTACAAATGGCTACTTAAGCCTTTATTTATAGCTTTGCAAATTACCTTTGGCCTTTCCCCTTTGTGACCTTTCATTCCTCATGGAAAATGGTGCCAATCTTGGATGACCCTTCATATCCAAGCATTTGAAAAGTCATGTGGTGACCCTTCATGAGCAAAAATGTCTTTCCCACTTTTGTCCTTATCTTTGGTGACTTTTTCGTATTCCTCAAAGTGTCCCTTCATGAGAAATTCACCCTTTACTTTTTTGTCTTCACTTGGTGACTCTTGGCATTCCCCAAGATGACTCTTCATGGGAAAATGCATCCCATCCTTCTTTTGTCTTTATCCCGTGACTCTTCGACTTCTCCATGGGCCCTTATTTTGTCTCATATGCAACCAAAAATATATTCGTTAATATTAAATAAATATTAACTCATATTAGCCAAGATAAACAATATTAAATGCAATGGGGCCTTTATCACCAATAATAATAAACCTTTGACATCAATGACAATATTTCCATCAACATGAGAAAAGGCTCAAGGTAGTGTTATGACCCAAAACATGAGAGGAAATGATCTTTGGAAACTAGATCCATAATTGAACACTAGTGTCACATAGACCTATTGTCCTAATAATGGCACTAGTGTCTTAAGGCCTAAAAATAGAGTTAAAACCAGGCAAGATAGACTAGAGACCCTTGTGACTAGGAGGAGGTGACTCAGGACCATTGGGGGTGTAACAAATAGGGAAAATAAGACATAATAAATATCAAAAGACCCAAAAGGACCATAAAAATAAGGGATATATTCATCACTAAGACCTTCATGTGAAATAACAAAAAAATACATAGTATTTGTGGGTACTTGACCAAATTAAGGTATATGTAGACTTCAACCATAACATATTGATTGGTTGGTATAATTTTGGATTTATAATAATTAAGGTATTGATTATTTTATATTCAATTATTTCCATGGAAGGAATAGAGGCAAAACCATTATAGAATAATTAAGAGGTAAAATGGATTAAAAAAAATGTTCATATATATAAGATAAAAAAATAAAAATCACCTAATCAAGGGTTGTGTAATAATCACATCAGGTTCAACATAATATATTTGGAATAAAATTAAGTTTATATAATAAAATAATCCTCTAAATAATTAAAATGTATAAAAATATTATAAATATAACACAAAATAATTTGGTACACAATAGGGGTTAGGGATATAAATAAAGGTAACCTACACATATAATATTTAAAGATATATAGGTTAGAGGACATTATTAGCTCTATGGTGTCATTAGAAACTAAATAAAAATTTATGTAAATTAAAGGTGAAATTAGGTGGTAATAAAGAGATATAAAAATGTAAGAAGCCATTAGGAAATAAGAGATTAATATGAGTAATGATAAAGTAAAGTATATACAAAAGGTAATAAACATATACTAAACTATATTATTAACTATTTGAGACACATAACATCCAAAAATATTAATTAATATGTAAAACAAATAAAAATTAGAGTTAGGAAAATGTTCTTTTGGTAAAATTTATAATGATATAATATTCCTTTTGATTTTAACACTTTTTTTTGAGATGTTTGTAAGTGACATCAACATTAATAGGTGAGACCCTACATACAAAAAATTTGGGAATTCCAAATACTTATAAAACATTATAGGTGAAAATCTTATTCTTAATATTTAAGTCATTTTATGTTTACATGTATTCTTTATTTCAAGTTCCTCTAATTCTTAAAAAATATTATTCTTAATAAAATGTATTAACATGCACAAGTAGAGTGAATAGTATTTGTATACATTGATAAATAAAAAATGAAATGATATAAATATAGATCAAACTTTTAAATTTAAAAAATAATTTTTAGTCTATGTCATGGGTCTATTGAAGATATAAAAATATTTATAATGAAAAAAAATATTATTTTATTGATCAATTATGCTGGCTAAAATAGAGGTGATATAAGGTGTCATTGCTATTCTTAATGATTTTTTTTAATAAGAAATAGGAAAAAACAATTTATAAGATGATGTAATTGTGATTTTAAAGTTGAAATAGAAATGATATATTATGATAAGTTTGTCATGAAGTAATATGATCCAACCCATCCTAATCTTGGTTAGACCTAAGCATGTATTTATCCACAATATATAAGTTAGAATCAAAACCAACAACAAAGAGGTTGGAAAAACTAACAAAACTAAATTTTAAAAAACTAAAAATAAGTAAAATGGAAATTAAAAGTGCATGTACCTTGTTGCATGTTTGGTCAACAAAATAATATGATGAAAATTGTTTTTAAAAATTTGAAAAATAAATATATTGTCTATTTAAAAAGTCTCCCAAAAAAAATACAACACAAAATAATATCTAATTATAAAAAATATGAGGGAGAATATGAGGGATGATAAAACTCAAATAAATTAAAATATGGTAGGAATAAGGTTGAATAAAATAAGCGAATGTGTTTAAAATATTGGAAAAGAAATGATAAGGTCTACCACCTACAAAAATACCAACTAAGAAAATGATGTGCAAGATTACGTGAATCAATATCATTATCAAAGCCATGAAATAATCTTATAAGTTATATAATGGATGAGGATGGGTGAGGAAGAGGATGGGTGATGATAACCATTAATATTTTCAAAGAAAAAATCCCACATTTAAAAATAATCAGTTTTATGCTTAAAAATTAAAATATATTTCATCCCTAAAGATTTCAATCGACCATTTTTCATGTTGTAACGAAACAAGACATTTTATATAATTTTAAAAATATTTTTTATATGTTTGAAGAAAAATTATTTCATTAATAAACACCACAATAAAAATAAATATAGTATTTTAAGATTAAACAATAGGACATGGAATTTAATATTTTTGTTGAATTTGAAAGATACAATATTAATGTTGTGATTTTTTATTTATTTTAGGTATATATATAAATACTTGTTTTAGTATAAGAAAAGTAACTTTACATCAAAATTCATTAGATTCACCTACATTAATTTATACTTGTAATAAATCAAGTTTTCCTTAATAATACCTTAAAATTTTATCTCATTGTAGATATAAATATTTTATTTTACATAAAAGATATTTTACATAAAAATGCAATAATGTACTCATAAAAACATGCAATTCATATTTAACCATATTCATCCTTAAAAAATAGTAAAAATCAAACTTAATAATAAAAATGAATATTATAAATTAATTGAAATGTATAAAAAAGGGGCTCTTCTAAAAAAAAACAAATTATCACAAATTTGGAGATAGAAAGATTAAGAAAATGATGGGAAACATGTTCAGGTAGTAAGGTTCAAAATATTTATAAAACTTTAAGTGAATATAGAACTTTTATAAAATTACTAAAAGTGTACTCCAATCTTGGTACTACCATAACCATACTTCTATGTTCCTAGACTCTATAATATTATTTATAAAATATTTAAACACCATATTTATTATACTCTTAGTTTTGAAAACCTTACTCAATTTTATAAAATATATACATATCTCTAAGAAACTAATATCTTTCTTTGGAACTCTAATAAACATACTAACATCTTAAAAAATTATAAAAATTAAGGGGTGAATTGGGGGCCTGTGTTATCCTTCCACTATTATTAGGCCCCTACAAATTTTATATTGTAATATAAACACTCAAATATAATTCAGTTCAACAAAAATCATGTGCATTATAAGTGTCCCAACCTTATCATTTCAATGAATGCAATAAGCAGTAATTGATACAAGGTTTTTATCTAATTATTGAAATATACTTTTTATATGAGGATGTTATTCTAATAAGACAAATACTTTATTTTAAAAATTCAATTGATAACTATAGCATGAAATACATTTTTTTAAATATACTAATACATTTATATAATTCTTTGATTCTAATTATGACCATATTATAACATAACATTTCACACAATGAGTGGGAAAAGTTGAAATGATATGGGAAGAAACCCAAAATACATAAAACAAAGGTAAGAAGGGCCTTAAAAATTAAGAGAAAAAAAAGTAATAATATGTAAATTGGAAGACAATAACCATAATTGTATGGTTTAGGGAGATAATGACTATATTACTATGTGTTGATACTCACAACTAGTTTGATGGGAAACCTCATTCTCATTTTAAAATTATGAGATGTGACCTAGAGTATGAATTGTAGGTATGTAGTTTTATAAATAACTAAATGGAAAAATAATGATTAATCAACGTGGTTTCTAATCTACCCCAAAATATATTCTAAAATGAGTTCATACAATCTAAATAATAGACTAAACTATGTTAATCATGGATATTACCAATGGTCATATTGTGTGAAATATTTCTTGACTAAAATAAACTTAAAAGAGAAATAAATTTAAAGAAGAAAAGAAAGTTTCCTAAGATAGAGTATATATATTTATTTAAAAAATCACTTTTTAAATTTTAGAGGGTAGTTTAACCAATATTCATTTAACTCTAGTTGTTACTCATATTTAGATGAATATAGTAAGTATTATAATGGAAATCTATTGGAAATACATCCTTGTGACATATAATTGAATTTTTTTTATTGATAATATATTTAAAAACATGGACATTCATTCAAAAAACAAAGTTATAACAAAATTTTAAATCTAAAAAAAACCCAATTTCATTATTACTCAGTTTAACTATTTTGCATTTGAAACATATGAATCTCATATAATAATCAACTTAATCTAAAATATCATGTACTATTTAGAAATTATGAAAGTTAAATAACATTTTTTTCTAAGGAATTTATGATCTTCTATTGCATAAAATGGTTCTTTTATTTTTAGAGGTGAATATAAAGTGTATATATGAATTTTGAGATGAGCACTGACACATATAGAAATATAATATACATGCAAAGATTAAAAACAAATTTTACAAAATTAGAATAAAGCTAAAGTATGCAAAATGTATACAATATTTTTATAAAACTAATATCCAACTAAAAATATCTTTGTTCTCTCAAATACCTTGGCCTTATTTGGTACTATGGAGGAACCTCTTAATAACTTTGGAAGACATGGGAACATGCTTGGTTGTCCTAATTTATTCTCACCAAATTTATTATTTTATGTATAAATAGTGGTTCATTATTAAATAATAATATTCCATGATTTTCCAATAGAGTGTGAAGGGTTCCCTTCACTATAAGGACTCTTTTAGTATTATATTTAATATAGCTGACCAAGTCAATGAATTATTTCTCCCTCTATGATTTTACTTTAAATCTATCCCTTTTAAATATGTCATGAACTTGATTACCAGGGGAGTAAATTATGTAGTGGACACAAGTTGGTTATTTGGTAAAAATAATGAAAGAATACCTCCTCAAAATAAATATAAAATTTAATTTTTTGAGATATCAATGGAATTGATGATGATGCTCATATTGTTACACTACTTTAAAAGGGAAGTTCTCATGTGTGTATAGTTTTTGATAAATGACAATGTCAAATATTGTAATTAGTTTCAGTTGTGCAAACATGTTCTTCTTTATTACCTTGGAAAAAGTCCTAAGATCAGCCTCCACCAAAGTAATGTGATCTTGGTATAGTTTAGCCTTTTATTAAAAAGGATAAATTATAATCTTAGCATGAAAATTGTTTGACAATAGTTCATATAAATAATTCAAATTTTTTTCAACTTCTTCTATAATATTCTCTCGGATCACAACATTGGCTTGTGATTCCATATTCCTATTTTTTTTCTTTCATGACTGAGAACAAACTTATTGGCCGAGTCCTTATTTTTTATGACTATTGATTCAATATCTTATACAAACTCATCATATTCTCGAAGCCTAGACTTTATATTTTTATTTAATTTAAACAATTATTATTTTTCATATAGAGTAGGATTTTTCAATTTAGTTATATTTCTTCTAGTGACTCTCTTTAACTTACTTTTATCTTTATCAAATTGGAGTTAAAATTCAAGTTAATCTACTATGATTTTTTCTTGGTTCTTAAATCTATAAAGTTACATTTTCTCTATCTAATTTTTATCTCCATGGGACAAAGTAACAATAAAAGTTTGGGTGTTGTATCCGAGGTGAATTATGTGATAAGAATTAAATCCATGGATAGAATGGTGAGAAAAAGGTCATAAATAGTTAATGTTATGTGTGTTTTGGATGTAATGGGTTGGATGGTAGTGGTCAGGATATAAGATGTGATTAGAGGGATGAGGGAAATTAAACCTAGGGGAATAAGTTGTGTAAACAATGAGGCACAAGTTCACAAGATGAATATAGAATAAGAAGACACCTACATGAGATTAAGGTGTCTAGATGATGATGGACTCATCAAGTAGATATAGAAAATTAAGTTTTGAATCCATGTGCCTCTTGGTACATTAATAGTCCTTTTAGTCATTTGTATTTAGTCTCAAACCTACAAAAACTCAAAAAAATATATATTAATACCTTTGGTCTTTTCCATTTATAGTAAGTTTTAATTTTTAAATCATATTATATTGTAGTATTTAAATTTGTATTATTTTCATATATTATATAATATAAATAGATCAAAAGTTATATCTTATTAGATCACATTACTAAAAACTAAGGTAAAACATATTGGTCAACCTATTTCATCTATTTATAGGGTTTCATATTTTTGTATTCATATTTGATTTTTAGACCTAAATTCTGATTTTTTTCTCTTTCACAAAATATAGATAGCTTAATGGATATACATGGTGTATATTTTATAACTTAAGATATTATAATATTTATATTTTATTTTATTTTAATATGAAAAATTTATAACAACTATGTAATTCCATGGATCGAATATTTGTGTAATAAATATAAGGATGAAATTAATAATTTTAAATAATTATCCATACTTCATATTTCCACATATGCAATATGAATTATTTATAGTAACTACAAAGTGTCAAATGTCATGTGTGACTTATTTTTTTATTCCTCCCCCAATAACTAAAGGTTGTGTTAGTTACCAACTTACACACATTATTTATCTAAGTCTTATATTGGATATTGTAGTCTATGTTGTTACCAAACAAATAGGTCATATGCCCCATTATGCACGTAAAAATAGAGATATATATCATGTTCTTATTTCATCCCCCTCCACTTCCCATAAATCCATATAATCAAATCAAATGGTATGATATCTTATTTATATCCTTGAATTATTAAATAAATATAATATTTACAAGGATGTCTTATAAGATTCATTATGTGAGAGAATTTTTTCAAATGATATAGAATATGCATACTTTTCTCCATTATGAATACATTGAGTAATGTTGAATAAGTGATTTCATTTGAAGAGGATAATTTTCATACCCAAAAAACTATATATAAAAATTTCCCATTCTTCATTCAAGCTTAAATTAAAAATGTAAGATTCAAATGTGTATTGTTAGATAATAGATTAGGAATGAATATCTAAAACATAAATTTCTAACAATAATTTGATATGAATATGGATAGTGTGATATAAAAAATTTAAAAAAAATGGATTAGATATTTTTTTGCATCAAGTACTCAGATCAATATCATTGGATGTGCAAGTAAGATTAAAAAATCCACTTTATTTCAATTCATAAATAATCATCTAAATTATAAATTTATCTCAGGTAAGCCTTGGTGCATGTTATAGAATGTGTACCATATAAACTACATAGGTGTGTGATATTTATGTCTAATGAATATTTATATATATGCCTTGTAGATAATAATACCTTATAATATTATAAAATTATGTAGCCTTATAATGAGGGTAATTCACAATTAGATTTTATGCATTATCTATATTACCTCCATCATAACCTATCCCAATGGGAAAAAAACATACATATAAGATTAAAATCAAGAAAAGTAAATGAAAATGATCTATTTATAAAAAATAAATAACCAAAAATTGATGTAGATCCAAAAAAACTCAAATCTTTCTCTTTTGGTCAATTTTGAAGATCAAAATCACATATTCATAGAATATTATGATAATAATATGATGATGATGATGATGATGATGATGATGATGATGATGATGATGATGATGATGATGATGATGATGATGATGATGATGATGATGATGATGATGATGATGATGACATATAAGGGAATATAGATGATCATTTAGGAAAACTAAATTTCACAAATATTGACCTAGACAAGTACTTATCTCATAATATGTTTACAACTATAATAATTGTAGAGTATCAGGATACTTCATATACAAATAATATTAGTGAATCAAATATCCCTACTTAAGAACAGTCTAAAGTAGGTAAAGAAAAATAAATAATTCAAATGATGATTATTTTGGGCATACAAATATTTAAAAAAAAATGTTTCAAATTAGAAGCCTCATATTTTATGTACACCATTAAGGAAAACATTTTTAAATTAATTATGACTCAAGCACAAGAACAATCTTACATCTTGAATTGTATCAATTGGCTAGATAAAAAACTAGTTAATAATCTATAGGTTATAGATATAGATCCTCCCATAACATTCCATGAAGAAAATATTCAACATAAATCAAGAATCATATTTCAAATGTTATCTAAAAATAATTTATTATGTCAACTAATAATAGATATAAAGTTATGGGTCATTTATCACATCAAGAACATAAATAATATTATGACTACCATAGAATCACTAGGTGTGAGATAGATAATTATGTAACATTATAATATAAATTTCAAAATTATAATAATGACAAAATCATTTAGGTAATCGAGATACATCAAGAGAAACCAATAGTAATTTTTAGAAAATTTTGGTACATAATTCAAACACATAGAAACTACAAGAATTTATGATTACAAATATTGACTATTATAGTAGACATTGAGTGTGACTATCGATAATAGATTCAAATTGATGAGGAAAAATACCCAAAAAAAATTATTAAATCATTATTATAATATATAAGACATGAAATTGATCAATTTAAAAATAATATGCCTAGTGAAATATTAGTTATAAATACTACATTGACAAAATATTATGAGCCAAAGGTCATTGACACATTTATATTGGTGATACACCCTAGAAACCATGAGTGTTAAACTTGGATATAAATGGTTACAATTTATGGAGGATATACTATATATATCACTTTATTATATGAATGAAATACATTTAGGATCTGGCATGATTGTAACAATGACATTCAAAAAGGTAATGCTTCAAGGATAATAAAAAGATTACTATTTCAAAGGGAAAAATATGATTGATCATGCATAGTTGAAAAAATGTAATATGTATGTATGCATTATATCCCCAAAAATATAATAAAAGGTAAAATTAATTTACATAGACCCATATGATAAAAATTATGAATTATTTAATTGACTTATATGCATGTATTATTAAAAGAATCAAAAATAAATAAATAAACAAATCTAGAAAGATCAAAATCAGAACCTAATCATGATAAATTTTCTAGTTTATATTATTCATCTATTTTATTTATCACATATTTGGTTGATTTCATATGCACATGAATTTAATTTTTTATATGAGTGAGATGAAGGATATATATTTTACAAATGATACATGGATACACAATGACGTACATTCCTATACACATGGGCCATGCCAATGTTAGGGGAATCTCATTCCACAGTTTACCTTGTTACAAGTTATATATTTAAATGAAATTTTAATTTATCATCTTG
>JARHVA010005968.1:797500-955000 GCA_037957365.1 Torreya grandis
AAATCCTAACCAATGGGGAAGAAACATATATAACCTATTAGATGTGTCAGTCTCTCAAACCTATAAAATGATGTCAAATCCTACGAGACTTAAACTAATGGGGAAGTACCACATGGAATCTTAGATCTTGGGAGATATTTACCAATGGGTAAACACCACATGGAACCTATCATATGTGTTAGTCTCCCAAAAATATTAGAGATGATATATCTTAGGAGAGTCTGATAAATAGGGAAGCACCATGTGGAACCTATAATATGTGTTAGTCTCCTAGACTTGTTATATATGTTAGATCCTAAGAGATATCAACCAATGGCTAAGTTTCATAAAGAACTTATTATATTTTTTAGTCTATTGGACCTATGAAATATTTTATATCTTAAGAAATCTCAATGAATGAGGAAGTGCCACATAGAACCTCTCAGATGTGTCAATATCCTGGGCCTATCAAAGATTTTGAATCCGAGTAGAGAGTTAAAAATGGAGAAATCCCATATGGAAACTATTATATGTGTTAGTCTCCTAGACATATCAAAGATATTAGTTCCTAGGATAGCCCAACCTATGAGAAAATGTAATGCAAATTTTTTTTTGCAAATTGATAGAAAAGGTTCAAGATGCCACATGGTAATTATAATGGGGTATAAATAGACTCAAAACCTAATTAGAGGATACCATGCATCACCTCACTACTCTAGGTGGCTAATTTTAGATCTGAAAAATGTAAAAGTATGGCATCTAACTTTACTTAGTTGGCATCTATTTCAAACTAGACCAATTAGTGAAAAACACGTGGTGTAACCTAGAGACACTCAAGATGCCATAAAATAAATGTATCCCTATACTTACCATGTTTCTCACATTAATTAAATGGGGTATCAGGCCCTGATTAGATATTTTAAAACATCTCATCATAGTCACCAAATCTAGAGGATAGCATATATTTTAAATTCTTATGTTAATACTAGATTGAGAAATTAATGGTTAGATTATGCCACCAACTCAAATTTGAACTTATATTAGGTAAGTCACTAAAGGCCATTAAATAATAAGATATATTTGAATCCATAAAATTCATAAAATATTAACTTGAATAACAATTATTGCTCCCAATTCTAAAAAAGTTAATCTCATTTGTATGCCCTCCATGCCCTCCTCCCTTAAACTTCACTACTATCAATATTAACCCTCTCACTATGGTTACTTCATCCTATAACACTAAGCCTGATCCTAAGTACTAAGATAACATCTTCTCACCTAACCCAATGTCATTCAACCACTATAATAAGGTATTAAAAGTAAATGAATTTGTGTAAACACCCACCTTAGAGGATGATGATGATGAAACTAAGTACCTTGATGATATCTCTACACTAGGAAAGTTAGGATTACATAGGGCCATATCCAAGGCTGAGGTATTCCATTACAATGACCTCTTTGACAGCTTATTATAAGATTCCAAGTATGTTCTCTGATATGGCAAGGATTTGTTTTATGTGATCAATTTGGTAAACCTAGTTATAGACATCTGAGATGATCATTTTAAGTAGTATTATAACCTCCCAGAGTATACTAGTATATATGATGTTAGCAAAGTGGATATATGTACTAATACCCATAATATATATGAAGTCCTCAAGGAATCATCTAATGACCATGAATGGTAGGTAAAAAAAGAGGACATTAATGCCTACCCTATCCACCTATTTAATAAGTAGGTTTATATTGGGATGCCCCTAATAAACTTCTTATTGAAGTCTAGTGATAGCACACATGTGAACCTTTTATGGGTATCCTTGATAATCATAATTATCAAAGGAGAGGAGCTCCTAGACCTAGGAAGTTTGATTAATTTTAACTTCATCAGGGTATATCAAAATCTCAAAATAGAGGGAATTTATACATGAAAAGTTACCTAGGGGATGTCATCTATGCCAACATTATGTTCAAACCTTCCACATTTTGACCATGGAATCTTCAAGGTGTTTAGTGCATGTAGTTTTATAGAAACTAGATGACCACCACTACAAAAATCATATTCAAGAGATATTTGAATCATTATAATTAGTGGTATACATGGATATCAATTATGTGGCCATGCCTCAGCTCTCAAACAAGATCATATAGTCTCTCCTCCCCATTGGTGATTATTTTTATTACCAAGATGACACCATTATTTTGGTAGAAGGCATCTATAGGGAGCCTTTCTGCCTTCCCTACCAGTGCCTAGACTAATTGGTTGAGAAAACAATATCTAGTTAATTAGGGAAATCCATTTTAAAACACTCCCTCAAACACCAATAGAAGGCTTGATTATCCTTCCCCATCATCATCCACCAGCATGTGTACAAGAATATACCTCCATTATAAAAGATGGTGGAGGGTATAGATTATTATGCCCTAGGTAGAGTGGAACACTAAGAATGGGACCCCCATTCTAACATCAGGGCTCATGTGATGAGGTACCAATCTCACCTCAACATCACCTATATCTATGTACCCCAACCTAGTGATGATATTCACCTCAACCCTACTGAAGACAAGGAGGTTTTGGCTAAGTTTGAGGTGAATAAGAAAGGAAATTAGGCCTAACCAAGTCTATCCATTCAAATTATCCCTATGACTACACCTCATATTCTATAATATCTTATTTAGTGGATCTCATCCCCATCTCCTCCATGATTTTCACCTCCCCCAATCTCTACTCCAATTACACCACCTTTGGTGATGAGGCTAATAAAAAACCATTTATATAGCCATTATGACTCAAAATCATTATTAACCTTGAGTTGATCTTTAATCATGACCAAAACTAATCATCCATGGAGATTCCTTCCCCTAATACCTCTATCCCTTAATATCCTAGTGGGGCACCCCTTGTTTCCCTATCCCTACTAGGTTCACTCAAGTTGTACCTCCCTTATTTCCCATTCTATCCCTTCCATAATTTACATAGGTACCTATAGCTTTGACCATGTATAACATTTTCACATCCCTTAATCCCATTATATCTATAGGGATCCCCAAAGCTCACCTTTAGTCTTTAAAATCTTCTATTTCCTAGACCCTAACACCCTTAGTGTCTAGTACAAAATAATCAACTACTATAAGACATATGTAAACTCAAACTATGATAGAAATATTAGTAACGAATGTACTTGTTTTCATATTTTAGTCAAATTTAGCCACTTTGGTGGCACCTACAATCACTCTATAGACTCCCTAGTCTTCTCTAGCCACCACCACCACCACAACACCTTATATTGTTATGGAAAAAATTGATCTAAGTAAAGGGACCAATAAGAAACAAAATGTAATTCCTTATTGACGTTATACTCAATCCCCTATTTTTCCCCTTATCACTCATAGTTATTCCTTTTCCATTATCTTAGGTGCCCAAGGATTTGGATTTAACTAGATAATTTCTTCATTCCTATTCAGTACCCCTCTCCCTAGTGCCATAAACCCATATGTCAATTTTACCCAAATCCAATGGCATGCTTAAAAGTTCCCATGAACTTCCCTATTCATCCTTCCCCCTTTCATCCCCATGCCTCCTCCTTTATTACTCGTTTCCTTCCTTCCCTCTCATTCATCCATTCCTCCTCCTCCCATGACTCCACCTCTATCTATACCACCCCACCTTTATCCTCTTCTACCTTCAGAGTTATCTAGGATCATGGGGACCCAATATGATCTTTCAAGGTGATACATAGGTCTAATGAGATTTTAAATAGGAGTCTAGGAACATGAGGAATATTATTATGTAGATATTCACTCAAGAGGGAGACCTAGTGGTATGGAAAATTAAAAATGACCTCTTCTTCCTCACCAAAGTAAGAACATACAATATAAAAGAGAAGGTGGATAAGGACCTGATATCCATGATCTAATATAATCATGACATGTATGAAAAAATCATGGAGGAAATGAAGGACTAGGTTCGAGTACTCAAATCATAGGTAAGGATTCCATTTCTTGAATGTCTAGTTGGAAGGGTGGTAGATGCTTTGACATAGTTGTTCAAAGATATCAATAAGGTCATCTAGGCCTTGTCCATGGGGGAAAATAACTTAAAAAACACTTAAGATTATTTTAAATTAGTATCTTGAATGTATATTAAATGTATGAATATCCCATTGATAATAAGTAGAAACAAGTTCTGAGTTGAAACTAATGGATTTAGTAGACTTCAACCTCTATCAAACTTATGCCAAGAACATGAGAAAATATCTAGAGTAGTGGTTGGTGGTAGCTAAGGTGGTAATTTTAACCCATGTAAAATAGTAAGTAATAGATGTTGGCCTATTTATAGGTAGTCAACATCATGGTTCTTTTCCACTTAGATGACACCCTACTTGATAGGGAGGAACTCAATGTTTACTTGGCTTAATTTGAATGATCCATACACATAAGGATGGATAAAGACAATAAGGCTAGGGAAAAATAAATATTAGAGTTGGCCACTCAATGTAATGTCATCATCAGCCAATTATCCTAGGTGAAGGTCTCATTTGAATCACTTTTCAAAGCTCATGATTGATTGTTATCTCAATACAAGGTCATCTTTTACAATCCCCCTATGAAATTATAAAAATGTGGATAATAAATTAGACTTGGTGGAAGATGCACTAGAATTCAAGGAGGTACAACCTAAATAACCATGAGGTTATTCTTATCTAACTCTTTAGTGTATCACTTGAGTGGACCCTGAGCATGTTTTGGGGAATGAGGAATCTTAATTTTTTTTAGTCATTATAGTTATAAAACCTTGGGTGGCCATCATGGACAAGGATGGGAATCTCATGATACTAGGAGGAAAGACCCATACTCTCTATATATTATAGACTACTTTTGCTTTGTAATGGTTGGCATTTTTTTTATGTAAACAAACTCTATTGAAAGCATTGCAAATTTCCTACTTTATATCAATTGGTTTATTTGTCTATGCATGTAGTTTATTCCTTTCTAGTTTTGAATGAATGTTTATGTTAGATAACTAATAATTTTACATGTCACCAATAATGAATATATTAGTTAGAATGTGCTTTAATATTCTAATTCATTTATGAATTCTTCTCGTCTCCTTTTTAATACTCATAATTTGTGTGCTCAAAACTATAGATCATTTATGGAGATCCTATGTGAAATTTACTATAGGGTCATATATGTGTCTATTATTTAGTAGATAATTCACAAATTAATCATTCCCTTTAATTTTACATTAGACTCTTTCCCTTTGTGATGATGAGTCTGAACCCCTTATGAAAATCAACACATATTGCTGTAATTGTGGTTGGGCACATAGATCATTAAAGCATTAACATCCTCTCAAGCCAACAATGATCATTTTATACCCTACCTTAATCTCCCCATTTTATTTTTATTTTAAGAGCTAAAACATTATGTCCCATTAACTTAGAAATTAATGAAGTAAATCTAGTAGCATTTAATATCTTAATTGGTTAAACTAGGTGAAGGTTAGAATCTCTTTGTTAAACTAGTACTCAATCCTCTATGGTAGTGATGTGTCTCTCAGAGACTCATTTAAATTAGGATACATCATAGATCCCAATATCAATAGCTTTTTCCCTAGATTACTCTTGAAGAAATCCTAAAATGGGAGGATGAAAGTCCAAAGTTCACTCTAAACACTTAATTTCATAAGTGTCTTGGGTTTAGATTTCTGACCAAAAAATAGTTGGCACTAGAATGAGGACTTATTGTAAAGAGTTGTTATTAGTATGAATCTTGTCATAGAAGGAATTTTTGTTGATTGAGTCTTGTTACCTGTGATTTAAAAATTATCCATTTTTGTGTGTTGTAAACATACAAATAATAGTTGGTGCTAGAAGGAGGGACTGCACAATAAATAAATATTAACTCACTATTTTATCCTTGAATAATTTGGAGCCTACTATGTGAATCCCTAAACCTAGATATGGTCATGGTAGACTAATTATTTATGGCTTTAAATTACATAAGAGATCCTAATTTGTATGAAATAGACCCATACATACAATTATTTCCACTAGCTCATCCTATCTTTCTACCCCAAACAAACCACCCCTAATGGCTTGCCCATATCTTAGTTAGCTAAGTCATCTATTATTGTCCTGAATCTTATATGACCTTACTAGAAACTATTGGCCAAAATTGCCCTACATACAAAGTTTTTACCTCTAGCCTAAGTAAGCTTCATCTACAACTAGGGTATAAGGATCATGGAAAGGAATTAATCCCTTCATGAGTTTGGATCAACTGACTCTTCTTGATGAATGAAACTATATATAAGACCAATAAAATAATTATTTTTCATAGATAAGATAATGAGCTAATTCATAATCAGTGACCTTCAAAGGTCTAAACTCAGTCATGATCCAACTAGTTCATTTGAGTAAAAGAATTCATGAGTCCCATTCTAAGTATATGTCTTTACAAATGATATAGTGGTGTGGGACATGATTGAAAATTTTAGTTTAAATCCACAAGAATTAGTCATTTGGATTCAAAAAATCTTAAAAAGGATCATGAGGTTGAATGTATGGCTACCAAGTGTCAAATCCTCACTTGAGTAGATGAAAGATCAATGGCACATGGGTGATCAACTCAGTCAATAATTAAAAAAGTATATATATGGCACACATTAAATCATCCAATTGAATATCAATGGTTAGTACAAATTTACAAGGTTAGAGGATCCTCAGTTTGAATGTAATGGTGCCAAGTGTCATGATCATGGTGAATTAGTAGATCAATGGCATGTGTTCAATCATATAGATCAAATATTGATGGCACATGATCAACCATGCCAAGGATATCAATAGTATGATTTAATTCAATAAGTTAATGATCACATATTACATCAAAGGTTACCACATGGTGTAATCATGTTAATTATATGAAGACTAATGGTAGGGTCCATAAAAGGCACGTAAAGCTACAAAGTGTCACAATCTTATATGTAAATCAAAGTCAAGGACAAGAGACTCTTAAGGAGATTAACAGAGTAAAATTGATAAATTTATAAGGGTCACTTGATGAGGACACGTCTAAATTTGAAGTGGTAATATTTTTAAATATGATAAAAAGTGTGGCAAGAAGATACCACATAGGTAGACACATTAGATCAAAATATTTAGTGCAACTAGGGAAGTTAATGCTAAAGCTAAGATCAAATGTGATTCATGATGAATATGAGTATATATTTCAAACCTGATGCCATCATTAAATCTCAATCATCCACCTCAACAAACTTACACCTATAGTCTCTTAAAAGGCTAGCATATCTTCAGGCTCAAGGAGTTAGTGTTACAATGCCACAAAGAGGTTTTGTGTCTTGTTCATAATCATGAGACTAAATATCCTAATGGATCTTCATTGACATTATGACTATATGAAAACCAATAAATGGGATTGGTTTTCAACTATAGTAGACCTATGTTTAGGGTTTGAAGTATGGGTAAAGTTGTCATTATGAAAGGAGTATCTTAGCTTTTGACATATTCATTTCATCCACTTTTGGTAGGTACATATAACCACTTAAAATAGACATAGTCATGACTCAATCAAGTCTATGGATATGAGTATTTTATATTTATAATGAATTGAAGTGGCAGATGGTGTATAAATATAATAGAGATATATAGTGGTTAGAGAGTATAGGTGGAACATTAAATGAATTTTTAGAGTCTTTAAAGGCTCTTCCTTCTTAGTAGATCATGACTCATCATCCTCAACAACAAAAAATTGTCTTCTAGTATGTTTCTCAGCTAATGAGGAAACTTGAAGAATATTTGAAGATAATGAAGGTTAATTTGCTAAGGAAGGATTAGTCCTAATTTATTTAAATATGGTTGAGAATTCATAGAATTTGGTGGTATCTCATTTATTGAATTTGGTCTACTCATTTCTCTCCTCTCTCTCTCCTCCATTTTATCCTATATCACACATTTTCTTCCCTATGGTAAAGGACTCTCACTTTTGAGAAGATACTCTCTCTCTCTCTCTCTCTCTCTCTCTCTCTCTTTTTAGAGGAAAGGAGACTCTCATTTGATAAGGTGAAACCCTATAAAAATTTTGTATGAAAAACCTCTTGAAGTAATAAAGATATTTTTTTACCTATCTCTTGCCTTTCAATTGTGGTTAGCAAGTTTGTGCATGTTGCCATTGTGAAGGATTATCTTCCACATCCATTGTACTTATTTCTTGCCTATTTTTAGGTGTTTATAAGTTACTGTTATGTCTGAAATTACCATTAATGGATGCTTGGTGTGAATATTAAAATTCCTCTTTGCTTCATTTATTGCTTGGTGAGCCTAGTTTATGAAATACTTATGCAAATTAGCTATTTTGTGAGATTGTGTGAGATAGGATTATCTTATTCTACATCAATGTTTATTTAATGCTTATGTGAATTATCATTTTAATTTTGGGCATCACCCTTTTATCTCTCTTAATAAATATTTATCCCCTCTCTATCCTTTTTCCCAATAGAATCATTAGTCTAGGTGATCCACTAAGAGGAATCTAACTTTCTCCAAAGGTTCAAGCCCAAAACAAGATTACCACAACCTAGGGTTGTTCCCATTTTTTGGATTATTTGGAGAGATCCTAAATAACCCTCTCTAAGTGTGTAAATTATTTCCACAACATTATCCTAGAAAGGTACCTCCCATTATTCAAACCTAGTGTGGGATGGATGATAAAATAACATGTTAGTTCATATAAAATGACCCTCAAGATCCTAAATGTAAAACATAAGGATTTGACCTATATAATATTTTCATTTATTTTAATGGATGCATCCTATGAATTGTTCTTCAATCTCCCTAAAGACTTAGCATAGGATGGGAGAAATTTAGCAATACCTTTTTGGCTCAATTTAGGCAATTCATTGACCCTAGTGTTCTTTATCAAAAAAAAAATTATTAAGATGGAACCAAACAATATCATCATAAATTTCAATTGTAGGTTCCAAAATATGTATATTTGGGTCATAATGATTTATCAACCCAATGCTCAACTAGTGCTTTAAATGTATAATAACTCCTTGCACCCCTAGATGAACTTGTTTCTAGTATTGGATCCCCAATGGTAAGACTTCATCTCTTAGAAACTAATTTAAAGTAGGCTACATCATGGATCCCAATACTTACATCATGTTCCTTAAATTTATCTTGAATAAATCCTAAAATGGGATGAAGAATGTCCTTTATATATACACATAATATTTTTAAAATCTTTATAAAATATTGATGCTTTCTCTCTTATAGGAACCCATCAAGACTCAATCTCTCTAAGTGCACACCTTAAAGGGTGTAATGAGAAAGGTGTGGGTATACCATTGGTGCTTCATAATATTTTTTTTCCTATAAAACCACTTAAAACCAACACAAATGTCTCTTACATGTTTCCCTAAGTATTTAAGCCTCCCTTACACTCTCCTCCAAGTAATTCACCACCTTAAATATCCCATACCTAATTCAAAACCTCTTTTTGTCATCTACCAAACACAATTAAATGTGTTTAACCTATTATTATTAATTAACAAATTATGGGACTAAGCCAACCTAGATAACTTAGTCTAGGACCTAACTATTTTATTTCTAAAATAATTGGGTCAACTGGGCCAACTATGTCAACTAAAACTTCTTAAGGTTTTAGTGTTGGATATGGCTATACAAACACATTATTTTCAACATTTTAATTATAAAGAGATAGAATTAATCATACATTTATGCATCTTCTTATCCATAGTTCTAATTGAGGATTCATTGCTTAGGGTTTCAAAATTCCTTTGGAGAGAAGAATCTTGTCTTGTGGGAAAAGCCTTTTGGATGCATAGGAAAAGTCATGTATCCTAGATCTAACCTATTTTTATAATCCTTAAGAACCACAAAAACCTCTTAAAAATCACTATTGTCTAATTTATATATTGAGGCTCAATGGGTTCATCTTCAACGTAAGTATTCCTAACTTTTTCTCCTCTTTTATTAGTAGATAGATTTTCATATGTTGGATTATGAATATGTTTCTCTCTCCATGATTTATGATTACCTATATATTGACTTGAGTAGAGTTCTTATTTTCATGTATACTTTTATGTTTATTATCCCTAATTGTGTCATATGCTTTGGTGATCACTATATTAGATTTACTTTAATTTTTCATTTACTTTGTTAGAAACCATAGGACCTATCTAGGTTTATTGTGTGGTATTTCTCAACTAGAGGATTTATAACCCTATCTAGTGATATTGTGTGGTAAATTACCCCTTATTTAGGTATATTAGATCCATATTGTTCATAATACCAATTGCATCAATGTACGAGAAAGTGTAAGGGATGTTGTGATGTATATTATCCAAGTTAGGATTGATTTGTAGATCATCTTGACTTTCCATTATCATAAATTTTGGTGAACCTAATGTAAACTAACCCTTATAAGTTTTCTTTCACTCTTTCATTTATTATTTATTACATTTTTAAATCATTAAATCAAATCTATTAACTTGGTATAACATAATATGCATAGTTTTAACACACAATCAATTAGATTAACTCTATTTCACTTTGGGCAAGTCATATTTAACCACATGGAACTAGATCAATCTACTCAACTTAGTTTGCATATTTGTGTATATGTTTTCAGAATCAGTCATCCTCATTGATTTTGATTATAGGCTAAAATCACTCATCTTGATGAAATAATATAAAAATAAAAAAATCTAGCATCTTTAAAATCATTAGGTTCATTTTGAACAACTTAGTCATTTATTTTCCTTTATTTTAGTCCTATTTTTCATAGTTTTTAGTCTATAAAAATGTAACCCTATAGTAAACTCAATTGAATATATTGACATACTTTTTTAGTTTAATTCTTACCTAGGAAACTTAGTTGATTCATTCAATTATGTTTTTTTGGCTCTTTATTTAACATATAGAATAGACCCAATTGATTATGTTAGGTACTCTTTGTATACTCAATTTATTGAAATGACCCTGTACTCTTTAAGTAGATGAATTAACTCATATCGCTAGTAATTAAATCATCTTTCATTTTTTTCTTAGAATAGCACACATATACTAAATATTAATTTTTAATTTTATGTATTTAGTCACACTCTTTTTATTTTATTCACACACTTAAAAACCACATAACATCAAAAAGCATTAAAAAAATTCTACCCAAGGTCTACCTACTTGGATTTCATCATAAAGGGGGAAGTTGACTCAGTTTTTTAGTTCAATATAAATACTTGGTCAATGGTATATATTGTAAAATCACCTAATACCCTTATCACTATGAGATTGTGAAGTTAAGGGGTAGGCACCAATACCAAGCTATTACCATCAACAATATAGATCCCTTTCAACCTTAACTACATGAAACCATCCTTAGATTGCATTTATAGTTTCTTTCTAAATCCAACTCCCCATCACATTTATTTTTAAAATTATAATTTAAAATGTTTAGGAATGACCACATAGATTAGCATTTCTATTTTTACTACTTACTCTTTGATAATTGTATGCTTATTAAAAAACTTATATTGGCCAATATTGGTACAAGGTTTGTATTATGTGCCATAAATATATTGATTGGTTTAACTCAGTTACCTATGTGTTTATTTCAAGTATTCTACAATATAACACTAGATCATCCTGAGTCATAATTATCAAAACCTATCTTTACTCTCAAAACAAAGTTGATATGCTCGATTATGTCTCCTATAGTCTTTGTTTTCCTACAAAACCTAGTCACTCCATTCAAACCTATCTATTATAGACTATCTTTTATATTTACCTTAAACATAAAATCAATCTATCTGATTGTGTTTCTTTAATACTTTATCAGTTTAATCACTTACAATACATAGCCAACCCATTTGACTATGTCTCTTACTACCTATCATGCCTACTATATTATAAAATAGTTTCAACTAGTTTGAACTAGTATACTACCAATTTATCATCATTTCTAACAAGTTTTTTGCTTCTTTCCATCATCATTAATATATTATTTGATGATAATATATAATTGAATCAAATAAACATGATGATTTTTACCAATCCCAATAGGTTTACTAAGACACACCTTGTGGAAACTACCATAGATAGAATTAATGCCAATTTTTCCATCTACACTACCAATTATGGGACTCCTCTTCATTTTTACTTGGAACTTAACCCATTTTTTTCACCAAAAGATGATCATGATCTTGAATACACAACCAAAATGATATTTTTAATCAATTAAAATCCTCAACATGGAGTAAAACATCTTATATCCATCTATAAACTCATGATGAGACCTTGTATAGGATAACCCCATTCACCTTCCCATAGATTTTCCTAAGGACTTGGTGTAAGCCCTTTCTTTTTGTCCTAACATTTCCTCTCTATCATGTCTCCCTCCCACACTATGATTTCATCCTCTATGTCTTCTTCTACCTCCATGCCATGTATTTTTACAAATATGTTAAGTTCAAACTTTGTTGGGGCTCTTAAAAATACCCACACCCATACACATGCTACTAGTGAATCTCATACTAGTAATGGTGTTTATGTTACTAGTGCATCTCATACTACCAATGATTCTTTTTCAACTAATTCTTTTTATACTACTACCTCATCTCACACTCATAGTGCATCTCAAGCCCTTAATAACTTACATAACTCTAATACATAAAATTATACATCCACTAGCGAAAAAATTTCTCAAACCAATCAAATTTTATTACACTCTTAACCAAATGCATGCATTTCAAACTAATAATGAAAATTAGATGATGCAAATGCAAAATTACTTAATATATTTCCTAAACCAACCTCACCATGCTCAATGGAGAGAAAAAAATCCTAATTCCCCCCACCACCCTTAGGTATTCACATGGTACCCTCATATTATAACATCCACTTATCAACAAAATTATCAAACATTTACAAAATGAACCTCCCATACCTCAAATTTCCAACATTGACATAATAGGTATCACTCCCACCATCATTTATAATGGATCTACAAATCCTACCTTGCATCTAAAAACATTTGTTAACCTTTACAAAGATTGGCTTAAGCTTAATTATTTTAATTCCACTAAACTCGTAGATAAAAAACTATCAGGAGTTGCTTTAGATTGGTACAATAAATTGAAAACCCACTCTATTACTAGTCTATAATACTTGGTCAATTCACTGGTCTAAGAGTTCCAAACTAGTGATCTTCCTAAAAATATCTTAGCTCACTTTATCAATTGTAAACAACTCAAAATTGAAATGGCACAAATTTCATAAAATGATGGAAAACATTATCTAATAAATCTAAGCATACTATGATGGATGACAACCTATTCCACCTATTTACTAATGTTATCCAACATAAATTATAATATCACATTATGACCCTTTCTTTAAAAAATTTATAAGAAGCTCTTGACCAAGCCAAATGCCAAGATTTTCTCATGCATCAATTTGAACCCCCTTAACATACACTGAGAACATGCATGCTTATAAAAAATAAATACTATCATGTAACTAATGATGGTGTTACCAAAACTTATGACACCATACACACCATATAAGATATTAATTCAAATAATACCATGGAGCATCTCCCTTCAAATAACAACAATTTTATTAATAATCCCATATTTTCTTAAAATAATCATATTAGTTTGCACAAATTGTTATCATTAAAAAAATTCAAAAACATCATCCATGACCACTACCATTAGATCTTAACCCTACCTATCCTATGAAATCATGGTATGATCCAGATAAATTTTCCTCATCTCATGAGATTTGGGGCCATTCTCATGAGATTTATAGACAATTAATAAATCTTTCTATGGATTTTCTCCTTGGTCCTAACTTTAACCACAAATCCATGATATTAAAATGTCAACAAGATTATGACATATCACTTAAATCTCATGAGAATCAAACTAAAAATCAATATTTAAACCAAGTTAATTCTAATTTAACTATCTACAATGATCCCCTTCCTAATCACCAAGACGACATTGTGAAACCTACCCCTACTACTAACAATATTAAAATTCATATAAACCTTAACAATAATGATGAATATGTGGTTAGTATAGCTAATATTATAAGATTCATTTCTTGTATTAACTCAAACCCAACACCAAAAATGACATTTATTCAACATGTCACATTATTCAAGACACTTCACCATCCCATCTCTTAGAATTGGAGAATGAAGAACCAATACCCGTATAAGCACCACGTAAAAAAAAACAAATTGAACATACCTCTCATACAATTGATATAAATTTTACTTATTCCCTAACTTCATACCTCAAGAAATTATCCCTCAAACTTCAATCAATATTTATTCTTCTCCACCACCATAAATATCTCAACAAACAATCACATCACCTAAGGATAATCAACCTAATTACAACCAACCTAAGCCAACCATACCTTATCAACATAAGTTTCATTTCACATCCAATACCCCTTCCAAGTAACTATTACAACACTATGCACATTTATATAAAAATCCTATCATGGGTTATGATGAATGGGATCTATTACATAACTTTCCCATCTTTTATCTCAAATTCCCTTCTTATAACTTATGTAAACTTTTCACCACCATCATAATTTCCTATTGTAACTATTTTTGAAAATGAACAACCCCCCTCTTCCTCCTATAGGTAAATAATATAGCTTATCTATGTTAGGATTATATCCAATAAGTGTGCAAGAAAAAAAAATGGAAATAACAGCTACAGAATTAAAAACAGGAGTAACACATTATACAAAGAGTTTATGTGGAAACCTTGCAATATGTAAAGGAAACGATGGGGCAAATGGTAGCTGTATCTTCTTATTAAATTCAAAACCAGAAACAATACATTCCTCCTTCAACACCCTTTCCTTCTCCAATGCTATCTTTTAAGCATACAAGCTTTACAAACTAGAAAATAATCACTTATCTTCTCAACTTCCACCTCTTGTTAAAACCTCTCAAATGTCCTCATTATATAGAAATTACAATTGATGAATTATTGAGAGAAGAAAAAAAGGGGATGGAGGAAAAATATGCCACACTTATGTGTCCACTTTATTTGACTTGTGTGATCCACCTTATATGACTTATGTGAGCCACCTTATATGACTTGTGTGAACCATCTTATTTGACTTGTGACTTTCACCATGTGAGCCACCTTAGTTGACATGTGTGTAGCCACCTCATTTAACTTTCACCTATGACCAAAAAATTACATCCCACATTCAAATGGGTCAAGAATGGCATGAATAATTACACACACATGCCTTTTGACTTTGCTTCCCAAGACAAAACCATGTGCCTTTTGAAAATGTCATTCCATTTTCTCACTTCCAAATATTTAAATAAATAAAGATTCCAAGTAAGTCATGCCATGTCACTCTTATGCCACATCATATGTCCAATCACTTGGTTCCCACCATGAGCCCACCACCTAAGCCACACTGTGGGTCCCACTACCACATCACCTACATGTCATGTCATCTACATGTCACATCACTACACACCCACAAGCCACATTACCTGCATGCCATGTCATCATGAATAGTGACCTATGAATATTGGCTTCACATCCTAACAATCTCCCATTTGAAGTCAATATACACAAGCTTTATTGTACCTATGTATTCTACCATATAGCTGCGTACCATGCTTAATGCTACCTTCATCTCAATTTCAACAAGCCTAGAGCAATTTTTCACCAATCAAACTTATCTATCTTAGTTGGCTTCGTTAACATGTTTGTGGTATTATTTTTAGTGTCTACCTTTGATATCAAGATCTTACCATCCTCCACCATGATCTTGATGAAGTGGTACTTGATGTCAATATGTTTTGTGTGATCATGAAACATTGCATTCTTCACTAAATGAATTGCACTCTGACTATCAAAATCCAAAATAACCTATCCTTGAATCTCCATGAAGTCACCCAATAATTTCTCTAACCATGACTCTTTACAACATTATATTGTAACCATATACTCTACTTCAGTGGTTGATAACACCACCATTGGTTATAACTTATAATCCCAACTCACAACTCCACCAACAAGAATGAAAACATATCCTATAGTAGATTTTCATCCATCCTTATCACCACCAAAATTAGAATCTATAAAACCTATTATTTATAAATATACTCCTCCATAGTATATTGTAGTATCTAAAGTTCCTTTTAGATATCTAGGTATCCATTTCACTATAGACTAATGATCCTTTCCAAGATTTGCCATGAACCAACTCACAACTCCCACTACTTGGGAAATATCTAGTCTCGTGCTTACCATAGCATACATGAAGCTCCATACTGCTAATGAATAAGGTACAATGGACATACTTGTCTTCTCCTCTCCTATATTAGGAAATTTCTTAGAAAACAACTTAAAATGTTCAAGAAGTGGGGTACTTACTGGTTTGGCATTTTCCATATTGAAACATTGCAGAACCTTTTCAACATATGTCTTTTGTGATAACCAGATCTTCTTAGCTTTCCTATCCCTATGTATCTTCATCCCAAAAATTTGGTTTACTATTCCTAAATCCTTCATCTCAAATTTCCTATCTAATTAAGCCTTTAAATCATTGATCCTTTTCATGTTGGGGCTTACAACCAACATGCCATCAACATATAGTAGTAAAATAATAAAACTCCCATCATTGATTTTTTATGATATGCATAATGATCAAGTTCACTTATACTAAATTCTTAGATCTTCATGAAGGTGTCAAATTTATTGTAACACCTTATTTATTCCTATTTCAAATTATAAAAATATTTATTCAATATACAAACCATATGCTCCTTTCCTTTTACTTCATAGCCCTCAGGCTAATCCATATAATTCTCTTCTTTGAGATCACCATGTAAGAATGTTGTCTTCACATCAAGCTATTTTAGCTCTAAATTTTTTGAAGTTATAAATTTAAGTAACACTTTGATAGTAGTCATTTTTATAATATGAGATAAAATCTTTTTGAAATCAATACGTATTTTTTATACATAACCTTTTGCCACCAAATGAGTCTTATGTTGTTATAACAACTCATCACTATTTTTCTTTAGCTTGTACACCCACTTGTTACCAAAAATCTTTCTTCTAAATGGAAGATTCACAAGTTCCAATGTCTCATTTTTATAGAGTGATCTCATTTCATCCTCCATGGCTTTCCTCCATTCTTTTGCATTCTCAGATTCTCTAGCTTCCTGAAAAGAACTAGGTTCACCCATATTAGTAAACAAAGCAAAAGATGACTGAAATGTAGGAGTATACCTTTCTAGAACCTTTTGGTGTGATTGGACCTTCTAAATTTTGGTTTTTGTACTTAGTGTTCTACTTTCTCTAAAGCATCAAATTGCTATTTTTTATTTTCTCCTTTCTTGACTACTTCAACTCATACAACTTCAAGTGTCTATTACACCTCTTTTCCTTTCATGGATTTTTCATTAAATACAACATCTCAGCTAACAATAATATTGTGGTTAGTAGGATCCTAAAATATATACCCCTTTATAATATCTTCATAGCCAAGAAAAATACATTTCTAAATTTCAAATCTAGGTTGGACCTTGTTTTTTTAGGCACATGGGCAAATGCATCACAACCAAAAATATGCAAATCAGAATAATCAACTGGCTTACCATGCCAAGTTTCTTCTAGAGTATTTCATCTAATGTATTTTTAGGAGATATATTAATGATATATACAATTTTATTTTCTACCCAAAATCCATTTTCCAACTTTGATGCACTCAACATGCTTTTTGCACATTCCATGATAGTGCAGTTCATCTGCTTAGCTATACCATTCTACTGTGGAATATAAGGGATAGTATTTTGATGTTTAATTCCTTCCTACCATAAAATTTTTATCAAAGTCCCTAGAGAAATATTCTCCTCCATTATCTGACCTTAGACATACAACAAATTTGTGCAAACTCTTTTCTACCCGTGCCTTAAATTTTTTAAATTTTTCCAAAGCTTCTGATTTATTTCTCAAAAAATACACCCATAATTTTCTATAATAATAATCTATAAAGGAAATAAAATAATTTCTAAAATTTATATATTGAGTAGGGATAGGTCTAAAAATATTTGAAATAAGTTGTAAAAAATATAAAATTTTACTTTTACTTGCAATAAATCTTACCCTCTTCTATTTACCAAATATGTAATGCTCACAAAAGCCTAAATCACAAGACTTAATTCTAACCAATATACCTATGTCATGTACTATCTTTAAGCCTTTCTCACTCATGTATCCATCTTACACATTATCAAGAACATATTACACATATTTTAATCTTTTGATTCTACCATCATCCAGCTTGATCCTTACATCTCTTCCCAATCATCACCCAAGTAAGTATATCCTCCATTATAAGGTTGGTATATAATGAACCAATCTCTATGTGGATACATGTGGAATGATGCTCTTGAGTCCAATACCCAAGGTTTTGAAAGTGATCTACTATTCCTAAGGTATAATGCTTCTTGTGTGGTTTATTCCTCTAAATTTGTAGTGCTAGCTTTAGTTGAAGGTGGGTTTTCTTTTCCATCCTTATTTTCCTTCTTTAAATGCCAATAATTTTTGTTCATGTGGCCTAACTTTCCATAGTGATAGAATTTTACCTTACATCATTTAGACTTTGATCTAGAAGGTGATCTTCCATGATTTCTCCTCTTACTAGGTCTCCCTCTTACAAACAATGCTTCATTGCTTGAGGATGCACCAAAAGACTTTCTTCTCATCTCTTTTCCAAGCAAATCTATAACCATATCTTCAAAATTAAGATTTTATGATGATGAATTGTTGATAGTCATCACCACATGATCTTAGCTATCAGGAAGTGAGCATAACAAGGTAATGGCTTTGTCTTCATCCTACATCATCACACTAATATAGACTAGTTTGTTAACAATGGTATTAAACTCATTTAGATACTCAATAATGGATGAATTCTCCTTCATCTTCAAACTGTAAAGTTTCTTCTTTAAGAAAACTTTGTTTGTTGCTAACTTTGTTTGATACAGCTTGTTTAGTTTCTCCCACAAAGCTTATTTAGTGTTCTCCTTATCAACATTGAAGATCATAGAATCTATAAGACACAAATGAATGGTAGAAACAACCTTTATATCCATCTTGTTCTAGTCTTCATCTATCATACTAATGGGTTTGCTTTCAAGCCCATTAAAGGCTAGATCTTGGCCATTCTACACCAAGAGATCCTCCACCTTCATCTTCTATAAGGAGAAATTCTTGACATCAAACTTCTCAACTTCAAATCTGGTTACTCCACCTATCATTGTTGTAGCTCCTTCTTGCACACAACACCTTGACTCAATAGAAAAAACACTCATAAAGGAATTAATAACTAAAATAAAAAATGGAAATAATAACCACAAAATTAAGAAAAAGAGTAACACATTACATAGAGAGTTTATGTGGAAACCTTACAAGATGCAAGGAAAAACCATGGGTCAAATGGCAGTTGTATCTTCTTATTAAATTCAAAATTAACAAAAATACATTCCCCCCTCAACATCCTCTCCTTCTCTAATGCTATATTTCAAGCATAAAAGCTTTCAAAATCTATTTTAAAAACTATTAAAAAATCACTTATTTTCTCAACTTACACCTCTTGTTAAAACCTCTCAAATGTCCTCATTATATAGAAATTACAATGGATGAATTATTGAGAGAAAAGAAAGAAGGAGATGGAGGAAAAATATTCCACACTTAGGTGGACACCTTATTTTACTTGTGTGAGCCACCTTATATGACTTGTGTGAGCCACCTTATATGACTTGTGTAAACCACCTTATTTGACTTGTGACTTTCACCATGTGAGCCACCTTAGTGGACATGTGTGCAACCACCTCATTTGGCTTTCACTTGTGACCAAATAATTTCATCCCACCTTCACATGGGTCAAGAATGGCATGAATAATTACACACACATGACTTTTGGCTTTGCTTCCCAAGCCAAAACCATGTGCCTTTTGAAAATGGTGTTCTATTTTCTCTCTCAAAAATATTTCAACAAATAAATATTCCAAATAGGCCATGTTATGTCACTCTTGTGCCACATCATATGTCTAATCATCTAGGTCTTACCATGGGCCCACCACTTGGGCCCCACTATGGGTCCCATTGCCATATCACCTTTTTTCCACATCACCTACATGCCATGTCACCTGTATGTCACATCACTACACACTTGCATGCCACATTACCCACATGCCATGTCACCATGAATAGTGACCCATGAATAGTGCTCATGAATAGTGCTCATGAATAGTGACCTATGAATATTGGCTTCACATCTTAAGAATCTAGATCTAAAGATATCACACTTCAATAATGTGAAGATATGTCCATCCATGTTGATGAAATAGTGTACACTTCCATCTCACTTAAGTTTCTTATCTCTTTTATGATTCCCAATGAGATATTGCTTCCTACATATGATCCTCACTTATTCATTAGTGTTAAAATAGGTGATATCCAAGTTAAGTGTGTTTTAATTGATAAAGATTTAAGCACTTTTGTTGCCTCCCTTGACTTTATCAAAACACTTGGATACTCTGAATGTAACTTTAAATCCACATGTAGTGCATTCCAAGGTTATGACCAAAGAAATATTCCTCATCTAATTTATTTTTAGATTCCCATTACCATTTCACCCATTATCATATATGTGAAATTCATGATATTTAACTTTCAAATTTATTAAAATATTTTACTCATTTGACCTTGGACACATTGTATGAGATAAGTTACTTCATTTATATGCTAATGTGTCAAATTACCTTGCAATAGTTCTATATATAAGATTTAAGGAGACATGAATACTTTAAATTTTTAACAATTATAAGAATAAGGTGTATTTTAAATTTCACCTTTTAACCCTTATATAGAATTCCATTTCAATAATATAAACACTTTAACTATCATATCAATTCCACTAGAGGTTATTTTGGTCATCTAGAATTAATTAGAAATGTTCCACCTAACCTATGATGAGATAAGACCTCAAGATCAAAAATTATGATCTCTTACCTTGCATCATCACTCAACTTCCTCCTTGTCTTCAACCTAATTCTCATCAACAACCTTTTGATGACATACTAATTACTTTAACCAAAACTAGACATTCCATTCACCATGCTTCCTCAATTGACAAATAGCTCACACATGTACTATCAAATTACATACACCCAATTATGATGATGAATATTATTTAAATGAACCATTTTTAGATAGATTTATCCAATCTATAAATGTTGAGATTCTTATATATTTCTCTTTTCTATTTCAATCTTTTCATTCTTCTTCTATCATTCCTTCTCTTATAATACCTAATATTAATTTTTCCACTAGTGTTCATAGGTTAGATATGGAGAACTCATGTATTATTCTTCTAGTCATAACAAATCCTCTCAATAGTAATATCACGGATCATGACATGATAGGACCCTATTATTTTGTTAGATATCATGACCCTTATAGTATTCTTACTCTATATATTTTAGCCACTTTGATTAGACCCACTACATAGCCAATCTTACCTATAAATGAGCTTAATCTAATTTTTTCTTCAACTCCTCCCTTCTAAGATTATGTTCATATACCATTACCTTAGCTTGATCCATTACCTTTACAATGGGTAGATCAACCTTATTGTGATTTTCATTAAGTTGTTGGTCATTATACTAAGGATTGTCATCTATATTAGCAACCATATGATTCTTGTTCTACCCATTTAGATAGTAGACCTCCATAGTTTATTAAGAGACATATTTGTTATTTCCATGGAACAAATAAAAATTCCTATTATATTTTTAGTACATCAACACTATTGAAAGGTTAGGCATTGTATCAAAACTTTATGATTAGTCATTTTCCAACCCAAATATAATATTATATCTCCTCCCAAGCTACTTCCATAGTATAACCATAAATTTGGGAAAGTCTATTATCTTTGGTATCAATTTTATACCCATTATACCGATCAATTCTAACTACTTCATTAGCATATTTGATATTTCACATAGTCTACACCATCATTAGTTATTCATCCTATAATAGGTCACCTATGAATGAAGGCTCCTCCTTCTCTATCGATTATACTTCCTCCTAGTTCCACATATACCATTCATATTGAGATACCTATTATTTTCATTGAGTATTCCCCATAGGAGATACCATATGAGCAACATTCATCTTCTTCTACACCTACCTTTTTAGTAGAGATGATATGGAAGGATGTATCTTCATAATTTTTTGTGAATATTGATAAGACTCTGAATAATATCAAAATTTAGCTACATAGGGATATGTCAAATGTTATGGATAGTATTTGTGTTTAGATCTATCAGTATTTGTGAACACATCATGATGTTCTCTCACATTATTTATCATTCTATGACATGATTTGGATTATATTGGTGATTCATTTATATATCTTCTATTTTGACTATTTGTTAAATATGATTTCACTTATCTCTTTTGCATTCACCATTATATTATACTTTATGTGTTTTACATGGTTTCATTCTCTTAAGCTTTCTTTTATGGCATATTCTCATTTTTTCATTATGGTTTCAATTTTTTCACATGGATTCCTTTATTTTCTCTTTGAGGATTGTTTTATGTCTTTCAAACTCAAATAAAGATAATTATTATTGTGACTTGGTTATATAACCCTCATTCCATTAGTATTTTATCTTTACACTATGATCAGTTAGTAAACATGAATTTTCATTGTACTACTATGCACCAATCTATTTGATCTTTGTTCTTATTTTCTTTTAAAATACTAATAATATATATGTTTAAAACTTGGGACTACATTTAGGTTCATAGGTAAGCCTAAGTTGTTTAGTCACCCATATCTCTAGCTACTTAGTCTCTTATAGCTAAAGTCTAAAGCTTATTCATGTGTATCACTTTTATCAGTCATGTTGGTTATTCCAAATCCATATGGAAGATGAATCACAAAAAATATCAATCATTTAAACAAAAATAGTTGATTTAAAAGGAAACATAAAAAATAAAAATCTATTCACACCAAAAGATGTGATTTACTATTTTTAGCACATCTCCTATCCTTAATAAAAGATCAAATGGCATAGTTGGCCTCATGATACAACCAAGGTCCATTGGATCTAGTAGGTTAGTAGATTGGGTTAAGAGAATAAAAATATATGGTTCTACCTACTTTCTCACATAAGTACCCAATCTTCACATTAGATCGATGGCTCTATAAGAGGTCCTAAGGAATGAGGAACATGTTTTAGGAAGGTAGGTCCATTTTAATTTCCTTGTTTATATAACCTTCATCAATTGATCTTAGTATTCCACATATTTTCCCATACAACTTTGTGATTATTTTGAGTAGGTATCATTCGTATTTTGATGATCACTAGCCTCTTAGTATCCTTCTTACCTAATATGCCTCATGTTTACTAAGGTTTTATCATAAATGCATATGTCATGTTTTTTACACTCTTTATTTCATTACAACAATCCTAAGTCTCCCCTTGATGAATATTGTTTTGTTAAATAATCATACCTCCTAGGGTTTTATCTTTATTAGATGAATTTTAATACCTTGGATAGGACCAAGCATTCCTCACAAAAAAATTTATTTATTATTCCTTATTACCATTCACCTCATCGATGTTCACCTTATGAGTTATAGTGTAAGACCTTAGATAGGACTAGGCATTACTCACAAATTACTAGTTTAAATCCATTCAATTTGTTCCATTATTTGTATAATCCTCATTGGTGTTCCCTTTGTGAGTTTTAGTGTAGGACCTTGGATAGGAATAGATATTCCTTCAAAAATATTTGAATAAAAATTTCATAATATGACCAAGTCACAATAAAATTACATGCTTCAAATTTGAGATAATTTGTGCTATCTTATGATTCACACATCATTTACATACTTACCATATTAATTTAATATGTTTTATGATTACTTCATAAACACTTAACTTTTATCTTCCTATTTCATGATTGCATATATGTTTACAATCATTTCATTAAATTTTTCATACTTTCCATCTTGATTTATTATGATTAATTTTATTTATACTTGCATTTTGTTTTTGTTTTCATACTTCTCATCTTCATTTAGAATGATTGATTAACCTTATTATATGTTTGTTTCATTCCATTTGTTATAACACACATACTACTTTCTTACAAATTTTCATACTTCCAAACATAATTTAGTATGACTTATATTTGTTTTAATTTGGTGTAACGTTTACTTATACATGGTTTGAAAACATTTGTTACCTTTTAATTTACCATTTTGGTTTATCATATTTATTCATCTTCTATTTTTACACATTTCCCATCATGATATAATTTGTATTACATTTTATGATTAATTATACTTTGCCAAATAATTTTATTTTATATTTAAACATGCATGTGTGTCACATAATTCTAGAAAAGAAAACATATATAAAATGTTTTCCATAGCATATACAAAAAAATTAAAATAAATGTGATAGAAAGGAAATGCATCCATCAATACCATAAGTACAACTCATATATCAATAAATACCCATATCAGTATATATAACTTAAGTTTGATATAAAATATTACACATACAAAATATAATAGCTATAGTTTTAAGGTTGTGCTCCATCATGTCTATCATGTGGTTGAGACACACTACCCATAGATGCCTATGATTAACCCATTTGAATAGTATGATATAATGAGATGGTCCAATATCTTAAACCATCGACCTATACCTATATATTATCCACCTAGTCCTGCACATGTCTAATCTCTATTATAATCACCATATGGGAAATTCACTCCTATAACAATGCCTACTATGCTTGGACTTACTTGTATCCTACTTACGTAGATGGATATCAGACCTCTCCTTATGCCTATAACTCTTAAGTAGCCTCCCAACAAATAAAACCTAAATAGCATAAGTTGGGTTAGATAGTACCACATGATCTACCAAGGTGGATAACTCATAATGCAATAGCACCCCATCTAAAATATCATAATGTGTAGCCACAATCATGACTCCCTATCTAATCTTCTCTATAAAAGTCCCTATAAAACAAAAACCAAATATACATCAGATCTGATGTATATATATATCTCAAACCATCTATCTATACCAAGTACATAAATAATAATGCAACTAGTGATCTATGTCAAAAACTTAATAACCTAAAACATTTTTTACTAGTGTTGGTGTCACCAACCATGGTCTCCTTATCAACCCAACCATAGAGCACCTCCTATATCTACTATGTACCTAGGGATATGTTATATTAATGTCTATGAGTTTATGGAGATGATGACATTTGGCACATATCCCCCTTAGTTAGTTATATGGGTCTAATATATTGGGATAATTGAGTAACTTATAGAATTAATGCATTCAATAATGGTTAGTATACATTGGTATTAAGAGGTTTTCTATCCATTATTAGTTAGATATATGTCTATATAAAGGAGGTGAATATCATTGTAAAGGAATGAATTAAGAATTGAGTCTTATATTATAAGATGATATTTTAGGTTTTAAACTCAAAGAGACATTGTAAAGTTATTCCTTCCTAAAGGAGTCTTGTATGGTGTCACCCTACCTTAAGGGTAATTATTCTATTTTTGCATATATTGAGTATTCGGTCATCTTAGCTCACCTATATATTTTGTGTTGTGTTTATCTACATTATATTATACATATTTCTAATTGTTATAAGTGTGGATTATAATAAGTGGTATGAGAGCTTTAATTTTGGAAATTTGTGTGGGATGAAACCCTAGATTTATGAAATCATTTAATATCTTGAAATATGTTTCTAACTTTTACATAATTTTTTACTAGAGATGGATAATACTTAAGTAAGTCACAATAAAAAAAATCAAGATTTTATGATTATTTTTTAGGGAGTTATTGCTATTTTAGTTTTTTTAATACTTTCATCATATATTTTTCACTCTTAATAATTTTCCTATGAAAGTTTCACTAATACTTTATCAAAATATAGGATAGATATAGTCAAAATTTTAGAATTTTTTGAAATGCTTTGAGTGATTTATTATTATTTTATGAATTTTTATATATTCACTCTATAAGCCAAAAATTTTGGAATTTTTTCACAAATTTTTTCATTGAAATTTAAATGTCATACTTCAAATATACAAGAAAAAAATTGGACTTTTTGAATCAATTTTAGATGATTTACTGACATTTTAGGGTATTTCATTAAACCTAGTTTATTTTGTGGATCATGAAGTTGCATGTATTTTTAGGGGAGGATGATATTGATGCTAGAGAATAGTGGCTCATTTTAAGGAGAATAATAATCAAACAATTTTTTGGAAACTATGCTTGTATCTTTATTTATCTGGGCCTACACAATATTGGTTTAAATAGTTGAGCTTCACACAAAGGTATTCTTCATGGGAAGAAATGGAATAGTTTTTCCTAGATCAATGGGATAAAAAATAAAAAGAGGATGAATAAGATGAAGAGAATAATTATGGTAATTACGAATGGAATGGAGATGATGAAGAATACAAATTAGTGAATAAAATAATGACAATGAATAAGAACATACAAGTGATGATGAAAAAGAAGAAGAAATCAAGAATAATGATAATGAGGATAATATAGATGGTGCAGATAGAGAGGTAGAGGATATCAAAGATTAAAAATAAGAATTGGATGATAAGGGTTCAAATAAGTTGGCTACAAATAAATTTGAGTCAATTTTTTTAGTTTCATGTATTCATTCAAAATAAGAAGGTTATTATGTCCATAAACCCTACCAATAAGTTAACTTCATCAACATGAATGTGGCCTAGCATCTACATGTTCAAGAAAATAATATCAAGGAGGTCCAGTAGATGATAAGAATATTATAATGTTTTAATATTTAAAGCTCATTATATAAAAATATGCTTTGCATTCATATTTTTATGCTTTAGATATGGATTGTGTGTATGTGGTTCTTAGATATACATGGTTATAAACTTTAGGAACAATTAATATTAATGTTTAGAATAAGTTCATGAAGTTTTAGTATAGAAAAATAAGGTCACTTTATAGGATATCATATTGGTAAAGGCACCAATAATAGTCAAGATAGATCATGAGGATGAGATTGAAATATGTGATGAAGAGCATGAGGAAGATTCAAATGAAATAGATGAAGAAATAATACAATCAGAATTGGACACTTTATCTACTCAAGAGACAAAGAATAAAAAAGGGGAAGAGGTAGAATAAAAGGTGGATAATGTCAAAGTATCAAAAAAAATGAGTTATATAATCCACCACATCATCATTAGAGTAAAAATTTCATGGATCCATGTGAGGGAGTGTTATAACAATAGGCACTTTAGCTATATAGGAAATCAGAGTTCCAATAACTATGGCTATGCATGGAAGCCAAAGATTAAATACTATGGTTAGGTATGAAATTAGAGTAGAAAAATTACCTATGGAACATGAAATTAGTGGGTAAATCACTTTGACTATGCATGGAATAATAACTATTATGGTCATAAATGGAATTAGAGTAGCATAGTGGAATATGGTACATGTAATCAAAGGAGGAAAAATTATTCGTGGACACTAAGGTGGTATAGTTATGATCATGAATGGAAATATAGTAGCACATTAGAATATACAACTAAGGTTTGAAATATATCACCTATTAGGATCACATATGGGTGGTTGGATGATTGAGCTTGGAGACAAGTGTGTAATGATTTGAAGCACACTAATTATTTGGTTTCTTCCTATGTTTCAATGATGAAACATGTCAAGGAGGAAAGGAATGTTATGTACCTCTGGATATGATAAATTAATGTATATGAGTTGGTGGAGATTCTGACATGTGGTACACATCCCACTTAGTTATATGGGTCCAATATATTAAGATAATTGAATAACTTATGGAATTAATGCATTGGGCAATGGTCAACCTACATTAGGATTAGAAGGCTACCCATCCACTATTGTTAGATAGAGGTATATATAAAGGAGGTGAATATAATTATAAATCATGAAAGTAAGCATTGAGTCTTTTATTATAAGAGGATATTGGAGGTTGTCCCCTTAAAGAGACATTAAGGAATTATTCCTTCTTAAAGGAATATTATATGGTGTTGCCCTACCTTAAGGGTGATTATTCTATTTCTACATATATTGAGTATTTGGGCATCTTATCACACCTATACCTTTTGTGCTATGTTTATCTACATTATATTATGCATATTTATAATTTTTATATGTGTGGATCATAACACTATCTACTACCTCCATGTAAGTGTAAATCCTAATTCAACATTCATGCCCATCATGGTCCTCTCTTTAGTTGCCTCTCTATGGACTAGTTATGTCTAGCATCCATCATGGGATATCCATGTGTGAATATTAGTGCTTGTGTACCCTCCCTTTTATGGTCCTCCATATTTTATGTACTCATTAAAGCCATTATCTCCCTTGTTATGGATATACAGTGACCTCACCTACATCATCACCCTCCACATCCATAACTATAACATCCTCTACTTCAAGCCTTGATACCTCTTACTAATGTGCCAAACCCAAACATGGTCTCTCTCATAAGGACCTAATTAAAAGTATCTCTTTAGGCCCCCTACACCTCCTCTACCTCTCAACTCGCTAGCATTCCATGTCTAATAAGTAGGCACTACTAGGGGAGCCACCTAATGTGGTAGGCCTAGATTTCTAGGTATACATGCTACCAAATATGGATTCACCCACAAAGTGTAATAGCATGTAATAAAAAATCATGCCAATATCATATAACCAATGACATAAGTCATCTATTCATATTTATAATTATTATTCAACTTATTTACTTATCAATTATTTACCATCATATTCCATTTTTCATCCATAACTTTATTTCTATTGGTTTTTTTTAATTGAAAGATGTTATACAATCCTAAATTCATAAGAGAAAATTTTCAAATATTACATGTATATATTACAAAAAAAATTGAATTTTCACTTATTTTATAGGCTCACCTAATGTTCCCTACATTGGACAACTTTGTATTTCTCTCACTTCATTTTTACTCTATAACACTAACATAAGTAAAGATATGTATTTTTCAATTTTGTCCTTTCATTTATCTTATTCAATTCTTACTGTAATTTATTTAACTTAGCATTATGTGTTATATTATTTTCCCAAAGCACCATCTCATGTTGCAATTGTGTGACACGTGATGAGCTTCAAGTGGGGCATATGTATACACACAATATTTTTAAAAACTTTATCAATTATCAATGTTTTCTATCTTGTAAGGACCCATTAAGACTTAATCTCTCTAAAAGCATGCCTTAAAGGGTACATCAAGAAAGGGGTGGACAAACCATTAGTTCTTCACACAATCATTATTCTTTATACCACAACTTAAAATTAAAACAAACCTCTCATATATGTTTCCCTAAGCTTTGAAACATCCCTTACACATTCCTATAAATAATTCACCACCTTAAATATCCATTATCTTATTTAAAACCTCTTTTCAGAATCCACTTAACATAGTCACATGGGCCAAACCTATTCTTATAAATGAGCACATTAAGAGACTAAGCTAACCCAACTGACTTAATCTAGGAGTTAACTATTTTATTTATTAAAGAACTAGGTTGTCTTGGCCAACTATGTTGGCTAAAAATTTTCAAGTGTTTATGGTTCGATCTAGCTATATAAACATATCCTTTTGCCATTTTCATTAGAGAGAGATAGAGATAATCATTCCTTTCTATATCTAATTATCCGCCATTATACTTGAGGAGCCATTACTTAGGGTTTCATACTTATTTTATAGATAATAGTATTGTCTTTAAGAAGTGTATTTTAGATGCATAAGAAAATTCATTTAGCCTAAAGCTAAGTTATCTTTATTAAACTTAAAAACCACAAAAACCTATTACAAAGCACCATTATCTAAGGGAGAGATTGAGTCTCAAAAGGTTCACCTTCAAGGTACGTATTCCTAACTCATGCTCCTATTTTATTAGTATATATATTTACATATGTTGGCTTATGAATATCTTTATCTCTCAATGAAATAATATTATATCTACATTGACTTAAGTATATTTCTTCTTTGCATGTTTAATTTTATGTTTATTATCCCCATTTGTGTCACATACTTTGGTGAGCACTAGATTAGATTTACTTTGTTTTATCATTTAATTTATTATAAACCATAGGACCTAACTAAGGTTATTATGTGTTATTGCTTGACTAGAGGATTTGTAACCCTATCTAGTGATATTATGTGGTAATAGACCCCTTAGTTACATCTAGTGGATCCATATTGGTCATGACCCTGATTATCTAAATGTACCAACAAGTAGAAGGACTAATGTGATTTATCTTCTCTGAGTTATGATTGATTTGTAGATCAGCTTCACTTTCCCTTGTCATACACCTTGTTGTACCAAAGTTCAATTTGAGAACTTAATATCATAAGTGTCTTGGGGCTATATTTTGGACCAGATAACATGTACTTATCTATTAAATGTTTTTAAGTCTAAAATTGTGTACAAGTGTTAGGAAGGACAAAAACTAGATTTAGATTTAATTAGATCTAGAATTTGAGTATATAAACCTACCTATATGGATTTTTACAATATGGATACATATAGTAACTATGGTGTTTAATCACTAGTAAAAATATCTCTATGAGATGTGCCATATTTTTTTGTCATAGATCATTTTGCCTACATGTAAACTATTATTATGTGAAAGTCAGACTCATTTTTATGTATAGGTACATAATTTTTTATCCTTATTCTTAAAACCCATTCTCCAATTTTAAAATTATATTTACCTATAAAATGGGGATGGATAATATGGGATAAGTTGACACCAACCAACCAACCCCCTTGTTGAGTGGTTGAGCATTGTCTATGGTCTAATACTTTTAAGAGGACTTAAATTGCCCTTATTTCTCCCATTTAGGTGTATGTGTACAATATATATCCACTAATATAGATTCAATCTATCATTTTTATTTCAAAAATTAAAAATATTCATACTTGACTTGGATTTAGTGTTTCAAACTTATTTAAGACATGTTCTTTTGAGAATTTATAATTTGTAAGCTCTAAAGTTGTCTACTTAATTTTAAAGTGATAAATACCCTCTTAATAGGTGTTCAATTTGTGAAAAATAATAATTAGACTATGAATATTGTATATAAATAGGTGACTCTTTGAGTAACTTTTTCTAGCACTGACATGTAAAATGTATAGGCCAACCCATAGGAAAGATTTGAATTTAGGAAAATGACCATTACAAGGCACACATATAGATCTAGTATAGGAGGATAAGTTTGGTATTTGAATTCATCTAATTATAAATAGAGGTGTTTGAGTAAAAATGGTGATTATTTACTCAAGATATAATATGATTAAGATAATAAATGGATTGCGCACAAACTAGGGAATTCATATAGGCAACTAATAAAAAATACAAAAGGCTAGAGCCATAGATAGATTAATGCTTGAGTGTGGAAAAGAGTCATTTATGTATGAAAACATAATATATGGTGAATATAATTAAATAGTAAAATTTTCAAGTGTATAATACCATATTTATGTGTCTATAAATAGTCACATTGGGATTTAATTAATTTGATACATTACTTCTATATTTGGTCCATACAATGAATATTATTATATTAGCGCATGCCACTTATCCCTTCTTTTCCATTCTCTTTGATTATTTTAATTTTGATTTGTCATATTAATATTGATTTATTAATGAGTTTTAATTATGTTATATTTTTATGATTACATACATGTGTTGAAAATGTGTTATAAATCATTATTACAATAATTAATTGTATCTATGTTACAAATGGTACGTGTGATCCTTTATATTTTGAAGAGATATATTAAATAACATCACTCACCTTATTTTATCAATAGGTTACATATATCAGTAAGTTAAAAACATGTTCCAAATGTTTTATTAATTGGCTAGGAAGCATATTTTATCACTTGATATGTTTTTAAGGATCCACTTTTTAGACTTTTTTCACCACTTAATAAGAAAAATTTAGGCTGAGGATAATTAAATATTTTTCATAAATGATAACATAGTTTTCATACCATGAGGTGTATTAATTCATACTTTTTTTTTAATTATTTCATTTGATTAAAATATTATCAATTTATCAATACATTGATCTACTTACTTGAATTCATGTTTTCTTGTAGTTACACTAGAGATGTTGACATTGGGTATTCATGAAAATAGTGAGGAGATATGATTTTAATTTTAGGTTATTGGACTGACACTCTACTAGAAGGTAATCTCATTCCTTTTTAATTTCAAATCATTTTTATATCAGTAAATAACAAATTTTAGGTAGAAAAGTGACCATTAAAAAATTATATAACTTGTTTATTTATTTTTATGTATACACACAATCATATTAAAGTGGAACATTATTATAAACACCTAAATTTGGTAAGATATTTATAATTAAAATCTTACATGGATCATTATTTCACTTTAGGCTCTTATTGAAACATGTTATTTTATTTTTTTCCCTATATTTTATTACATTATCTCTATTATTTCTTTAATATTTCTTGATCTATGATTTATCTTCCTTCGGATTAACCCAAATGTCTTACAACTTGTGTAGATATTTATTTTAATGTTTTATTTCATCTTGACCATTTTAAAAATATATTTATAGTGATACGACTCTTAAATTTTGCAATGGTCATGATAGTTTTATATCCTTTGGATCTTTTCCCTCATGTTCACTAGATTTCATTATGCATGTTTTATAGTTTTATTGCTTTGATGTGGTTATATTGTTCACTAATTGGGTCTACATTTTATTTTAATAAGCCTACATATATAAGTAAACCCTAATACATTTACATCAAGCATCATGAGTAAAAACTAATTATTTTCTTTTAATTATAAAGATGACATATAATTATCAATTCTATTGATTTATTTATCTACATACATGTAAAAAAATAAGGCCTTAGTAAAAGAGCATATATATTTTTTATTATCCCATGTCTCATAGGGATAAATGGTAGGAGATAGACATACACAAATTTTTCTTCATGATATTCATGAATATTGATTTCAAAACTCTTATTCCTACATAGAGGAAGAAGCTTACTAAGGAAGGCCCTATATACAAAAAACAAATATTTTAAACCCTATCAAATTTATACTTTAACTCTAGTTAAGGAGATATCATTATGACATTTTCACACATCTTATTTTATATTTATGATAGGTTTTTAAGAATAATTTAATAACAAAGTGTTTTATAAATTTTCATTAGGACTACTATTTCAAGAACATTTTGATTTTGGTATTTTTGTTGGCCTACATTATAGTTTTGGTCATTATCTCATTTATTTTATTTTTTACTACTCTAGGACCTCCTTTTTAGTACGTGTAATCTATATCAAAATACAGCAAATCAAGAACATGTATTTACCTATCAACCTCTTTTATCAATTTTATTTCAAGGTATTTTCATTCATTTTATACATTGGTATATATTTATTAACCATATTTGTTGTATTTACTATATCTAGATCATATTTTCATATGTTCCTTCTTTTATCATGGTTGTCATAGTGTATTAAACTATATTTTTCCATCCATATAAAATAATGAGCTAGCAAAATTTTTAATTTGACAAATGTTATGGTGGAGATTATGCACATAACATGATCTCTTTTAACCCCCATGAAATTTTGGGTTGATGTTTTGAGCTATTGGATCTATAAATCCATGATTTGGTATTTGTTTTCATAAAAAAAACTTAGTTAAGAGTTCCACTGAGAATTTTAGACTCAACACTTCAATTTATATTTTTAATGTTGGTGAGTCTCATGTATCATTGAAAATGTTGTATAGTTAAAGTATTTCATAAATAAATTTTATTTTTTATTCCACCCCTTGTTTGATCATACATTTGGATGATTTTATTTGTTTTTAATATTTAATCTCTTTCTCCTTGAACATGGTTATGCATATGGTCAACATTATATTATTTGAGTGATTTTTTTATTGCATTCCCTTGGATAGGGAAAACATAACATTGTTTTAGTGCATCACATTTTTTATTTTCCTAAATTTGCATTTCATGTAACCTTTTTCATCCCAAGGATTTTTAAAAAGTGTTAGAACATGGGATTCATACATTATCCAAAGCCTTTATCTTAGTTAAATTTACTAAGGCATCCAAGAAAGATACCAAAATTATATGTGATATCTTGAAATTTATAGTAAGGTAATTCATAATGATCAACAAGATAATTAAACCCATTTAAAGTTGCAATGAAAACATTTGATACCAAATTAATTCATACTTTTTTTTATGAACTATTTTTTCAATCACTATTACTAAATTTATATTATTATAATGTTAATATATTTATTTATTTTTCCATTTTTTATATAAAGTATGTATACAATATTATTTTACTATTCATTTTTATCAAATTTTCATAGCACCAAATTTTTTTATTATCTATTTTTAATATGATATTGTAATTTATATCCATGGTAAGTTAAAAATTAACACTCATTTAATGTGAATTACATATGTTGTAAATACAACTATCATTATTTTTAAAAAGTTGGGATGTTTCCTATATCTAAATATCATCTCAAATAGATAAATTCAATTATGAATTGATTTTATAAGGAGATTATTTATATTTCATCCAACAAAAATATTCAATCACTTATAAAGGTCATAGATGTATCCAAGGTATCGAAGAAAAAATAAGGTTAGCTTTTCTTTGTTAGTCAAAATAAATAAAACATGTCAAACAAAGCTATATTTCCAAGATAAGATCTAGGGGGAGATAAATAATAAATTATAAAAAAAAACAACTAAAAGACAAATGAAAAAAAATCTTACCTTCCTTAAAAATTTGTAGAATTTATTGGCACGAGGTTGGGCTTGATCTTGGCTTGTGAGCAATGGTTCTTTTTCAATGGTGATCTTACATCATTTCCCTTTGTCCACTTGGTATATGGCCTTGAAAATTGATATTATTTGAAGCTTATCTAGGATTAATTTGAGAATTACAAAATTATATAAAATATCTTGTTTAAAGAGAGTGAGAACTCTCTTATTTATACGTTAGACAACTCACAAAATATGATTTTATGATGATGTCATGATGATGATGATGTCATTTTAGATATTTATATGACATCATGATAATGTCATCAATCAAGATTTATAAATTTATAAAAATATAAATTCATTAATTAACCATGGGATTTTTTACTATGCATTTAATTAGGTTTAATAAATTAAGCAATCCTGATAAGGTTAATTAACATTTTTAAATTTTGACAAGTTTCCCTTCACACTTGGTTGAAAAAGGTTAATTTTCTAAGTTAAAAATTTACCAGAGATGAATTACAAGAATATAATGAATGTTTGAGTTAAATTTACCTAGTTAGGGATACATTGACATGGTTTAGAAGATGCATGTGATGTGTACTAATGAATCAAATCATTCTAGTGATTTTTAGGCTTAACTTGCATTGTTTACAATAAGTTGTTATAATGTTTGTTTAGACATGAAAGTGGCCAAAAAGGAGTTTCTACATTTTTCCCCTATTTGAGTAGTAATTTTAAGACACATGAACAATAAAATCTTCTCAAATAATTAAAAATTTGTTAATAATAAAAATAATATAATGATTGAGGAATTATGCTCCAAATAAAGTTTGAGAAGCCTATGATGCCCCCTCAAGGGAGTGGTATAAACGTACGATTGATGGGTAATCTCTCAAAAATAAGAAATAATAATAATTTAATTAACCCATGGATGAGATTAATATAATTTAGATATTGATTCCATTCATTAATTAAAAAAATGATTTGCCCAAAGGCAGTTATAATTAGTGGAATAGTGATGTGCCCCAGTAGGGTAGATGGGTTAAACTATTAATTTGCCCAAAGGTAAATATAATCAATGGCACAATTATGTACTCTAGTAGGGTAGATAGTTCATGGAATAAATTTTATTTTTCCCTAACAAGGAAAATAAATCTTTGATCATGATAAATTGATTGTTCCCCAATAGGGAGGATCAAGAAGTATAACTCAAGGGTATAACTTGTCACACATTAGATATGAGTAGGTGAAAATGTAGGTGTGTCAAATTAATTTTAAAATAATTAATAACCAAAAATAACTATTCACACAAGATGTACAAAATTATGAAAGAGATGATTGGAAGATAATAATGGGGATGAAAGAATAATGGTGGTTAGCTGACCTAAAATACATCATGTATCCAAACACTACCTACATAGTCCAAATAGACCTCAAGCCAATGTATTTTCCCAAGAGTGGGAGAAAATGGAATGAATAATATAATATAAGAATGAGAATTGATCATTATGGATGGTTTGGTTATATCTACTATTGTGGAGATGCTCATCTTTATTAACATTGATACAACTAGAATGGTTAATGAGTTGATTTGACTAGGGAATAGGGGATAACTTCTAAAGTGAACAAGGGGAATTATAATGAAATTATTAATTGTAATATCCATTAGCCTAGTTTCTAATATAGCATATGATGGTATGCACCATGATATAAAATACCATGATGGCATGGTCATAATGTACATAAGGACTAACTCTTAATCTAATAGACAATTGAAAATAATACACCAATGATAAAGACCATGATGATAATTTTGGAATATTAATATGGATGGACTCAAGTAAATATATAAGGAATTATATAATGAATGCATATACACTCAGTCAAAGCATAATAATGAAAGCAAATAAACAAACAAACAAACAAATAAGTAACTAAGAAAATAAACAGACACTAAGTCTAAAAATAAAAGCAATAGAAAACATCATGTCATTAACCATGTTAATAAATAAATTTGAAGTCTCAATGTAATTATAAACAAATGGTTCCCCTAATAAAGTTTATATACAAGGGAACAACATGTAGGGTTAAGATATTTTATTATAAGTTGCACATTTTGATTGTACCCCAATAAGGTAAAAGATATGAGAGTAGCCTAAAAGTGTGAATTATATGGTTCCCCTAAGTAAATATACATGAAAAGTTAAGGTCTCACCCCCAAATATACTTATCCTAAAATTATGAACTAGATAGTGCCCCTAAATAAGGATACATGTAAAGTTAAGGTTACACCCCATTGGAAATATAATGGATTGGAATCAACAATCAATTTTCCTTGTAGAGTGGATTTGTGAAGGACAAATCCTAATGGTTTTTAAAATAATTTTATCAAGGAATAAGGTACCCTAAAGTAGGTGTATTTATTATTGTTTACTAGGTTTAGGACAAGATAAATGTTTTTGGATTTTGGGGCTTTATATCTCTTTAAGAGATTGTAAGCCATTTTAAAATGTTTAGATTTTTGTGGATTTATATCTCATAAGGATATTGTAAGACCTTTCTATTTTTTAGTCATTTTTTAAAATGTTTCAAATGTTTTTGAAATGTTTTAATATATATTAAATCAATATATATTTATAAGATACAAAAGGTGGATGCTCAAAAAATGGTGATAACGTGAAACAAACCAAGGGATCAATAGTGAATCAATTTCAAATGTGCAATGCACACAAAAGTGACTCAAAAATGGAAAGAGTGTGGGAATAAGGGTCGTTAAGATGACCTTATAAAACACTAAGTGTTGCCTACATAATCAAAATGGAACTCAAGCCATTGTAGCTCCCCATATAGCAATGAATCTGACTAAGTAACAATGTGCTCATGAATAGGTAAATGGTATTCTTCATTCCATGAAAAAGTAGTTCTTTTATTCAATAAATGAGTGAATTGGTGACATTTATCAGCTAACTATGAAATGAATAATATAATAGACTATATTTTTTCCCATAAACTATGGAGCTACTTTAAAGTCTAAGGTGGTGGAATCTCAATAATGGACATAACCTTGGGTAGATCAACTACAATTATTAGGAATTAAAAACTTTAAAGTAGATTTAATATGGCCATAACTCAAATCTAAATTATCCAATAGCATGCATCATGGAAACATTCCTCAAATCATAGATATTATGAAATCATAAATAGAGATAATAAGAATCAATCACACATAACATAGATCTATTGTGGTTCACCCAATGTGGGCTACATCCACCAAGAAAGTTCTCAAATAAAACTATAATCTAAAAACAAGATTACAATGAACTCTCAAAAAGAGAAAAATAACCTATAGAAAATGCTACATTTTCAACTACACCTACACTCTACTATATCTCACAAGTTACTATACCACACCCTATAATAAACACCTTCATTTTTCAAAAACATCTACACTTTAACTCTGATCCTTAAAGCCACACCCTACAAATAAAACCATCAACCTCTAAAGGCCACACCACACCTGTATTTATAAAAAATAAGGGAAAATCCACAAAAGGAGGATAAATTATGCCATGATTATATAATATAAGCATCATCCACTAAGGACACCTCAATTCCACCTCATCAAGCTCATCGAAAATCCCATCTAAGAAATAACATGCCAAGATAGAGTCCCCACCTTTTAAGGCACATTTTCCAACAACATGTGATCACAACCAACTTTTAGAAACAAGGAAATCATCACCTTATCTAATGAATAACCAACTCCCCAAGATCAAGGAAGTCAACATGGAAAATAAGCATCTAACAACCAACTCCATAAAATATAAAAACATAAAAATTAGATAAAATAAGAAATATTCTACTCACATGTGGAGTAAGGTTCCACAAAAGGTGGATTAGGTAAAAATGTGTTCCCCATATTTTTGGAGTTCTCTAGACCCTCAATATATACTCCTAAGGTCATGTGATATCTCCAAAGGGATCCACACTCAACAATCTCCCACTTGGAGACTATTTCTCCTAAATAGAATCTATCACTACTCCATGACCACTAAGTCCAACCAAATCTGAACATAGTCTTGACTTGTTCAATGTGACCACCTTGGTTATCATATCCATAAGATTTTGGCTAGTATGAATCTTCTCTAGCTTTATTAAGTTCTCCTCCATAGCTATCCTGATGAAGTGATAGCATAACTAAATGTGTTTCATTTTCAATTGGAAATCAAAGTTCTTTTCCAAATGAATAACACTTTGACTATCACTATGTAGTCTCCCAAATTCTTACTCGTGCCCCAAATCTCAAAACAACTCATGTAGCAAAATCATCTCCTTACTAGCCTCTATGGTAGCAACATACTCTACCTCTATGGTTTATAAAGCCACAACCTTATATATCCTAAAGTTCCAACTAACTATTGTATCTCTAATAGTAAATATATAACCTATCATACTCCTCCTACTATCAGTTTCCCCTACCATATCTAAGTCCACATAACCATGCAAAGTGTTATCTTATCCATCATAACATAATGCAAAATCCATGGTTCCTCTCAAATATTGAATAATCCATTTAATTGTATATCAATTCTCATAACTTGGATCACTTATATGCCTACTCAAAACTACCATTTCTTGGGAAATATCTAACCTAGTACAAACCATGGCATACATCAAACTACTAACTACCAATGAGTAAGGTACCTTGGACATCTTAAGCTTTTTATCTTCCATCTTGGGACACTGCTCATTTGATAATATAAAGTTTCCTACCAAAATAGTACCAACATATTTAGTATCCAACATGCTAAACCTTTCTAATACTTTATTCACATACTTTGATTGGGATAAGATCAAATTTCTCTCCTTCCTATCACAAGAAATCCTCATACCAAGGATTTGATTTGTAACACCCAAATCCTTCATAGAAAAGGAGTCACTAAGTTATTTCTTGAGAATATGAATATGTTGTATGCTCTTTCTTGTAAACAACATGCCATCAACATAGAAGTATAATATAATAAAGGAACCATCATTAAAATGTTTGATCTACACATAATGGTTAGAATGACACCTTTGATATTCTTATTTCAATATAAAACAATCAAATTTAATATAGCATTGGTGTGGAGCTTGTTTCAGGCCATATAATATCTTATTTAGTCTACACACAAATTTGTCCTTCCCTTTGACCTCATATCCCAATGGCTAATTAATATACAACTATTCATACAAATCACCATGAAGAAAAGTAATTTTCACATCTAACTATTCTAAGTAAAAATCCTCAATTGCAACTAAACCAAGAAAATTCTTAATAGAAGTCATTTTTATAATAGGAGATAAAAGCTCATCAAAATCAATACCTAATTTTTATGCAAACCCCTTGACCACCATTTTGTCCTTATGCCTTTTTATCACTTCATCCTCTTATTTTATTCTAAAGATCCACTTATTTGGAAATGCACTCTTTCCTTTGAGTAGCCTTACCAAATCCCACATTTGGTTCTCCATGAGAGATATATGCTCTTCATCCATGGCTTGTTCCCATTTCATCCTAAAATTTACCTACATTGGTTCCTCATAGCACTCTGGTTCTCCATTGTTAGTGAGTAACAAATAATTCAAAGAAGGAGAAAAACATTTAGGTGTTCTTCTTACCCTAGAAGATCTTCTTACTAAAGGAGTTTGGGGTCCTTGTGTATAAGGTTCCTAAATTGAATCATTGGATAATTTTCCATCTATAATATCATCTAATACTATGTACTCTTTCTATTCCTATTCATGTTCTTGTAATTGATCCTTATAGATGACTTTTTCATTAAAGACTACATCTCTAGACTGAAATATTTTCTTATCTTTACTAATCCATAAATAGAAACTAAAGTCATCCTCACCATAACTAACAAGTCTGCATTTATCTGATTTAGCCTCTAACTTGGTCCTATCCTCTTTCTTAATGAGAGCAAAACCCTCACATCCAAAGACTCTAAGAAAAGAATAATAAACACTCTTATCAGCCCAAGCTTGTTTAAGAATTCCTCCATTAAACGGCATAAAAGGTCCTTTATTAATTAGATATACTATCATGCTAACTACTTTTACCTAAAACTATAAAGGAAACCTCACATGTAACCTCATGCTCTTAACACATTCCATTATTGTTTTGTTCATCCTTTCAAATACCCCATTCTATTATGGAGTTCCTTGAACCATCCTTTGCCTACAGATTCCATTTTTAGAACAATAATCAAAGAAATCATTACTACAATACTCACCTCTATTATTTGATCTAAGACATTTCAACTTGAGACCTATTTCATTCTCAACCAAGGCTTTCCACTTCTCAAAAGTGTTAAATGCATCATAATTCCTTTTAATGCAATAAACCAAAACATTCCTAGTTTCATCATCAATAAAAGTGACATAATAATTGGATCCACAAATAGAAAATACATAAACTAGTCCCCATACATTTGAATATACCAACTCTAACTTGTGTTCTTTCCTTATGGGTCCAACTTTTAGGAACTTAACCCACTTCTATTTCCCATACACACAATTTTCATATAATTCCATATCTATGTCTTTTAGTCCATGTAACTTGTATTTTAATATCTTCATGCCCTTATGGCTCATATGACCAAGCCTATAGTGCCACATAGTTTCATTTCCATATGCAATAACTAAATCAAGAGAATTAACATTACTAGTCAAATATAAAGTACCAACTTTCTTACCTCTTGAAATCACAAGAGCTCCTTTGGTAAATTTCCAAGAATTTGTAGTAAACATTACTAAACATCCCTCACTACCCAATTGTCTTATTGAAACCAAATTCTATCTCAACATAGGCACATGTCTAACATCCTTTAGTAGCTATGTGTTCTCATTATGCATCTTAACTTAAACACAACATTTCCCTACTATCTCACATTGTTCATAATCACCAAGATGAACATGTCCTAGATTATCTTGAACATATTTAGTAAAATTAGGCTTATGTGGTGTGGCATGAAAAGAAGCCCCTCAATCTAATACCCAAGAATCAAAAAAATATCCATAAAAATAATTAAGGCATCTTGACATGATTTACCTAATGTCACATTTAACTCATTCATTTCTTTCTTGTTGTAATTCTTATCCCAAAGTGACCAAAAATCCTTCTTTAAGTGTCCGCTCTTCCCATAATTCTAACATATCATCTTAGATCTAGATCTAGACTTAGATCTACCCTTTCACTTTCCATGGTTACCTTTTCTCTTATCCTTTATCCTCCCTCTAGTATCAACAAAAAAAGCATTACTTGAAGATGATTCACTAGTTCTTTTATTTCACATTTCCTCATTAAGAATCACACCTACAACATCCTCAAAATTTAATCTTCCCTTGGTAGGGATTGCATTACTCACAGCCATAACCAAACTATCCCAAATATCAGGCAAACAACACAAAATCAACAAATCTCTAACTTTATCATAAAAATTAATTCCAATTAAAGTGAGCATACTTAAAACCATATTAAAATAATTTAGATGATTAAAAATAAAACCATTCTTAGACATTTTCATGTTAAAAAATATTTTCATAAGAAAATTTTTATTAGAAGTAGAGGGTTTCTCATATAACTTTCTAAGTTTATCCATTAGATCTTTTGTGGTTTTCTCATTAAAAATATTAAATTCAAAATAAGATGCAAGGCATAATAATATGGCTCCCAATGCCTTCCTATCAAGTAATGACCAATCTACATCACTCATACTTACAGGTTGTTCTACTTTCCCCTCTAAGGGGAGATGTAGCTCTCTTTGATATAGGTAATATTCCATCTACATTTTCCACAGAAAAAATTTCTTATCATCAAACTTCTCAACTCTAAATCTAATCTCTTCTCCCATAGCTACCACTCAAGCTAATAACCTTCCTATGATTTACCACTTTATCAAAACACATAACCAATGACTCTGATACCAGTTGTTAGGAATTAAAAACTTTAAACCAAATTTAATATGACAATAAATTAGATCTAAATTATGAAATAATGTGCATAAAAAAACATTTCTCAAATCATAGATATTATGAAAGCATAAATGAAGACAACAATAATAAATCACACATAACATAGATCTACCATGGTTCACCCAATGTGGGCTACATCCATTGAGAAAGTTCTCAAATAAAATTATAATCTAAAAAAAAGATAACAATTAACTCTCATATAGATATAAAAATCTCCTATAGAAAATACTACACAAATAAATATTTCACTTTCACTTGCACCTACACTTTATTATATCACACAAGTTGTTATACCACACCCTATAATAAACACCTTCACTTTATAAAAACATCTACAATTTGACTCTAATCCTCAAAGCCACATCCTTCAAATAAAGCCATCAACCTCTAAAGGACACACCACACCTATATATATAGCTATGTAGGCCCCAAAAATATAGTCCTAAGGTCATTTAATAGCTCCAAAGGGATTCACACTCAACAATAATGCCTCAGTGAGAGAAAACAAAGCCTAAAGTTTTTCTTGAAGTAACAAGGAAGAAACACTTTTTGGGTTTAAGTTAAACCTTGTACTTGTGAATCCTTTAAAATATTCTCTATAGTATGGATAAATGGTCTACATGGGTCTTATATTTACCCAATATGTCATTGACATATTATTTTAAAATATCATGCATCATATCATGGAATAGAATAGTTATGTCCCTTTGGTATGTTATCCCTACATTCTTAAGTTCAAACAAAATTACTTGATAACAAAACATGCCCCAAGGAGTGTTGAATGTTTATTGTGTTGGTACTTAGGTGAAATCTTGATCTATTGGTATCCAAAAAATCCATCCATGAGGGACAACATTCATACCCAGTTGTGGAGCCAACAATCATGTTGATATTAATCATAGGAAAGTCATATTTTGGGAAAGCCTTTTTAATGTCTAAAAAATTAGTACACAATTTGATACCTTCATGGTTTTTCCTAATTATCATAATATTAAATATCCACTTCAAATAATTGATATGTATAATACATTTTATGTCTAATATTTTTAACAATTATTATAGACTAAGATTGAAATTTGAAGATGTGTTTCCTTGATTTTTTGATTCACTAACTTAGAGTCTAGATGAACTACAAGATGGTGTATAATCAATGATGGATCCAAAGCTGACATATCATAGTAATCCCATGTAAAAATTTCTATCAACTCTCTAAGAAGAGTTGTAATAACTTCATGTTCCCCCTTGATGAGGGATGTGCCTAGTTTTATCCACTTGGGATCATCAAGAGTTTCAATGTTGACTTTTGAAGTATCCTCTATAATGAGAGTAGAGTCATCTTCCAAAATAGTTGGAAAAGATGTAAATTGTCTTATAATAGAAAAGTCCTCTGATCAAACTAGTTCTTTAAATTTCCCCAAACAAAATGAATCAGAATCTCCTAATGGTGTCTAGGGCCTTATAACAAACACTTTAAGACACTCTTAGATAATTTTCTCAAAATCATGTCATTCCTTTGTATTGGGTTTAGACCCAAATGTAAGTTTGTTGTTGGTGGCCTCCTAATATTCATTTGAATAAGGGTGAACATCCCCATTTAGTGGCACTTAAAATAGGTTTTCACCAAGAGATTGGCCTTTTTATTTAATGTTTCCTTGTTCCAAAAGTGCCTCAAATAGGTTTTCACTTTTTGATCTAAATATTTTTTTATTTTTTCTGAATGTGTTCCCTCACTCTCTAAAATAGGTATCAATATCCAATTTGATATATAATCCTTACTTATGGTCTCCCAAAGGAACATTGTCTCTTAGACCCATGAAATCAAAAAAATCCTCATCATTCTCAAACTCATCAATAGGTACTATGGATTCTTATTGGTCCCAAGATATGAGTTGAGGGTGATAAAGGACAAGTGGTGAATGGTGAAATAATAGCACGATGGAAATAGTGTAAAGGTAAAATAGTTTGGTATTGGATAGTTCTTCATTTATACTATGATTAGACTCTACTTTACTACCAACATTATCATCACTAGTCATTAGTGTAGGAATATGAATAAGATAGGTGATATCATCCCTAGGTGGTTTACATCTAATATTTTTATTTCTTTTGTACTCTATTATATAAATAGGATCAATATTACTTTATCAATTTTCCCCCAAGCCTATAATTTCATATCTTGGTTATCCATAATCTTGTTAGGGAGGGGATAATTTTTAGTTTGGTATAAATCAACCAAATCCTCATTGTACAACACCCTTCTTGTCTAGTGGTTGGTGTGAAAATAATAGTCATTTGTCTATGAAGTTTTATATTTTATTATCATTCTATGTGAAATTACTTAGATTTGGGCCTTCCATAAGATTTGGGGTTTTGTAAAAGTTTGGCTATATGGAATGTATTATGTGTAAAGTATTATTCTAGACCATTGTCTGAAATAGTAAAATTATTGGTAATTTCAAGAGGATGGGTATATGAAGTTGAGGAAAGGATGTCAATATATATGAAATTAGACTCTGATGATTCAACATTTATATCCTTGTCCTTATTTGGTGTGGGTTTTAGGTCAAAATGGTAATTATGGTTCTCATACTCAACCTCCAAATGCTTTTATAACTATTATGGTTATAATTCTACATGAATAGATACCTCCATCCTATAATGAAGAAACTTGATACACTAGTACAAGGTTGAAGGTACTACATAGATTTAATGTATCCATGGCTAGCCCAAAATCAAATTTTATAATAAATCTAGATCTAGGACATGGAAAAGTGTATCATGTGTCAAAGATCCAATGATAAATGGAAAAAATATTATTCCTTATGACTCCCTCTCTTCATTATCATAAGCCTTGATGATAATGGTATCTAGCTGAAAATCAATTGTCATATATTTCAAATTCTTGATTAACTTTACAGACTCAATATTAAGGCCTAATCTAATGTCTATGAGGATACATTTAAATTTATTTTATGTTATGATGACTTAAATATATAATGGGTTGTTGTGGAGAGGGCCTAGGGATGACATATCACTTTGGCCAAAAGTCAATTTTTGGCTTAGGGCTAAGTGTTCAACCAAAGCTTGAAATTTGTCTACTGTATTGGCATTAGGTACTTAAAACTAGATCAAGAGTTTGGTAAAGATATTTTTTTGGATGGTATATGTTCAAAATAAATCTATAATATATATTTATGTGGGTGTATTTTGTAGTTATTCCACAATATCATATGTTGTCTTTTGTGTTGGTAATTTTCTTACTCCTAATTGGAATGGGTGACTTAATGGGTTCATTGGTAAAAGGTGGTTATGGTCTTAGAATGGTAAATTTAGTCTGATGAGTTATTATTTTTAAATCCAAATTAGGTAAAGGACCATTATATATATAATAAGGATAAGGGCTTGGGATGGTAATTATAGAGATCCATTATACTTGGTTGTAGTCATAGGCCAAAAGAGGATTATCAATATTAGGAGGATAATAAAAATTGTTAAAGACTGATCATTAGTGATTGGCTACTAGCGTAGGGTTGATGGTAATTATGGCTACATGACCATATTAAATGTGGCCTACAACTTTATTATAGTTATGTGTGACTGTGTGATAGGACCCTTGGTTATTAGGGTCATTATGGCCTTAGATTCATCTATTTTATAGTTGATGTTGTCATTAATGATATTTTTATTATTTTTGATGTTATTGTTCTTGTTATTATTTTGTTTTTGGTTATGGTTTTCATAATTATTGATTATAATTGGTAGTGTTATGTTTTGTAAAAGGGTCTTGGTAAATACCTAGGTTCTAGTTAGAAGTAGAAGCCCTATTATCCAACTAGATCTCTCTATTTTCAAAAATGTTTTAAATGAGATGATTCAAACACACACATTAGTATATTTAATGACCATGAAAATGATGGTATTCCTAACACTCATGATATTTATACCATTCAGGGTAAGGTACACCTTCAGGAAAGTGTTTTAGAATCATCCAACTAATCATATTAGCTATGACTAATTTATGACAAACTAGTTCAATGGGCTCACTAAGGTTATTGAAGACTCTATCATTATGTCTTATTCTTGTAATAATGGTTTTCAATGGTGGAGGCTGAGGTGCCTACATGCATGGAAGTTGTTTCATTTGTGGAGTTATTCATGATTATGGAAAAGGTTGCATTTATAGAATGGGTTGTATTTGTAAAATAGGATGAGCAGATGATGTTTGCACCATTTGTACATAACATGATTCTATGCATCTATTAATGACAACATTCTTGTTTTATTTATATGATTTAGGTTTTTTTTAATTTGTTAGCTTATGTTGGCATGGAAGCTTGTGTTTAGATTAGGTTGGGGTTCTAACTTGGGCCTAGATTTTGGTTTTAGCTCTGGTTTTGGTTTAGGGTATATGACTTGATCACCCCTTTGTTAATAAGGAATTTTTTAATTTATAGTCCTTTTTTGATTATATCTTAAATTTTATGGGGACATTGTAGATCTAAGGGATAGGATATACCACTCTACAATTGACACATGAATATTATGACCAACTCTTTATCTAGAAAGTTATGTATGAGGTAGCTATCAAATGCCCTATACCATTATAAATAACTTTAAAAAATCTCTCAAGGATATTTTTATGCTTGGCATAAGTCCACCAAGTAATCTCATGCTTGTGATTATATGAGAAATGGTGCACAATTTTTTTTGACAAGCCATTAAAATTAGGCACTGATTTCTTGGGTAGTTTAATAAGACACTCTAAGGCATATCCAACTAAAATTCAGGGGAAAGTGAGAAGTATTTAAACATCACTAAAAACTGAATGAATAGAAATAAACATAAAAATCCTTCAAATGTTTCCTTAGGTCTATTTTTCACTTATACTTGTGTAACTTAGGTAACTCAAATCTTGGAGGAAATAGTATCTATAGGTAGTCCGTGTTAAATGGATATGAACATATTTTGTCTAGTTTAGCTTTATTTCCATACTTCATAATTTGAAGAGCCACAATTATATCCGTTCACCTATTGTATTTTTTGGGATATAAAAGTGGAAGGTAGAGATGTTTATGGTTGGGCTTGGTTGGTTTCAAGTAGATTGTTCTAGTAGGGGTATAGTGAAAGTATGATAGATTATTTTGGATTCACCTAGTTTTTTCCCCTACTAGGAAGATGCAACCTTTGGTTAGGAAGGTATTTTTTGGGTGGTAATTATTGTTAGTAATAATTTGGATTATCAACATAGATTTTATTTGAAAGGAGTAGTGGCCTATGTGGTGGTATTTGGTATTAAGGGATGAATTTAATTTGTTGGGTTAGAAACATAACTTGATGCTATTTGGTTGAACCCTATATTATGGAAGGTATCTATTATTGGCCAAATACTTATTTCTAAAATTGGTGCATGGTTGGAACTTGTTAAGAATATGATATTTGGTGGGTTAAGACATTGATTATATAATAGGTACCTATTTCATATTTGGCACTTGGTATTAGTTGAATATTTATTTCCTACTAGGTATTTTTTAACAATAATATTATGTTATTGGTTAGACCTTATTTGATATGTAGCATTTACCCCTTGTTATTATGGCATGTTGGTTTATGTTGGCTATTGAAAAATGTTACTCACCACCTATTGGGGTGATGTAGTATTCACCACCTATTAAGGTGGAGGATTTGTCTTTATTTGAATTTTTACTCCATATTATGTGTTAAAGGAAGTGGTTGGTTGAAGGGGATTATTTGTGTGTTTCACTTGTAAACATGACATTCTTGCCTCTATTGTGAAATACTTAGTATTTACTAGAACTTGTTGTGAATTGGTCTTTTAAATATTTGGTTGAGCTTGGTTTGGGTTGGGGTACACTTACATGTCATCCTATATGTTTTGATAAATGTCTTAAATCAAATCTATAGGTTTTAATTGACTTACATGAACATGAAAAATATCTTAAAAAATCATTTTTTGAATAAACAAATCTATGGTTGGGTTTGCATAGCCCAACAAATCAATTTGTATCTATGTGGAAGGAGTTAACTCTATGAGTGGAGTATTATAAATCATCATGGCATTCATATTTTTGGCTAAATTGAGGTATGTATAGTGTTTTTATTATATTTTTTCTATTTGGTTAGTAATTTGAGACTTTAATTTTGCAAGCACAACTAACTCTAGGTTGTGCATTAGTACTAGATCCTAAAATTTGCTAGACAAGGCTTGTTTAAATGTTTTAAATTGAGGCATATTACTAAGATCACACCCAAAAATAGGTAAAGTATCATGAGGAAAGTTTGAATAAAACTTAGAACCTACCTCCAATTCTCTAAAAAATATTTCATCCATATTCCATAAGAGGTGGAAATGGAACAAGAATGGATCATAACTCATGTTATTTGATGGAGTTATGTAATATGGCATTTATTTTTATTAAACTTGATCCATGGACTTTTGTACATTTTATAGGTATTGGGTTATTTATTCATGTTCTTGGCATGGATTTGAAGGTGTATTGGTAATATAGTGTGCCAAAGATCTTAAATTTGTTCAGCATAAATAGTAACATATGAGGGATATAGATCCATCGTATAAGCTACTTCTTTTTCATAAAGCTTGTAAAAAAATGGATCACTTGTGATAATTTTTTCATTATTTGTATTATATATGGTCTTAGTATGTGTATAATGAGGCATGGTCAAATCAAAGGTAAAATTATACTAATAAAACTTGGTCTATTATTGTAAATGTCTAAAACTTGGTCTATGAACAGATTGGTCTCTTGTTGTAAATGTCTTGAAAAATGGAAACCCAGTCTATTATTGCAAATGGTTGAAACTTAGTGTAAAAATTGAAACAAACTTGGTCTTGGTATATAACATTTATATACAACACACTTAGCTCTAGGAAAGAGGTCTAAAAGTGAAATGTGAACATGGTATCTTTGTCAAGGGTATAAATATAATTCTAAGTCTAAGGTAATTTGGAAATGAAAATGTCAAATCGGTCTAGAGAAATGTCTTTAATTATTTAAAGATAAAACAAACTTGGTTTATGAAATTTCGTTAGCTCTTTGGTCAAAAGTCACAAAGGTAGTCTTAGAAATGGAAATTTGGTTTAGGGCACACATTTTGAGTTTAACTAAACTCTAAGTAAGTTGGCTTGAAGATAAAAAACACTCTTATTTTAAGAATAACTTTAGAATCTAATTCAAATAAAAACCTTAGTCTAAAGTCACTTATAGTCTAAAATGGAAATTTGGTCTAGGCAAATGTATTTAAATCAAACTATAAATATATCCAAGTTACATAATTTAAACATAGAAAAGTGAATAACTCAATCCCAAGTTAAAAGCAAGACTTGAGCATAAACTAATCATCTATAGATATAAACTTTAAAATATCTATTTTGAACTTTGGTTTGAAATACTTATATGAACATAGGTCTAGACTAAACCTAGAAATGTAACAATGTCTCATCTAAGAGTAAAGGCATAATTAGTCTTTGTATTGGTTTGAGTTAATGTAAATGGTTTGAATGATTGAGATAAGGTAAATGGTTTAAATGATTTATTTAGCATAGAACTTCTTGGTGAATATTGGTGTGTGTATCATGTATATATTTTTTGTTTTTCTTTTGGAAAAGTGACTTTTAGACTCAAATATCACAAGTGAAAGAAAACATTTTACCTAAGTGCATGCTCCTACTCCACAAGGTATGCATAGTATCCACCAAATTTTTCACTGATATACTCATTTTGGAAGGAATTAATTGTTAATCCAATAAATAAAGAGTGCATGTAGATAAAAAATATTAAAACCCATTTATATCTCAAAAATTGGTACATGGCAAGGAACTTAGAGTGTTGAAGTAACTTGACATTTTACAAGATATTCCATGGTAAGTGGGGTCAATTATGTCTAAAAGGTCTCATGTTTAAATTTTTAGGGGGTCCAAAAGTATCAAAAAATACTTATTTATAATTAATAATATCCTATAATGGAAATAGACCATCTAAATTGTTATGAAAGGGTCTTATCCATTTCATAACAACTTCATTCATGTATTGTTTAGTGAATTTTGATGTCTAGACTACCACTTGCCCTGAGTCCTTTTCCATCTGGTCCAGATAACCACTTAGCCATTATCCTATCTTTTTAACATGTTCTTATTATATACCCCACTGAAATGAGTGTGTTTAATATGATTCTAGGATATGAAACCCTATGTCAAAACACCCATAAATAGCCCATGAGGAGGTAATGAACTCTTACTCATAAGGCTAATTCAAGAAATAAAAATAAAGAACTCAATCATTTATGAGTCACTCAATTCCTTAAGAATTAGAGGAGATCATATATGACATTTCTTTAGATTTTCAACTCTTAAAAAAAAGTAAAATAATTGTGTTTTTGGTCACCCAAGTTTCCTAATGGGGACAAGGGGAGATTATACACACAAAATTTCTACTAAAAATAAACTATTTAAAAAATGAAACTAGTTAAGTGATTTTGAAAATGAATAATAAGAAAGTAATTTGATATTAGGAACACTAAATCTAGAGTGATTTTTATTTTTAAGCACTAATTTGAAGCAATATTAAAGTTTAACCTTTGTGAAAACATGAAAATGAATAAAAATGAAAGTTATTTGCACAAGTTTTAAACACCAAAATAAATGTAAACTAATTTTTTAAACACCATGGTAAATTTGAAATAACCTTGATATGATGTGACAAAATATTATAACTTGCCTAATTCATTATAACAAATGTTAGAGGATTGATTTGATTGATTTAGTTTACAAGAAAGTCAAAAAGTTTGAACTTTTGAAGTTTTAGATCTTTGTCATAGGGTGAAGTCACCATTTACTCAATAGGTCAAATTCATTGATTTCATAAAAATAAACCACATAGATATAAATTTGTCAAAGTCACTGATTAGTAGGGTCAAACTCATGATTACAACCAAAAAAGTCATTTTTCTTGAAAAATTATGCAAAATTTCCAAATACATAAAGATGGTTACCTGATAAAGTCATTATTTTCATGGGATGAAGTTGCCATTTTATTTGAATGATTCATTATTTTCTAAGGTAAATTTATCACTTTTAGAAAGGTATGGTCACAAGGTGAAGTCATTTATTCTAGACAAAGTCATTATTTTGAGGTGAAGTCATTGATACATAGTGGTGAAGTCACTTATATGTAGTGGAAAAGTCATTGCTTTCCTTAGAAAACATATAAAAATAAAATATAAGAAATTTAATGAAGTAACCAATTAGCACGAAAAAGTCACTGATATTTAGTTAATAAAAACATGGGATTATTTAAGGAAAAAAAAATCTAAACTAAGTTCTAAAATGGTGTTTATAGATTTCTAAATTACTCTTATGATGATTCATGGGTTTTATCATGTCCCTTCGGGCATGTCATTATGTATCAAAAGAATCCAAGGAAAAATAAGGTTATCTTCTCTTTGTTAGTCCAAATAAATAAAACAAATCAAACAAAACTATATTTCCAAGCCTAGGATCTAGGGGGAGATAAATAATAAAGTAAAAAAAACAAAAACTAAATGACAAATGACAAAAACACTTACCTTCCTTACAAATTTGTATAACTTGTTAGCCAGAGTTTGGGCTTGAGTTTGGCTTGTGAGCAATGGTTCTTTGTCAATAGTGATCTTGTATCGTTTCCCTTTGTCCACTTGGTCTATGGCCTTATAAATTGATCTTATTTGAATCTTCTCTAGGATTAATTAATCATTATAACATTTCACAAAAAAAATTGTTTAAAGAGAGCAAGACCTCTCTTATTTATAGGTTAGGCAAATCAATTATGACCTTTGGATTAAAAAAGAGATGTGTGGTGGATCTTGAGTCAAAAATTAAATTAATATGATTCAATTAATCATCATGGATCACAAACCCATATATTTGTTTGATATTTTGTGAGTGATTAACAAATAATAAAAAATGATGTCATGATAATGACATCATTTTATATTTTTATATGATGTTAAGATGATGTCATCAATCCAAATTTATGAGTTTATAAAAATAGAAATGTATTAATTATCCATGGTATTTTCACCTATGAATTGAATTAGGTTAAAAAAATTAATCACTCCTCATCAAGTTAATTTCCATTTTTAAATTTCAACAAGTTGTTCTTCACATTTGGTCAAAAAAGGTCAATTTGTTAGGTCATAACTTGACCAAAGATTAATTAGAGGAAAAATGATTATATGTAGTGAATTTCCATAGTTATGAATATATTGATGTGGTTTATAATATGAGTCTATATTATGCTAATATATCAAATCATTCCATTGATTTATAAGCTTAACTTGCATTTTTTACAAGACGTTGTTTTGATATTTGTTTAGACATATAAGTGGCCAAAAAGGATTGTCTAAAATAGATGCATGGATTTTACTATTGAAACACATTATTATAACTATATTAATATTATATATAATAATTATATTTTATAATGATGGTTATAAAAATAAGATTATTGGTTGGAATGCATGACCCAAACTCCACACTGAAGGAGAAATTTGACTAAAAAAAGGCTAGAAAAGCATGAAAAAACAAAATTATAAAAATAAACATTAATATATAAATCACACTTCTTCGTAAAAAATACCTAGCCCAAAAAATTATGAAGATGTGGATCATCCTTTTGAGGTTAAGTGATACAATAGGAAGGTTGAAATAATGGAGTATTGGTTACCACCCAACCATCTTTAGTGGAATCCATGGGGACAAAGATATAATGATACCCTTTACCAAAATGTGGCTAAATTTTTTTATCAACCTCACCACTTCCTTGAATAAACATGCTCCACTATGACAATCTAGTAACATACTTCCCATAAGGTGATAGTATAATCCAACTACCTAGTAGGTAGTGGAGAGGCAACTACATACATGAGATAAAATTATTCAGTGTTTAAGAACTGGAGACAAAGATCCATGAGGTAGGAATTTTATAAGGGCATGGATCAAAGTTCAAATATCACTCCCATAGTTGTTTTTAAATCCATGTAAGTTATTAAATTTGATCACCACTCTTTAAGCTTGAGCTTGAAGTTGTATAAGATCCAAAGAGGTAAAACCTTCCTTGTCCTTAACAAAAAACTAATAACATGAGTATTCATTGTTAAACATAGTTAAAATTATATAATTCCATGTCTTGGAAAAAATAATATATCTAAACAAGTTCTAAAGAAAAAATATAAGTTATCCAGTGAGAAGTATCCCAAAAGAATATAAAATAAGAGATTGGCTTTAATTTTAAAGGTTATAAAAGGTTTTGAATCCAATCAAAAGAATATTGATCTTTTAGGAATGTCCAAAAGATGAGTTTGAAGGACTCAGGTCTTGAAAAATATGTATACTTGGGTTTATAAATTACAAAGTGTAAAATATGCTCCCCAAGAGGGAGGCCTTGGCAAACAGACACCAAATAAAGTGAGTAATCTTGGCCTCAAACTTATAATTCCAAATTCTATTAAGTCTAGTCAGTGCATCCATGGTAAAGGAATTTAAATTCCATTGCCTATTTACTTGTCCAATGATGATGAAAACATAATCATAATTTGATAAATGAGATTTAGAGAGTAAATTTTTAATTTTGTGTCATAGTTCCACTTCCAGTCATTTCACCAAGCACGTGGAGGTTACAAACCCATCTTATAAATCATGACACTAGGTATCAACTTTTGGATATGTAAAATATAATGTAATTATTAATTAAAAAAACTTATATATATATATATATATATATATCTTCTATAATATTCCATAAAATCCAATCATGTGATGAATTCAAATCCTTAACAATATAAATTCTTTTTTAAATAAACATATACCTATAGTTTTTGCTAAGGAAAGACTAGTATTGGTCATGATGGGTGACCAATAAATATTGTGATCATTGAAAGAAATACCACTCTAAAAACCTTCACTAACCTATTTTATAAAGTTTTGATGCTTCAAAATAATTTTAGATGCTTTTTGAGAAAAAATAATGTTAAATTTTGATAAGGGTAGTTGTAATCAATTGAGTGAAACTTGATGTTTTTACATCTATCCTTACCATAATTATTATTTGAGGAGAATTTGTGACTTGGTAGGGTTTTATATGCCTCATTAACTTCAAATTATCAAACACCCCATTTATAACAAAGAGTAATAAATTTTATATGGATATAAATAATTTACACACCTCATTTATCTTAAGGAAGACAACAAATATCCAAAGAAACCCTATGATAACCTCAAATATTCTTAGAATTGTCCCAAATAAAATCCCTAAGAACATTTTATAATTTATCATAAGAGGTTTTAAAAGTATCCTAGCATGAATACTAGTAAATATGGGTGGCTATCAAAATCATGGTTCAAACCTAAAATTTACCTACTAAAGAGATGGGTTTATATATCCAATAAGAAACCTTATGTGGACTCTATCAATGAAATATTGCCACAGCTCATAAGGAAAAATTTCAAAGGTGAATGGAATATTAAGGAATTTTAATCTCTCTCCCATTTTAATCCATTTTTTTCTAAATTATTATAGCCACTTAGGCATAGGAATCATTCTCTATATGTAGCCTTGGGTTTTTGCCCATTGTAAATTAGAACTTGAGGCCTTGAAAAATATGTCAAGGAAGTGTAAGGTTTATTTGAATGAATTTTGTTAGTCAATTAAATTGAGAAAGGTATCATCATAAAATTTACATTTAATGATTTGAGAGGTTTGATCAAAAATTACAATTACCCTAATGATCTTTTAATCTATTCTATGAGAAATAAAATATCCAAACACCTTGACTACCAAAACATATAAGGCCAAAGCCAATAAAAAACCCTCCCTGATTTAGTATAAAATCCCAAATCTATGAGAATTGTACCCATTTATAGTGAGGCAAGATGAATCTTCAAAAAACGAAATTTTCACTACTAAAATAATTAATGGGCAAAATCCCAAATCCTTGAGCATGCAAATAATAAATGGTCATTCAATTCAATCATAACTTTTCTCAAAATAAATTTTAAGGAATATGGTTCACTAATGAGAATCTCGATCTCATTTCATTCCTTCCAAATTAAGAATAATATTATCTAAAATGTATATATTTTTGATTAGACTAGTTTTATATGGTTTGATGAAGACAAGTGAGATAAGGTAAAGATGGTGCACAAGTTCCTTGGTGATAATTTTATAAGAAACATTGAGAAGAGCGATGGGATTCTAAATGGTAATAAGATTTAGGTTACCCTATATAGGAATAAATTTTATATTGACTTTATTGATGACATATTATAAGATTTATTTTACAGGTCTTATTTTTAAACTTATAACAATTTGGGCCCTACAAAATGCCAAGTAGTTTTATGAAATTCAACAGGGAAGCCATCAATACTTGGATCTTTTTCATTGGCTATGCATTGAAATTCATGAAAAATGTTTCTTAATAGAAAGAGGAAAATCTTATAATCTATACTTTTCAATAATTATCTTTTAAGATAACACATCCAAACATTCTTGTAAATCCTACACTCTTTCCATGGAATCTTCTTAGGCTTGAAGCACCAATTTATATTGTTCTAAGAAGAATGAGGAGATTTTATGTAGATGAGTAAGGTGTCAATGGAAAAAAATTATGGATTTTATTTTGTCCATGGAAATTTTTCCCTTGAAACATGTTTGAATAATTCTTTTTAGGCATGATCCCTGACTCTAATCCATTAAAGGTAGGCTTGAATATTTCCCCTCTATTTGAATGGCTATTAACTACTTTGATCTTTTACTTAAGAGAGGTTATCATGGTTTGAAATTTTAATTACAATGGGTTATTATAAAGGATAACATTAAATTATTTTTATCTCTTTGATTATAGGACCATTGACACACTCCCAAACTCATGTAATTTTTGTACAATATTGGTGAAGAAAGGTGGTGGTGTAGCTGATCAGCTCATTTGACCACTTGATCCAACTAGTAATGTAGGGAAGATATAGAGTGATATTCCAAACTTTGGTGATGATACTAATTATTCACTCATGAAATATGATGGATGTCTTTATAAATAACTATGTAGAACATTGAAGGGGATACTATTCCACTACACTCGATATAAATAGTGATGTTACTATGATCAGAAAGGAAAATGAATGGATGGATAGTGATGTATTTTATATAAAATAAGGAAAATGATAATATGTGTTTCTCTGATATCATGATATGACACAAAAATATGAGGACCATATCAATATAAACATGATAGTTAGACCATGTAAAACATGGTGCATTATTTAAACCACATTTTTGGATGAGTGGGTAAAGTAATCCCCAATGGTGCTTGAAATAAAACCATGTTTCAAGTAATCCCATGAATCACCACATCAAGAGATAACTAATTTTTTCCTTGAAACATTAAATAATTTAAATTTTGACACATATCAATTGTTAGTAGAGGTTCTTGAAGCATTAGAATATGCTAAGGATGAGGATAGTTATGAGATACTTCATGTGCACAGAATAGTTTATCCTAAAATACAAGAAATTAGATGATAGAAATGTAAGATGTATTAATTATTCTAAATTATTAAGAAATTTGAGAGCAACCAATATTGTATAAACTAAATTAATGCATTTAGAATAGTATAGAAAGAAACTAACCAAGACATTACACATGAGAGCGTAGAAAAGGAACATAACAATAAATCATATAGGTAACCATAACCAGATAATATCTATTATTCTCTTCTAAAATCAAAACCCTCTTCTTATTAGAAATAAAAGTATATATAGACATTTACAATATATGACTATTTGTCTTCTTCTCATAATTAACATCAAAAGTAGAATCTCTTCATATTATAGCTTATTAAGACTCATGAAGATAAGACAAAATAGGATATACAATAATATAATGAGTGTATAATACATGAATATCAGATAAATATCCTATGCAGATTTATAATTCATGTTATTCTACCAACACTTTCCTAGACTTAAATTTTGTCTCATCCCAAAATAATGTTGTAGTATCTTTGAGAATGTACAAGTTACAAGGATCTAAATAAATGGATAGACCAATAAGAGTCACAGTAATCACTCAAGGTGTTGTTTCCAATTTTTCCCTCTTACACACTACTTAGTTGCCCTTTTAGATTTTTAATGAAGTAGTGTACTAACATACCACCCTTTGTATGTTTTCATAAGGCTAGCATAACTAGATGGACACCCTTTATATGTTTTCAACCAACCTAGACCTACTTATTGTTATGGCTTCAACTTTCACCCTTAGGAGAATTTATTTAAGCTTCCCATGATTGAGCCACAAAATCAAAACAACCCTAGGTTATGGGTATCTCATTATGGAGTTAAACCTTCAAAGTAGGTGAACTTCTTTTCTGATTCTCATCTAAACTAAATAAAAAACTATAACTTCATGGGAAAAGGGTTAGAAAGGGATAAAGGCTCCTAAGAAAGTTAACAGGGTGATGCACCAAAATTATAGATCAATCCTCTCTACTTGACTCAAAGAAAATTAATGAAATAAGTAAATAATTGGGTTTAGACTTTAACTTTCTATTCACATATCTATGTGGAGGCTCACTAAATTGTCTAGGTTGAAGGAAATTAAGGAGAGGTATAAAGTAAGACACTAAGCAGTCATAGTATCCACATGTAGGCTTTGATCAAAATATGCCAAACACTAAACATGATGTGCATGAATAGATGAACTAATAACTAGGTGAGATCAAAATTCAACAAGGGAAAATTTTTTACCACATGTGAAAATTGGACATATACACAATATACAAGAAAAGTGAAATCAAAACATGGCCTTCTATTTACTTTAAGAGGTTACAAATTCTATATTGGTAGAGTTTGGTCTAACCAAGAGAGGGAATTAAGAAAAATATAGAGAGAGATCTGACTAGTTAAATGATTAATCTGAGATATCTATTTTGGGCCTAAGAGGCTCTATATATAGTAAAAAAGTGAGAGAGAAAGGAGATGTTGATAACTAGTTGTCTATCAACTTTTGATTTGTTCTATCATGATTTTAGTCTAATTAGGACAAGCTATTATGAGTCAAATATTCATTATTATCCTCCAAATCATTCCAGTAATTGAGTAAGGTATGATAGATGATAAGATTTAGCCATAGGTGGTAAGTCTTGGTCTGGTTGGAAGTGAATACTCCAACTAATTTCTAAATCCCCAAGTTTTGGGTGTTGATCTTCCACTTGACTTCATCGACAGGATAAAATATTCATATCTACCAGGGACACATCATGACAATCTTGAGTGGTGGTTTATCAAGGTCCTGACTTACCCATAAATCTTCTTTATTATCTGTAGATGAAAACCAATATAATTATATTTGTTTTCTTATAGATCTATAGCACTTTATTTGATGATCAGTCCCATCCAAGCCTATATTGAAATTTCTTCTTCCATTAACTTGGGTTGGATTTGAGTTCAGACTCTTTTATTTTCCTACTGAGTTAGGCTCATCTCACTTGATCACCCCAACTCACCCCCTTGCTATTGGATGTTATCAATCTAACCATTTGACTTTCTTTAAGATCTCATGGTCTTGACATTTGATAGCCATTAACTCTTCCTTAGGTCTCTACTAATAATTTTTTAAACCCCATCAACTAGTTCACAGAGCTTAATTTTGATGTTCACACAAATTCCATTTGATTTCCACAAGAATTATTTTGACATCCTACAGACCACCAAATTTAAACTTATATGTAACTTCATCTGGGCATAAATTTGACACTTGCATGGATGTATTTCATATTTTGGCCAAATTTGCAAACTTGTATCTCAAATTGAAAAACTCATGAAGTCACTAAAGTTTTAGGAGATGGTATTAATGCCACAAGGATCAAACCCTTTTGATCTATTGGCCTAGAAGGCTTCCTTGATTTATCCATGTGTGTGAGGTCTGGCCTTGTGAATATGTTCCTTTAGCTCTATTCAGGCTCTCCAAAAATTGACCAAGTATATAAACTTAGTGGATTTTGTTTTGGGATCCCACTTTATATACTTAAGTCTTCTGTTATGCTTAGGAAGATGAGCCAAAACCTAGTGTATGGATCCCTAGGATTATTTTTAATAAACCCATGTGGATAATTCTCCAATCACTCACTCTAATGTGTGAAATTAATCTTACCAATACCATCTACATGTTGTTCTAGTTATTTGATCAAAAAGTGGGGGTTCTACTTATATATCAAATCATGGTAATTAGGAATAAGTTGGTATGTGACCCAAATATGGCCAACATTCTTGGTGACTCATAGGGAATCATTCCTACTATGCTTTGAGAACCCATTCTAATCCATTGGGTATGGATTTAACCCTTATTATAACCCTACTTGATAATAAAACAAAAAAAGATAAGTGCTCGTAGGAACCTAGAAAGAGAAATAACTAATTTATGAAAATATGTTCACAAAGTACTTAGATAAAATCCTTGAAATATAACCTACTATGTACAATGTTGTAAATCACAAATACCCTCTGGGGTCAAATAGAAAACTATTTTTTACACATTAGAGCTTTGAGACATACTTCTCTTTTCTTGATAGATCTTCTTTGTAGCTAAGAGAAACTAAATGATCATGTCTTCTTAGGTAGATAATGGTTCCTCCATTACCAAATTAAGGTATATTAGCTGGAAGGATGGGCCTAAAACCCAATCATCTCACTCTCACATCTACGTTATTCACAAGAACAACTCTAATTCTTCTTCATTCATGAACTATTGATTATGAACATATGGATCATCTTGATCTATCCCCTTAAACATATCCATAGTGATGACCTTTGGCTTGATAAATTATTGAGGCCATTTTAGCTCACCTCTGACCTCTAATAGTAGGGAGATGCCTAGATTTAAAGAGAGAAGTTGATAACCATGCTTGAAAATATTGAACATGTCATCTCTTGAGAAAGCAACTACTTCTAAAGACTCACTTTCATGAATTTGTAGGTCGATTGGAGTCTCTTCAAAAGAAAGCATGTTGATCTCTTGGTCATAATCATGAGGCTTTAAATCTTCTTTTGGCACCTCAGGCTGGTTATTCAAGACTACATCACCTTCATATCATAGTGACGTCACATGATTTCTAACTAGGTCCATTTCTTCCATGAAATCATGGTACAATTGTTGCCATGAATCCTCTTGATTCCTCTTTTCCTCATCTTATTTTATTGAATTAGGTGATTTCTAAGGGGATTGATGGTTTACTATACCTAAACTATTTCTCCTTACCCTCTCATTTCACTAATCTATCTATCCACCATTGGATCAATGTCTTCATCTCACATAGATCATCACTAATAGCACACTACTAAACCTCCTTTCTAATATCCATCCATTCCTTTTTTAACATTTTAACCAACTCCCCCTTCCTCTTTATGAGATGAAAATGGATCACATCAAGCTATGCAACCCATTTTCTCATTACTTCTTTTGACTTTAGTATATTTGGCTTAAGCGCCAACAAGGATTGATATTAAAAGGTTGGCCAAAGGGGTAAGTGGGTGGGTATAAAGGATACATATACTCACTATGGATTTGATAGAGATGATTAGATCGATGGTAAGTTTTATTTGGTTTTAGATAAGACTCACCAACTATAAAAGGTGAAACTCTATCGTAAATCCAGCCATAAAGACTCATAAGAGGGACATAGATGTAGATAAAGATGATTCAAGGTTTACCTAAAATGTTGCAACCAATTAAAACTCATAGTCACCATTAATGTTTGTATATTTTCCCCTAAAGGATGATTAGATAAAGAGAAAAAAAATATTCAACTAATTTGAACCTTAGTCCCATCGAGCATTCCAGAAATTGTTATGGATTTAACTTGCACCCTTGGGATAATTTACTCGAGCTTCCACCAATTGAGCCATAAAATGGGAGCAACCCCAAGATTTGGGTATACTATGATAGAGGTAAAACTCTATAGTAGGTTGACTTCCTCTATGATTCTCACCTAAAATAAATCTAAGCTTAGCACTTCATGGGAAAATGGTTAGAAAGGGATAAAGGCTCCTAATAAAATTAATAGGGTGAAGCACCAAAATTACAGGTCGATCCTCTTTACTTGACTCAAATAACACTAATAAAAAAATTTAATGATCACATTTAGACTTCAAATTTATATTCATGTATCTGTGTGGAGGCTCACCAAATGGTCTATGTTGAGGGAAATAAAGGAGAGATCTAAAGTAAGACACTAACTAGTCATAGTATCCACATGCAGGCTTTAATCAAAAGATGCCAAACACTAAACATAATGTGTAGGAATAGATGAACTAGTAACTAGGTGAGATCATAATTTGATGAGGGATAATTTTACATCACATGTGAAAATTAGACATATACACACTATACCATAATAGTGAAATCAAAACATGACCTTTTATTTACTTCAAGAGGCTATAAATTCTATCTTGTTAGAGTTTGGTCTAAACAAGAGAGAGAACTAAGAGAAATACATAGAGAGATTTGACTATTTACATGATTAATTTGATATATCTATTTTGGGTCCTAGAGCCTCTATATATAGCATAAAAGAGAGAGAAAGGAGAGGTTGGTAACTAGTTGTCTATCATATTTTGAGTTTTTCTATCATGTGTTTGGTCCAATCAAGACAAGCCATTATGAGTGGGATATTCATGATTAGCCTCAAAATCATTCCACTAATTGAGAAAGGTGTACTAAAATACAAGAGTTATCCATAAGTGGAAATTCTTGATCTAGATAAAAGTGAATGATCCAACTACTTTCCAAAACCCCAAGTTCTAGGTTATTAATCTTCTACTTGAACTCATCAATAAGATAAAATATTTATATCTACCAAGGACACATCATGCCTATCTTGAGTGGTAGTTTATCAAGGGCCTACCTTAGCCATATATCTACTCTATTAACTATAGATGAAAACTGATATAAGGATATTGGTTGTCCTATAGATCTATATCATGTTATTCAATGATCGATCCCATCTAATCCTGTATAAAGCTTTCTTATTTTGCTTATTCCATTAACTCAAGTTGGATTTGAGTTTAGAGTCTTTTATTTTCATTTCAAGTCAGGATCATATCTCTTGATCACCCAAACTCACCCCATTTCTATTGGCTATCAATAATATGATCATTTAACTTGCTCTAAGGTCCCATGGTCTTGACACTTGTTGGCCATACACTCTTCCTCAGGTCTCCACCAATAATTTTTTGAACCCCATCATCTAGTTCAAGGATATTAATTTTGAAATTCATGTAAACATCATTTAACATCTATGAGAATGCTTTTTATGTCCCATAGAACACCAAATTTAAACTTTTATGGACCTTCTCTTAGGCATAAATATGACACTTACATGGACATCTTTCATATTTTGACCAACATTTCAAACTTGTATCTCAAAGTGCAAAACTTGTGAAGGCACAAAACTTTCAAGAGATGGTCTTAATGCCATATAGAATAAACCTATGTGATTTTATGGCCTGAAAGGCTTCACTAACTTGTCTATATGTATGAGGTATAATGTCATGAATATACTCCTTGGACTCTATTTGGGCTCTCTAAAAATTGACCAAGTATAGAAACTTAGAGAATTTTTTTCTAAGAGCCCACTTTAGATCCTTAGGTCTTTTGTTGTGCTTAGGTGAATGAGTTGAAACCTACCATATGGCTACCTAGGATTATTTTGAAGAAACCCATGTGGCCAATTCTCTAATCACTCACTGACACGTGTGAAATCAATCCACTCATTACCATCAAGATGTTATTCTAGTTTTTTGATAAAAAAAGGGGGGTGGTTTTTCTATTATATTAGATCATGTTAATTGGTCAAAATATGGCTAACACTTATCTTACTAAGTCTTCCCTAATTCAAAATTTTATACAAAGTTTGTTCTCTATGCAATACTTAACTCAAAGGTGGTAGCATAAATTTAGATGAAGGTTGAATAGAAGGTCCCTTGAACTAATACTAAGTATCCTTGTACTATGTGATGATCTCCTAAATATCTAAAGGAGACCTATAGGTAGGTGTATTCATAATCTATGCAATTGAGCTAGTGAAAGGAGTCAAATCTATTTTATATGCATTCCAATCCAACATCACTTATTATATCAAACTTAGTAGGGTACATAATGGATATTGTTAGTCAATGATCTATTTGAGTTATACATCATCAATGAAGCTCAATGTGGCCTTGGTGTTCTCAACCCTTGTCTAAATCTCTTCAATTAGTTGCTCTACCTTGTTTGTGTGTCTTTAAGCTTGAAGGCTAGCAAAAGAGCTATGCAATAATCGACTCTTCCATTCAAGAAGGTTGTCACACACATTATCCCTATAATTTAATTATTCTTGGAGTGATCCATCCATCTCCTTAATATTTTTAGTGTGACTTTCCATGGTTTCTTTAGTTGTGGAGGCCTTTTCAAACTCCTTATTAGAATTGGCTAATGTAGTATCCAACTATTACTTCCAATTTAGAAAGATGCATGTGACCTATTGGGCTTAAACTATGGTAGTGTCAAGTATACCTTAGTACTCTAGAATATTGATGAGTGTAATAGCCTTGACCTTGACATCTTGGCCCAATGTTCCCAATGTACGTATTTTATACACAACACATAAGCATTTTATTAACTTCGAGATAAGTTTATTGATTCTACACTAATAAGAATTCACTTGGTCCTTGATTGATCAAGTGAACAAATCTAAGCATGTATCTTGGATGATTTTTGTAGCTTCTTGTAGTCAGGTCTACAACTTGATGTTCTTAGCCTTAGTTTAATTGACCTCTAGCTCCAGCTAGGTAGCCTTCTATGTAATGTAATCCTAAAACACTATAATGCCCTCCAAGTACTTCATCAATGGAATTATAGAAACATATAAAAATGTTTCTTTAGAAAGAGGGATGGATTTCAAAGTTCTTGTGATAGCTGAAGGATCAGGAATGACATGGTCTTAATTAGAAAGGAAAAGGTGGTGCACCAAGAACCCATAATTGGAATGTCCCAGAGCCAAACTCCTCCCAAAGGTAAGGTTAATTTCTTCTCACTTATTGTAGCTACAAATTTGTCTTCTTCTTGCATTAACTACTTTGACCCATCTTGTTTTTATTTTTCATGCACTTTTTATTTATGTGCTTTGGCATCTTCTTTAGTTGATGTGTAGTGTTTCTATCTTGTTTTCTTTTTGCTTCCTCTATTGCTTTCTAATTTTTCTCCTCTTCCTCAAATTTATTTTTATGTTCTTGTTCCTATTATTTATTCTTTTCTTGTTCCTCTACTTGATGTTTTTATACATGCTCTTCTTCCTTTTTTTACTCATCAAGCACAATAACCTTGTATTTTTTGGCCTTGACCTACGTGTATGCCTCTATATTAGCTTGTACCTTGGTTACATGCACTTATTCTTCCTGTGCTTGATATTTTCATTTATGAAAGGCTTTAGCTTCTTCTTATTTCTTCTTCCATGTAGCTTCATTGGATTGTTTCTAGGAAATAGTGTCATCCCCCAAAGATTTCTTTGTCTATGTCTCTATATCTTCTCATTGCTTATTTTATTTTGATTTATCTTTAAATATGAGTGTAACATCTTTATTCCTCCACTCTTCATCCATCATTTTCTAGATTTCTTCCTGAACTTGCTTGGTTACATCAAAAACTTCTTATCCCTTTCTTTCTTCCTTGATAACCTATTGGCATCAAGCTTCTACAATATGGACCTTTTATTTTGCTTCCTCAACTTGGCAGTGTGCTTGCTCAGATTAATAATATTGTCCTTACTCCTTTTGGAACTTCTTTTCTTCTTAATTTACTCACCATTCTATTATAGAAGTTAATTACTCCCATGAATCCTTTTTATCTTCATCTATATCATGATTTGGTATCAACTCTTTGATATCAAGGTCTTCTTTTATGGTCGATGAATCACTTAGTTGGATAACAGAGCTAGAGATGGATACTTTCTTCTACCCCAAAGTAACTAGCTTATGTTTGGTTGGTAGTGAATTCAAGGAAAGATAATTCTACACTTCTCATGCAATGTGTGCCTTTACAAATGTGAATTCTTTGAGATTAGGAAAAAACCTAGCCTCTCATTGAGTTCTAGGTCTATGCACTAGAGTCTCTTGTAGACTGTCAAGCAGTGGATAAAATATGTCAATCACTATAAAAGTGGTATAATTTTATTCTTTAAAGAGTTCAATATTTTATATATTTTTTTAGCATTTTTAGGCATGGTTTCAACAAATATGGATACCAAACATGGTGGTATTTCCACCCAAATACTTGGAGTGGCCTTCTTACACACTTAAATTATGTGCATTTCCTTTCAAAAAAGAAATCCTTATCCTCCTCCTCCTTCTCATATAGGTCACCTACCATATCTTAAAGCATTATTTAGAAAACCTCCTCCTTATAAATCCCCATCTAAGGTAAGTCATAGGTGATTATGATTTGTGGTACCTCGGGGTCATACAACCAAGTTGTACTCTTCATCTTGAATTTTTTTGGAGGTGATGGTTTTTGTCTTGCGAATAGCTTGTGATTTATTTTCTACTTTTACAAGTTTGTGGTTTTTAATTATAGTTATACTAAAGGAACTATTTCACTTGGTGGTATGGTTTGAAGAGGTGTCACCCACCTAGCTACATATGTTTTTTTCTTACTGATCTTGGCCTGTATCATGGCCATGGTAACAAAATATGGAAGGGGTGTAAATGGTAATCTAGGAAACTCATGTATATGAATCAAGATTCCTTTTATAATCAAAGTGACAACATGTTATCACAGGTACTGCATGACATCTAATGACACCTATGGGTGTGTAGTAATAATTTATAAACACTACACCCATAATTTATTAAAATTTTCCTCATGATTTAGGGCATAATTCTTAGGTGTCCATATCAAATCACAAAATTACTGCACTGGCTAGTAATCTGTGTCTAGGTGTACCTCTCCTTCAAGGGACTAGAATATCTAATTAGAATTCATGTGATTCTTTTAAATATTTTTAATAAACTCTCTTGCAAATTTATTAGGCTAATTCAACTTCTCATTGTGGTGGATCATGCAATGTAAAATTTTAAACCACTCTTTTATGGATTTTCTTTATAGACTTGGTGGTCTACCAAAATATATGTGTAATGCACTCAACCAATATGTGCATTAGTTCATCTTAGATATATTCAATTGGGATTCCTTTAGAGCCTAGGGTATATGTGTCTCTAACTTCCTAAAAGATAGGAGGTGCTATCTACTTAATGGGATTAAGATAATCACCTCAAGTAGACATGCCCAAATTTATGGCCATTAATTTAGTGCTAATGATAGTGATATTTGGGCCAATGTAAATGTTACCCTCATTATAATGGACAAGAAGGATTTTAATGATCTCCCCTAAATATCTAAATTTAGGTATCCTAAGCAATCACTCAACTTATATGTTCTATAAATGATGTGGGGCTACAAGAGCAAGTGGTTATGTAACATCTACTAGATCTGGTTGGAAAAGTTTTTGTTCTACAACTTGAAGGTAATCAAATAGTTATAGATTATTATATTTAGTCTATCAAAGAAAAATATTGAAAACCATTTCTTCCTTCTAGGCATATACAAAAATTTTAATGAACTATGAACAATCCATGGTATCTAAAACTAAAAATTATAAACTTTTAACTTTATGCATTAGATAAGGTGTCTCAACTCTGGAACTTCAGCTCGTAAAATGGTTACAAGAATTAAATGTAAACTTAGTTCACAACCTTTTACCTTTATATATTTTTTACCTATTAGTTTCTATGTAAATATTGTGTTGAGTTATCCCTTTGATATGAATTTGAATCTTGATGTAGAAAATATTATCTAATTTGGTAATAAAGATAGTTATCTATTAACACATGCATTGAGATGTCATTATATTCCTTATTGTCCATACTAGGGTACATATTAATGATTTTGACCATCTACCTATTTGGTGAATATTAGATCAATTAAACCTAGGCTCTAGCATTAACTACTTGGGATGACCATTATATTATTTAAATCTTGGCTAATGTGACTTGACCATCCATTTCCCAGACTTAATTGCTTTCTTTTTATTTTGTTAACATCAACAATAATGCACCTAAATTATTTTAATGCACAAGTTTAACATGATATACTCCTTATCATGGTTCCAAAATTTGGTGAAGAGATAATCTAACCTGCAAACACAAACACACACACACACACACACACACACACACACACACACAGAGAGGAAAAAATATAGAAATGATAAATCTTAATCTACTTGGTACTACTTAGCACCCACTCTTTTTGGAAAAAATAGATCAATTAAAAATATTGGTGGTAGGGCTTAATCCTATATCTATTCACCTACCCTTTCAGAATGGTTCCCTATAGATTTCTCAAAATAATGGTTCCTTATTGAAATATTTCATGTATAATATAAGACCCTTTCCATCTAATCTTTAATTTACCCTAAAATTCTTTGAAGTGACTATCATATAGCAAAACTAGTTGATCTTTATGGAATTCCTTATGTTATAGGTTCCTATCATGCCATGATTTCTAACACTACTTATGAACATTCTACATATAATATGGTTTGCATTGATACTTACCCATGTATTTCAATTTGAGAAGCCTATTTGTGAGAGATACATGATCCCCTAGTCTCATAACCATTAGAATGCATAGAGTAGGTACCAAATATTCCATAGGCATTACTGCTTCAAGCCCATAAACCTCTTGAAATGGACTAAAACCCATAATCCTCATATGGTGTGTTCTATAATCCCAAAGAATCATAGGATTATGATCTTCCCAATCATCCCTCTTGACATCATATATCTTTGTCAACATCTCACCCAACACGTTATTAAAAGCCTTAGCTTGTCTATTAACTTACAAATGGTACACATTACTTTTATGATGGGAAATCATGAATTATTTAGTAATATATTTGATAATATTATTTATTAATTTTGTCCCTTGATCATTGATGATCTTGAAGGTGTTAGAGGTATAATAACTTATGCCACATAATCTTCTTCCTTCATCTTGACACTCTCAAACTATCTTCAATGAGTTTACAACTTTGCCAACTTAACTTTCAAGTCTCCTTCATAAATAGTCTTCAATTTATCCCACATTTCCTTGGTAGATGTAATAGATTACTCTTTGTGTATTTAGCATTTGAAATACCACAAGTGATATCATTTATTTCCCTAGAATTATTCTCGAACAATAACTTATCTACAATACTAGATGAAGGAATAGTAGGTGCAAAATAACCATCCATAATATATTTCCAAATGTTAAACCCTAGGGACATGATTTAGGTCCTCATCCTTGGACTCCAAAAAATATAATTGGATTTATTAAAAATTGGTGCTTAGTAAAGAAACCTCCTTGGTGACTTCCCATATTGTACCTTGGATCACCTTCAAGTTGTCAAGCATTTACCAAAGGACCAACTTTGATAACAATTTTTAAAGGTAAAATAATTAATATGGGGGTGAATTAGTGAGCCCAAATAATCCAAGTTAAATTTTAATCCTTTCAAAATATTAATTAATTACCACAAGCATATCATGAAGCAAACATGTCATTCATAGTAATGAATAAGAGAGATACTGTAAGATCAAGCACATAACACATGACATATGTGGTAAACCCTCTTGGGTAAGAAAACCCACTGGAACCTTAAATTAGACTATTGTCCTATAATAACAAAAACCAATTTAGATTATCCACAACTGATCAATGAACTACAATATTTTATTTAGTGAGACTGTAATTTTACAAGGTGCTACCATACCTATCTAGCTGAGTAACCATAACAACTATACTTTTATCAAGATTCACCTTGAAAGGAGGATACAATTCCCTAGATTTTGAGTATAAAAAACAACACCTATGAACACAACATTTCCTAATCATTGATTACCTACCAATCTGATGGAGATACAAAGTATATCAACTCTCTTCAACTCTACACACTCGTAGTATCCAAAACATCCTTTTGGATCACCCTAGACCTCTTCACTCATCCTCAACCTATAAGACTAATTTTATATTATAAACTTGAACCATAAGTAATACATATATACCTCAATATGTTCTTATCTTTAATTCATCCATTGGGTACCCACCCTTTCCTTCACTCCACAATATTATCCTCTCAATGCAAGTTTGACATACAAGTATATAAATCATCCTTGATTTGACTATTTATAGATAATTCATGAATTATCATGTCCAAAATATACCTTTTTATCCACAACACATGCCTTCACCCTTAAGGCATCTTACATGGGTCACACTTAAGCACAACTCTCTTTCAAATAAGCCTAAGTCACCTTTTAGGTCCTATGAAGACCCATTCACCTCTTTTACACTTATTCAAGAAAATTATGAATATCATAATACTTTATAACATGTCAACCCATGATACATGATATATATATATATATATATATATATATATATATATCTATGTATGTATGTATGTATATATATATATATACATATATTATTTAAGTTCCATCATCTACCATATCACTCTTTTATTAACCCCAAATAGCTCAAACACTTTTTTGTACATACAATCATTATGAATGAAAACAAAGTCAACTTCTAACCCTTTGTTGATACTATATATGATAGGTAAAACCTTTATAATCCACACATATTGTCTTCATGGAGTCTAAAACATAATAAAATATCTATTTAACCTTTAAACATTGATATACCAACATGCACAAATAAAAATACCCTTCTCAAATTACTTGCAGAATATGCACAAACACATAGTCAACATTAAACCTTAATATATTTGATTATACACACTTTAAAATATTAAAATTTATATTAAAAAATTCACCTTGTAATCCTCTACAAATTTAATTCTTATACCATGAGAAAATTTTGCTTGTATCAAAAGATATTGCCCAAAAACTAGACACTAGTCTTTCCTTTGTTAAATTCAAAAATTCAAATGAAAATGGTCACAGTTAGTCCTCATTCACCTTTATCACATCTCATGTCCTTGAATCATAGATTAAACACACACCATATATATTATTTTAAATTTAACTCATATTTTTCCACTACCCAAAATTTAAACTTTGAACAGTTGACCTTATCTCGTGTAATCTTGTAAACTTGATCAATACACTTTGTCGATCTCTTTTGAGATTGTCCTTGATTTAACAAAGCTATACAACTATCACTCTAAAATATTAAATTTAATATTAACCATTTATATTGATTATTATGAACACCAACTCAATTTTTATCCTTGTAAAATATTGATCTTTATCTTTGCTCAATGTTAAACATCTAACACTTGGCACCATCTTGTTGCATCTTGATATCTTGGAAACACACATGCTTTATTGATCCTTTTATAAGGAGCTCAATATTTAACTTTGTTAACCAATTATAAATTTAACTTATTTGAATTGATATTCTCCATTGATATCGATATTTATGAATTATCATGAGCTGTTAGATCTCTAACTGGTACTGGTCTTTACCCTTTGTAAATTTGGCTAACTATGGGGACTATTGCAATCTGTGAGTAAGGTCAAATTTTCACCTTCATATATTTTTATTTTTTCAAACACATGTTCTAAAATTTTTACCATATTTTATCCTTTCAAATAAGAATCCAACCATATATTAAGTAGCTCCTAAAACCTTCACACATGCAAGAAATAATGACATTAATCTACTCACTTGGATTTTTCTACCATAGAGACAACTATGCCTAGAACTACTTGGAATGCCAAATTTTCACATGCACATATTTTGATTAACTTAATTTCATGACCTAAAAATTAATTCATATCAACTAGGAACAAAAATAAAAACAACCCATATGGTCGAATTCTCTTGAAACTACCACACATGTGAACTATGATTATATCAATATTCTTACTCGACTCTTCTTGCCACATTGTAAATTTGGCTAAGTATGGTAAAACACTATCAAACTACTTGGGAACCTAAATTTTCACTTGTATAACTTATGCTTCCATTAATTATATGACCTAAAATTTAGAACATATTAACTAAGGACTAATGTGATCACAACCATATAACCAACTCCCCTTAATTCATCTACATGTGGTAATGGTTATGTCATCAAACTACATATTCATATTTTCTACCACTATAACCAAAATGTGTAGATGAAAAAAATGATCAACCAAATGAATTCCATACATGCACATAAGCACTCAAATCGTATAAAAATTCTTATGGGACCTCTTTCGCATGTTCAATACTTCATATTCATCCCTAAATAACCTTAACTATGTAAACTCTACAGATTAGTCAAGCCTTCTTCAAGCATACTAGGACAAGCACATTGTACAATTCTTCATTATCATTTAAGATATCAAGGCACTTCATCCACTCACCAAGATACCTCTATGACATCACCAAGGCACTTCCTCTTGCTCCATGCCAACATTATCTTCAATCAAGAAATGTAGCCAATGAATGAAGAACACAAAGTACTAAAATATGATGGAAATCACCAAGAAACATCTAAGAGGAACTCCCCCAAATATTTTTGATCAATTACACCTTTTGAGCATCTTTATATCTCCACACACCATTAAGAACCACCACACATCCTTACTAGCCTTCTCTCTCAAGCTACCTCAAGTACCACCAATACAACTTCATGCCACTCATAAAATAGGAAACATGATCTAAAATAACTTGATAACTTTATTTTAAACATACATACCTTTCTATTTTGGAAACACTAATCAAAAACATCAAATCTTCATACTAGGCCTATTTAGTCTCATTATATCCATACCTAGAACTTTTAGAGCCCACAACTTCCTGTAAAAACAAATTTAAGATCTTTAACTTCATATATATATATATATATATATATATATATATATATATATATATATATCTCACATATTACCCCTCAAGCACACCAATGTGCATCACCTAGATTATCTTTTACAACATACTTCCGTCATAAACCTACTAGCCAATTAGGCCTCCATCTTGACAAATACATGAACAATTTGAAAACCACAAACTATCATATCTATATGAAGATTTGTTTGAAAACCCATTTGGCCCATTCAACCTATTAATAAGCCTTAGACTTCAAATTATAAGGAAAACCACCTTTTTAGCATGGCCCAAAACCCTAGAATCCAAAAAAAGTAAACAAACCTCCTTCTAGGTAACATCCACCTCTGAAACTTCTTGTACACCTAGAGACAACCATTACATACTTCTATACCAAGGTTATAACTTACATATATTTTGAAACTTTGAATTCCTATAACCCATTTTAGGCTTGTTTTCCCTTAAACCAAAATTTAGAGCACTAAAAAATATTCAATTGGCACAAACAAGATCATCAAGACACAAAACTACCTAGAACACATCACAAATAAGTGCATAGACCTTTTTGAGTATCAAAAATATTATTTTCACTTCATCAATCTCATTAAGCCACCTAGAAGCACCCATTCTGATCCTATAATATAGCTCCTTCACAAACCTCTAGAGCAAGCTCATGAACTTATTTATCCCCCTTAACCAATGACCTTCTAAGATCAACACAAGTCTCTATATAAATTAGAATTAATATCTTGAGCACAAAAACTTGCTTCTCCACAAGAGATATGTCTCCTAAGAAGTATAAGTAGAGACATCCTACTTCATAATGTCCTAAAATAATGTAAAATCAGGAGTTGCCCATAACTCTTCATATTCCTTCTCCTCTTTGGTCATCTAATGCTTATAGTTTTTATTCTTATGTTTAGGCTTTAGAGAAGTATCATGTTCATCTTCTATAATATTATCCTCTTTTATTGGATTGATAATACATGGAGATAATATAGATTTTTGATGTATCTTTTTATTTGTAGAATATTTCTTATATCTTTGAACCTCATCACTAGGTACTAACAATTGATGTTCTTTGAATGAAAATTGCTCAGCAACAATAGGATGTTCACTTGGATCCATAATTTATTTATAACTAGCCTCAACTAGTACCTTGGTCTTTTCCTTGAGTTTGTCTCTTCATTCACAACATTAGTAGACAATGAGAGCCCTTGACACTCTTCACCTTTTGTAGCATTATCCACCTTAGCAAATAGATTACTTGGACCTAAAATCTCATCATGACCCATAATTACCACCTCTGGCTTCCATGAGTTAACTTTCCTTCTTCCTTGCACTCTAAGAGCTTGATTGAACTCATTTTGACTTGATGACCTTTCCTTACAAAACCTAACAATGTGGCTAATATTTTCATAGTTGTAAAAAATAATACTCCTTGATGGAAACATAATTTTTCTTACCTTGTTTGGATATAAACTTTAAGTGTGCCTTTGTCATTACAAATGAAACAACCTCCTCTTTTTGAAGAAGACTCACTTTGTCTAATCTTATGTGGACAATGGCTTGAAAATTATCCCACATAAGATAGTTGAAGTACTTAGCTTTGTTCACATTTTTTTACTGATGACCCCCATCATAGTTCTATGCAAACTCATTTATAACATGTCTTTTAAATTCTCTAGATTTATTCCCAAATTGATTAAATATGAAATATTAACCATTAAAACTTGCATACCTCATGAGATTTGGCTATTTGATTTAATTTATCTTCATTTTTCTAGCACCTTCATTCCTTTTCTGATGATTTATCTTAAAAGTATGATTTTACTTGTTCATATTAGTTTTCATCTTGTCTTGAGTTACATTCTTTTACTCTTCATCATATCTAAGACTAGTTTTATCACTAGAACGATATTTACCACCTAGAATATTGTCTAGATCACTTGATCTTTTTTCAAATCTCATAAATGACTTCACCTTACTAGATATCTTCTCTAACTCATATTTCAATGACTCATTTTCAATTAAATACCTTAAACATTCATCTTCTTTAGCTTCTAAGCTTGTAAATAGGATTTCCAATTGATAACTGAGATGTTTGACTATATATTCATGCTCCTTGGTGTCTTAATTCATTCTTGTCTCATACACACTAAATTCATCCTCATAGTATTTGAGTTGATACTTCATCTTATTGTTAATTTTATTCTCAATATTTAGTTCTTCAAGGTTATTTGTCAATGTAGTCTCATAGTCCACCTCATCTTCATCATCATCTAAATCACTCCAAGTAGAATCATTTTGATGTCTACAAATTTATTCCTAAGCCATGAAGAGGGATTAATATTCAATAGGACCATCATCTTCATGAGCATGTTCTGAGTCAGTATCTTCACTCTCATCTAATGATTTATAGTCTTTATTAGTGTAGAGACCCTTCTTATTCTTTAATAACTTCTTATTTTCATACTTTATTTAACCTTTCTTCCTCTTATCAGACTTGTATGTCTTCTTGTCTTCATCTTGGTCTTCATCATACTATTCATCATCATGATTATGAAGGCACTTTCTACCAAAATGGCCTATCTCTCCATAATTGAAGCATTTGAAGGGTAGTTTACCCTTATACTTGCCTAAACTTGTTTTCAAATTCTTTGTAAACAAAATAATTAGTTCATCCTCATCAATATTAGAAATGTCATCCTCCTTGGGTTTCTTACCTTAGAACATCTTTTTAGGATTCATCTCTATCCTAAATGTTACTTCCTTCTTCGGTGGTATATCATAATTCTTCTTCATCTCATAGGTAGTAAGGATTCCATGGAATTCATCCAATTTTAGTTGACTAAGATCATGAATTTATTCTATAGTAGATACTTTAGGATCAAACTTGAGAGAGAGGGACCTTAATAATTTTTGAACTATAGTAACTTCTTCAAGTTTCTCTCCAAGACCTCTAATGATGATCACAATCTCATCAAATCTCTATAGAAAATATGCCACAAAATATTTTTCATTCATCGTGAGACTCTCAAATTATCTTCAGTGAGTCTACAACTTTCCCAACTTAACTTTTGAGTCTCCTTCATAAATAGTCATCAATTTATCCCGCATTTTATTGGCATATGTACAATGTATTACCTTGGTGTATTTAGTATTTGAAAGACCACAAGTGATAGCATTCATTACCTTAGAATTATTATTAAACAACTTATTTTTAACACTAGATGGAGGAATATTAGGTATAGAATAACCATTCATAATAGATTTCCAAATGTCAAAACCTAGGGATATGATGTAGGTCTTCATCCTTGTACTCAAAAAATCATAATTAGATCCATTTAACATTGGTGCTTTCTTACTAGAGAAACCTCCTTGATGAATATGCATATTATACCTTAGATCACCTTCAAGCTACCAAGCCTTTACCAAAGGATCAGGTCTGATACCAATTGTTATAGGTATAATCACTAAGAGGGGGGGTGAATCAATGAGATTAGAAAATACAACTTCAATGTGAATCTTTTCAAACTCTTAATCAATTACCACAACCATTTCATGAAGCAAACATGTCATTCATATAAATGAACAAGAGAGACAATGTAAGATCAATCACATAACACATGACATATGTGAGAAACACTCTTGGGGAAGAAAACTCACTAGAACCTACAATTGGACTACTATCCTAAAATAACAAGAACCAATTTAGACTAGATACAACTGATTAAGGAAATACAATCCCTTATTTAGTGAGACTACAATCCCATAAGGTGTTACCACACCTATCTAGATAAGAAACCACAACAACCAAACTTTTAGAAAGCTTCACCTTGTAAGGAGGCTACAACCCATAGATGTTGATTAGCCACAACAACACCATAAACACATCTCTTAAACATTTATTTCCTATCAATTTGATGGAGATAAAAAGTATATCAACTCTCTTCATATCTACACACTCAAAGCATCCAAAACATCCTTTTAGATCACCCTAGACCTCTTTACTCATCCTAAACATATAAAAACACTATTATAATATCATAAACATGACCCATAAGTCATACATATAGACTTAAATTTATGTTTCTCTTCAAATCATCCACTGGGCACTCACCCTTTCCTTTGCTCCACAACACTATCCTCTTAATGTAAATTCCACATAAGTCTAGAAATCATCATCTTTGATTTCACTATTTATAGATCCTTAATGAATTATCATGTACATAATATTCCTTATAGACCAAAACATATGAATTCACCCTTAAGTCATCTTACATGGGTTATAAGTAGGCATAACTCTTTTTCAAAAAATCCTAAGTCACCTTTTAGGTCCTATAAAGACCCATTCACATCTTCGACACTTATCCAAGAAAAATAAGAATATATGAATACTTTCTAACATATATATATATATATATGTTCCACATATATATATCCTTTAAGGGACAACATCTATCAAATCACTCTTTTACTAACCCCCAATTAGCTCAAGCACGTCTTTATGCATACAATCATTATGAATGAAAACATAGTCAACTTTTAGCCATTTTTTCATACTACATATGATTTTTTAAACCTTCATAATTCACATAAATTATCCTCATGGAGTCTAAAATCTACTATAATAACTATTTTACCTTTAAATATTGAGATACCAACAAGTACATCTCAAAATACCCTTCTTGGTTTACTTACAAAACATGCATAAACATATATTAAACATTAAACCTAATTATATTTTACTTTACACACTTTCAGATATTAAAAAATATATTTATATATGCATCTTTTAGTTATCTACAAATTTTATTTTTATACCATGAGCAAATTTTACCTGTATCAAAAGATATGGCCCAAAAACTAGACACTGGTCCTTCTTTTGTTAAATTCAAATATTCAAATGCAAATGGTCAGAGTCAAACCTCAGTTACTCTACTCACATATCATGTCCTCATGTCTTAGATTAAACATTCAATATATATCTTCTTCAAAATTTAACTCATAGTGCACTATTTCCTAAAATTTAAACTTCAAATAGGTGACCTTATCTTGTGTAATCTTGCAAACTTGATCACATATGCTCTGTCAAACTCTTTCGAGATTGTCCTTGCTTTAACAAAGCTATACAATTGTCACTTTGACCTCTTGAATTTAATATGAACTATTGATATCAATTATTATGAACACCTACTCACTATTGATCCTTGTAATAAGCTTTATCTTTATCTCTATTCAATGTTAAGCATTGAATACTTGGCACCATCTCATTGTATCCTAACATCTTGGAAAGAAATAAGCTCCATTGATCCTTTTGTAAGGAAATTGATCTTTAACTTGGTTAACTAATGACCACTTTGACCTATTTGACTCAATATTATCCATTGATCTTAATTTTTAATGATTCCCATGACCCATTAGATCTCCAATTGGTCCTAGTCTTTACCCTTTACAAACTTGGCTAAGTATGGGGACCATTGAAATCTATCAATAAGGTCAAATTTACACCTTTATATCTTTTGCTTTGCTCAAATTCATGTTCTAAAATTTATAAAATATGTTATAATAATCCAACCATGTATTAATAATCTCCTAAAACCTTTTCACATGAAATAAATAATTCCATTAATTTGCTCACTCAGATTTTTCTACCATAGAGCCAACTATGCTTAGAATTACTTGGCATGCCAACTTTACACATTCACATCTTTTGATGTGATTCATCACATGACCTATAAATTATCACATATTAACTAGGAATAAAAATAAATAAACCCATATGATAAATTTCTCATAAAACTACCACACATGTGAAATATGATTACTCAGCTCTTCTTGCCACACTGCAAATTTGGCTAAGTATGGGAAAACACTGTCAAATTGCTTGGGATCCTAAATTTGCACTTACATATAATATGGTGTGCTTCATTACATGACCTAAAATTTAGTACATAGTAACTAGGGACTAATTTTATCACAACCATATGACCAACTCCCCCTGATTCATACACATGTGGTAATGGTGATATTAACAAACTGCCTACTCAGATTTTCTACCACTAGACCCAAAATGTCTAGATGAAAATAATGATAAACCAAATGAAATAAATGCATTCACACAAGAATTAAAAGCATATAAAACTTATTATGGGACCTATTTTATTTTATCAATACTTCAAATTCATCCTTAAACAACCTTAACGATGCAAACTCTAAAGATCAATCAAGCCTTATTCAAGCATAGTAAGACAAGCACATTTTACACTTTGTCATTGTCAATTAATCTATCAAGGCACTTCATCCACTCACTAAAATAGATATATGACATCACCATGACATCATTGATAACTCTCCAATAGATGGGGCATCCAAATCATGTGATAATATTCTTGTAGAGGAAATTTATTACATCCTTCACCCCATAACTAGGTGTTATAGTAGCTTCAACCCATTTGGTAAAGTAATCTATCACAATCATAATATATTGAGCTTTTTTTCTTTTACTCATGGTATTGATAGGTCCTACAAAACTAATGCCCCATTGTTTAAATTTTTGTTTGACTAACAAACATTGCAAGGGTATTTCATCCTTCTAGTGTGGCTTACCCATTCATTGACATACATCATAGTGTTGCACTACTCTATGTGCATATTGAAAAATATTTGACCACAATAATCACTCTATAATAGTTTTTTTTGTAGTTGCTTCTCTATAAAAATGACCTCCTATTCCTTGGTGTGCTTCCTATAAGAGCTTCAAACCTTCATGTTCTATACCTACCCTACACATTACTTCATCCTTCCCCAAATGACATAAGATCCAATTTATAATAGTATATGGAAAATTTTTGGTGACAAACTACTTTTTCTCTTTCTTAGTAGTGTGCAGGGAATACCCCTTATTTTAAGAAATTGCCAATTTATTCAAAATTATCAATTATTATAGAAACTCAAAATAGATGGGCATCAAGAAAATATTCATGTAGTTATTTTAGCTCTTCCCCATTCATGATGTTATTAAGATGATCTATCATTTTATCCACCTATCTTGATGTTGATGCAAAATTGGAATTCTTGAAAGAGCATCAGCCATCTTAAAATTCATCCTTTGAGCATAGTCTTATTAACTAGGTAGCATGGATCTTGATGATCTGTGAGAATTTCAAATGGTGTTACAAGAAAATAATGTCTAAATTTCTATAGTGTGAACACTTTATCTAGTGTTCCTTTCAATTTTCATGTAATTATTTTCTATGCCAAATAACTTTTGGCTTGAAAAATGTATGGGGTAGTCTAGTACACCATCTCTTAATTATGTAAGCATAACACTGACTTCAATAATAGAAGCATCAATGTGCACATGAAATGGATTACTCCAATATGGAAAGACTAGAATAGGCGTAGTGACCAATATCTGATTCAATTCTATGAAAGTTGATTGACACTTAGAGGTCTAGACAAAATTCATACCTTTGCATAATAAATACTCTAATGGGGAATAAATGGCTACATATTCCTTGATGAACTTCTGAAAGTAAACTATGTGGCCATTAAAGGATCACACTTCTATTGAGATATATGGTGGGGACATGCTAATAATGACTAAAATTTTGGCTTGGTCCACCAAAATACCTTTACTATACACCACATGACCTAGAAAGACACCAAAGGGTTTAAAAAATAAGCATTTTTTCAAATTTAGGAAAATACATAAAACTTGACAACGTTATAGAATGAGGAATAATTTGGACAAATGATCTTTAAATAAAGATAAGACTACCCAATCATCTAGATATACTTCCAAAAAATCATAAATGAAATCTTTAAAGGTAGTCACCACTACTTTATAAAAACTAAATGTGTGTTCTTGAGGCCAAAAGACATTAACCTATATGCAAAGGATCCCCATTCTATGGAAAAAGTTATTTTATCTCTATCTTCTTATGTAATGGGTATTTGATGATACCCACTGAACTCCTCTATGAAAGAGTAAACATGTAACAAGTTCCAAAACTTCATCTATAAAAGTAATCATAAAATGGATCATTCACACATGCATCACTAAAAATTTGATAGTCACCACATACTCTAATCTTCCCTATTTTCATAGGTTAAACTACCATGAGACTAACCCAATTTGCCTTTTCTATAGGATATATTATACCTACTTCCTATATTTTATCTAGTTCAACCTTCACTTTAAAATTCATGTTTGGATTTAAATTATATATTATTTTATTTATGGGTCTTTGGAACTCCTTGAGACTAATATGAATTTCACCTAGGGAAGCATCTAATCCTCTAACTTATAAAAAAATGTGGGAAACACATCTTGATAATTATATAGGATTTGCATAGCTCTAAAAATTTGGATTGAATTCAATAGTCACCCATATATGCCTATTTAATAATCTCCTCACTTTTAATATTTTCCACATGCTTTTTAATAAGTTGTTGATAAATCTTGCATTTTTCCTTAGTAATAGATTCTCACATCATTATTTGCCCTTCTTGCTCTAGAATCTATATGTTGCACAAATGTTTTTCTTTAGTGGGTCATATGATGGGATTATTTAATGTATCTATTAGCCATTCAAGTTCAAGAAAATTAGTCAGATTGATATCACCATCAATATCTAAATATTTAGTTTCATCCTCTTCATCCTTTATTTGGTGGCATGGTTACATCAGAGATTATTCTTCCATCTTGGTAGTTTTATATCTTTTTAGTGTTGTATTCATTCATATTCTACCTTATTATACATAGTATACTCTATCATGGTGGCTAAATACTCTATCCACCTATGGCATAGGAAATGTTTGATTTTAGGTAGTGCATTATGAACCACATGATTATCATCTTCAAACACAAAAGTATGTATGAAGTCACTCTACACCTACACTAACTACTCTCCCTCTTATGTTCTTGATGCATATACCAAGTTGATGGTAAAGGGGAAAGTGTATAATGAAAGATATGAACCTACTACATAATTTCCATGCATTCTTCATTCCAAACCTCAACACATTTATGGATATGGATTTCAAGGCACTCACCTTCTTAAAAGAAAGGCTAATTACTTATGATTACCTATGGTAATTTAAATTTTATTATCATAAGTTTTCATGCATCATCCCAATTGAGCTAATCATTTTTATGAATTATACACCATGTCATTGCAACTCCTTTCAAAGCATAAATCAAGTCACTAACCCACTAACTAATTATAGTCACATGAACTTATACGTGAAAAATGAATTGATTGATATCCTTAGTCACAAATTACTTTAGAAGTTGTCTTTCATTGGAGAAAACCATTCTCATAGGTTAGAGTTCATGGTCACCATGAGCCTAGTTGAGTAGATGCATATCTAATTCCCCACTTATAGATGAATATATTTCCTAAGGCAAGGTTGCTTCTCTAGTTGGCTCTATATAATCTTGCATATGATCATCTACTTGATATAGAAAATTAATTTCTAAGTGAGTAGGTGATTTAGTAGACATGGACACATAATATTCTATGACAAAATAAGGTTTTAATCATTGAGTATTTATTCATTTAGGCTTCTATTATTCATATATATTCAACTATTCAGTGAGTAAAAACTGCACCTAAGATTTATTATGCCCATACAAAAAATTACACTCTGCTACATGTAGATCTTTTGGGTTCTCCTCTGAGTTTACCTTCATCTAATTGGTTTCTTGTGAAACATAAGGAGACTCTAGTTAATCTATAATGATTTAGTGATTGTGCCCCTTATTTAGAGGAATGAGTATAATCTTATCTCCCTAATGTGTCTCTAACTAATTTTTCATAGTATTGATAGTCATTTGACCATCATATGCCCATTTCTTGCTAATTAATGTAGGATAATGATATTTTTTTGTCTTCATATCGATGAATTCAAAGTTGCCTCATAGGATCAGTTCTACAACTTTGATATCAACATATTCTAACTTGATAAAGGTTTTAACTCTTACATAGTCTGTTAAACTCAGAGTCACTAGGTTGTAATTGAGAACTGGCCATCCAATCACTTCTCATGTAGACCTAGGGATAATATTAACCATGCTTCCAAAATCAAATATAGTATCTGGACTTTCATATACTACAAATTCAATGTTGATTCATGCATCTACACCCATGGCTTCTTTATTTTTACATCCCAAACAAGTTTTTGGTCTTTTATTTCCCTCATTATGCACATTCTAGTAAATTATATATTATATTTGTAATATTCTAGGAAATATATTCATTATGCAGTGTACTTATCAGCTTTAGTAAATTTGTTAGCATAGTAACAAATCCATCCCATTACATAATGCACATAATTTTACCATACATTTCAGCATTTACTATTGTAACATCTCCTTCACTAATGGTTTAGTGTTGAATATTCTCCAACATCTACATAGCTTCATACATCATCCCCTTTTATATAGTTGGGTCTAGGTATTTATCCTATTTCACTTTCCAAATTCCCTGGTCCTAAGGCATTTCAAGAGGAGGCAATCATATCTCTACATGTTGGTGTCTTGTAATGGAATTCAAAAATGCATCCTCATTAGGCTGCACATTCACCATAGTAACATTCTTGATGGCCTTTTTATTTTCTTTGATTTTACAAAAAGGATAGTCTTATATCTTGTGTTGATTATATACCTTAAAGTATGCATAGTAAGACTATATTTGGGGATTCAAAGGATAATTACATTGCACATGGTTATATTTTCTGCATATTACAAAAGAGGGCATTTATAATTATTTCATATCACCATGATAACCCCTTATATATCTGCCCCTAGATCCTCTATTTGATTGATAGCCTCCTTTATATCCTCCTTTTTACTACATTATATTCTATTTTTTATGATGTTGGGTATTATCTCTAATCCCATATTGTTGTTTCAAAATTGGTGGATTCTAACTAGTTTATTGTTGTTGCATCATTATCATATTCTAAGGTGTTGAGTACTAGTATTGTGGTGATTGTATTGTCTAATCTGATGAAGGAGTCCATCAAGCAAGACCTTGAGGTTGGTATTAAGTCAAGCTAGGATTCCATTAAAGACCTATTTTTTTCCACAACACTTATCGACCTCTAGGGCTAGAATCATCTACTTCACCAAGGATACTTTTTACATAGCGGTAGTGAATACATTATTTGTAATAACTTCTTTGAGATATTATAAATCCCTAAAATTATTTTTATCATGATTGTGAAATTTATATAAATTACAATATAAACTCTATGGGATTTTTACATACTATTGCAAGAGATGGCATTGCTTTGTTGCATGCCCACTATTTTATAGATTTCATAGAACTCTATATTAATCTTAGGACAATAATTCCTATGATGTCTTACTTTCCGACACTCCATGTAACATAGACTTATCTTAGGTTTATCTACTTCATTATACTATTCAATCCTCTTCATAAAATCTTTCAATGTATTTTCAATATTAGAAGCTACTAAAAGAGCTTCCTCATAATCTTTAATAAGTAGCTCTAGCATTTGCCTTGGTATAAAATTGTGTTTGCACTATATCAAACCTAATCCTAGAGTACAATCCTTTAACAAACCATGTCAATTTATCTTTACCTTCTAGGGAAAATCCACCTTATTCATAACATATAAGAACCTATGATCATAATCATAAACTAATTATCCTTACTTTTTCCTAATCTCTTTTAGGTCTTGAATAGTCTGAATTATACATTTATTTATTTTAAATTCTATGATAAGCCACTCATTAACATGTAGATTTTATTAATCGATATCTTTATGGTATATAAACTCAAGTGTTATTATATTTAGTGCTTTAATTACTTAATACTTCTTTATAGCCTCATAAATAATACCCTTAGCTTTCTATTTCAACTCACATATCAGTAAGTACTACTTAGGGTTTGTAAACCCGTCATATGGATCCAAGTTTATAAATTCTCTTAAAGTAACCATATTATAAACTAGTGTTGAGGGGATATTTTTCACAAATATTATAATGGGAGGCTACATTATATGTAATCCTAGATATGTATTAAGAATATTTACCTATGCACTGGGAGAGTTTATCTGTACACTCTAATTTTCTATATTTTATGATTTTCTTTACTCAGTTTTAATGAACCTTATTGCCTTCAAAGCCTTACAAATTGAGGTTGTTTCAATTTTGGTACCCCATTAATGCACTTTATCCAAAATTAAACCTTCACAACTACTTTCCACCTATCCTTCTAGTTGAAAACTTTTACTATAATATAAAAAAATAGGCTATAGGGACATGTACTCTTCTATTGAATGATTCTTTCCTATGACTTATTCTCCTTCCATGTTTGAGCCTACGATTACTCTATAAATTTGTCATACTTATTTTCTTAAAATTTCATGTCCTTATTTTTATAATACCCATTCTTATAGCTACTCACTACATCTATCAACTAATTAATCTACCTCTACACTATTATCATCTTCATCTTCAAACATCTCTTCTTCCTCTCACTCTTCATCACTTCTTTATTTTTATCAGTATTACCCATATTATTTCATCTAGTCTCTCTTTTTTATTCATTATTCATCTCTTTATTATCATTAATCACTTATTACGACTCATTATTTAACTATTTTAATGCTACTCTTAACTCTACTCATAGCTACCTAGGTATTTTTTTGTTTACTCCATTTATTTTGTTGTCATAACTCATATTCTAAATCTAGGCTATTCTTATAACTCTTCTTCCCTTGTGTCTCCATTATATATTTAGTTCTAATCATTATTTGATCATTGAATCATCATTAACTATAATATTTCACATACCCCCATACACCTGAAGTGACTACTCCATATCAACTAGAGTTGTCACCATGGCATTGTCCACAACCAACATCTTCACTAGGATAGGTAGTCTCTACAAAAAATTCCTTTGAATTATTATGAATAAAAATTCATTCATAACATCAAAATATATGTATCCTTACACTATAAACTCAATTATACATCCATATACTATAGTAGTAACCTAATGATCTATTACTCTTGTCCAGTTAGTTTACAATCTCTATAGCTAGTCTATCATTTCTTCAATCTAGATTATAGTTTCTTCCATCTTTGGTCTAAATCAATAACATTCCAACCATGATAACTGGTTAGCTTGAAATTTAGTTAATTTTCACCAAAAAGTTACATAAACTTATCCATAAATATGCTCTTCAATGATCTCTTAATCTCTAAGACCAAACCTTATTATTTCCTCTTTTATAAAATTACATGTCCTTTAGTCCAGCCATATCTCAATATATCTCTACCCTAGTAACCATATTAACATAATTTCTTCTAAAAAGAGTTTCCACACTCACCACACCATTATTAGCAGAGGTTATTAAAGCATCAAAACATGGTAAAGATGAGGATGGTTGTAAGATACTTTATGGGTGCAGAATAGTTTATCATAAAATATAGGAAATTGGATAACAAAAATGTAAAATGCATTAATTATTCTATTTTATCAAGAAATTTATGAACAAAAAGTATTATATAAACTAAAATAATGCATTCATAAGAGTTTAGATAGAAATTAACCAAGACATTTCATGAGAGTGCATGAAAGGAACATAAAAAGAAATCATATATGTAACCATAACTAGATAATCTCTATTGATCTCTTCTAAAATTAGAACCCTCTTCTTCTTACATTAAAAATTATATATATATATATATATATATATATATATATATATATATATATATATATATATATATACATTTCCAATTTATGACTATTCATTTTCTTCTTATACTTAGTGATAAAAGTTGAGTCTCTTCATATTTTATCTTATTACAACTTGTGAAGATAAGACAAAATAGGGTATACACTTAAAAAAGGAGTGCATAACATACAAATATCCTACACAACTTTACAATCTACATTCTTATACCAAAATTAGCCAAATAGAGAAGGTTGAATTTTTTACAAGCCAATACCATTATATAGGGCCATAATTTGAGACATAAATGTTGTAAACCCCTAAAGAGTAACCATAAATCTCAATTAATACCAAAATAATGCAATGTAATGGATATTCCACAAAGGACACCACTATAGGGTGAATTTAAAATCAATAATAATAGTGCTACCACCTCCATCTTTATATGAAGTGGAAAATTGAGACATGTCATACTAAATACTTCTCAAATAGATTACATAATAAATCTTCAAATCTTAACTTATTAAAAATAGATCAAATATAAACCTCCCAACACTGACAAGTAGCATGCATGAATATTTTTTAGGAGGAAATTTTGAGACCTCAAACATTTCTAGAGATAAAATTCACTTGGGGAAATATTCCATTAGTAGTTCTCCCTAACCATCCTATATGTACTCTCCTAAAAAAATAACCTAAAATCAATTTCTCAAAATATATTATTTATTTATAAAAATTAAATCCCCTATAAAAATAGACTATCATTTATCTCCATCACCCTCTCAAGGAGAGTCACTACTATCTCAAGGTGGATTTTGTGACTGCCAAGGAGTAGGACCTATTGTAGAGGGTGTTTCTACATAATAATACCTTATTTATAAGTGGTCAACTTGAGAAATGTTTTTTTAAGTTGTTTGTGAACTATAATAATGGGTGGATAAACAAGGGGGAAAATATCCATATTATCCACCTTAGAGGATTTATAAATTGGAGGAATATGGGCTTCCTTAGAACCCTTTCTTTGCTAACCTTTATGTATTCACCATCATTATCCAAACATCACTTTCATCTACCAAATTTTACTTTTCAAATGGTACTTGATCTAAATAATGATTTTAACATTCCATAAGTAAAATTGAAAATTATATGGTCTAGTGATTTACATTTCAAGTTGGTGTTTGGGACATTAAAATAGGTGGCTGTATATAAAAATAATTACATCCCTACTTGAATGTCAATGAAATATTTCAAGTCCTTAGTCACATCAACATTGACATAAACACACTTATTGGGACATGAAACTTAAAAATTATAAATATCATGACAAAAATCCTACCCTATGGGTTTAAAATTATCATAGATAAATGCCCATAGATGAATCAAAATGCCTAAAATCCCAACCTATGTAACCACCTTAAGGGCGGTTTTTTTATAAACTTTGAAATTATGAGTCCAAGGGGATATAATTATAAGATTATTCCTAAATAACCAACATGTCATCTAATAAATTAGGGCTTAGAATTGACAGGAATATTTTAATAACAAATTAAAAAACCCTTGGTAAGGCTATGGGACTAGTGATATGGAAACCCAGGGGTTCCTAGTGATGAAGAATCTAGGAATTAAGGGTTTTCTGAGAGGGTATATAATTAACATAGTAATATATAATGAAATTATTTTAATACCACTTAAAAAATATATTAAAAACATTGAATTTTTAAAAAAACGTCAATTTGAGGAGGCTTGTCAGAATCCATACCTTGTTGCAGACATTTGGGTTAAACACTCAAGTTGGTTTTAGCACTGTCCTTCCTAGCGATTGAAAAATAAGTTATGAAAGAATGGTTGAGGTAAATTTTAAGAGAAACAATATTCATAAAGAGTGTATATTAATGAAAATTAAATGAGTAATTATCCTTAATATTCCTATAGGAAAAGTATGGTAATAAGGTAGACCAAAAAATAAATTAAGACAAGACAAATACAAACCCTAAAAGAACAAGTTTATCAAGTTTTATTTAGCAAACAAATTATGCATAGATTTTGAAATAAAATTATTTATATATTATTTTGTAATATATCATTTTGTGTTTTTAAAAATATGATTTATACCCTTTTAACTATTTCAAACCTTGTTAAACCATTTACATACAAAGGTAGGAAGTTTCCCTTATCAACTTACCAACTCAATAAGACAAGGTCAAGGATGAATTTGTTTTAAATGTAAATTATTTTAATTTCATCAGTCATAATAAACTTAAAAAAACTTTAAGGTCAAGTATGAATTTATTTTTGAAATAAATGATTTGTAATTTTTTTAATTTTGATTTGATAGTTTTCAAACTAGGGTTTCTCCCCTTTTAACCATGTAAAACCATTTCATACCATTTATAAAATTATGACATTTCCCTTGTTAACCTACCATATAAATAACACAAGGTTGAAAATTAAATTATTTTAGGGGGAAATAATTTCAATTTCACCCTTAATAATAAATTTCAATCACTTACTAAGGTCAAGGATGAATTGATTTTGAAAGGAAATAATTATAAAGTAATTTTATAAATCATGATATTGTGGTTTTCAAATTTGGATTTATCTCATTTCAACCAATTAAATACATTAATATATAATACTAATATGTTTCCCATGCCAACTTACCCAATTAATAAGTACTAAAGTATAATTCTCTAGTTTTTACACTCAAATTTGGTATTAGACACTTGACAATGTAAGTTTAACCAAGCCTTAGTATACATGTATTGTGCATAAAAAAATAACACTTATATCCTATCTATCCTTATCCTATCTATTAACTTATATATGGGCCCAAACATCCAAAATTTCCATCATTCCTAAACAAGATAATTGTCCCTTGATCTCAAATCATTATTTCCTATTTCCTTTATACCTCTAGCCATAATCAGAAGGATCCAATTTTTGGAGCCATATGCCTTGTCCAAACTCATATATGCACCCTTTAATGACTATTTTACCAAATTTAAATCCTTCCTTTGAGTTGATCGGTACATTCTAAATGTTAGTTCAGAGGGAGTTTACCTAAAGAGTTAGATAAATAAGGATATCAATACTAAGCCTATTCATATCTAGCACTTATCAAGAACACTTTGATTATTTATCTAAATATTGAGAGAAAATACCCTAATTATTTTCAATATAAACACCTTAAAAGGAGTAGACCCTAATTAAAGTTTGTATACCATTATAAGGTCAAACTTATAGGTTATCAATTGTTAAAATCCACACACAAGAGTGTACTACATACTAAAATTAAATTGATTGAAAACACACATTAGGTGGGATAACTATATGTGGTTTGAATACTCTTCAAATATTTTAACATAAGAAATACATAACTACTTAGTAGGGGTGGTTTAGGTTATCTAAACCCATCCTTTATAACTCCTTTAAAAGGCAAGGAAAGTGTCAAAATCAGAACTAATGTTTTCGAGTGAAAGAAGATGAACATGAAATCGCACATAATCCCATCCTTTGATTCCATAAAAAATACCTATTCATAATTAGGTGTAGTGATCTATGGTGGAATAATTTATAACATATAATAAGGATAAATATTATAGACAACATATGTATCTAGTGGCCACATGCACGAAATAATTTTCAAAATCATCCCATCAAGTGTAGGCACTATGTTTCTAGATCCAAATGACCATGGATCCATTCTATAACTTTAATAAATATTTTACACTATCACAAACCAAAAAATACCCTAAAAATCTAGTTAACCTATCTTATAGGTCATGTTTATTTAACACAAGTGTAATAAATCAATTATATTCTAATATTAAATTTATATTTTCATAATTTTAACATATATTATACTATTTTAATATCCTCAATTGTTACGTTGTTTAGACCACTAACTCTAAATAAGATAAAACATACTAGTAAATATGTTCCTTTCCTTGAACATAAAAAATCTCTAAGTCATCTTTTAGGTTTTAGTTTTTTATCCTAGGGTTTCATATTTGTATATTTAAATCTTATTATTAGATATGATTTTTTATTTCCTCTCAGGATTATTTTTTAGTTAAGGTTTCAATCCTTTAAACCCTGTATTCCTTTGTTATTCCTTTCAGCATAACAAACCCTAAATTTTCTTAGGGTTTCATTCTACTTTCCTAGGGTATAAGATTTATACATTAGGGGTTTAAATTATGTTTTTTTATTTTTGATATTCCCATATAATTTATTATTTTATTTTTGGATCTATCTTTCTTGGTGTTTTCATGACCATATTCTATGCCATCTAAGAAAGATATCTCTCTTATTCTTCTAAGGTGAAGTGATCAGCCAAGTTGATATTTAAATTAAGCATAATTATATTTATTTAAATCAACCACGTGTATCTAAAATGGCTAATATTTATGAAATTAAAATTCCTTGTTCTTATATTTGATGAAAATGTTAATATGGAACACATATAAGTACAACATATTTATAATATTGATCTATTTCAATTTGAAATTATTTATCAAGATGAAAGCAAACATAAAAATTAATATCATGATAGAATACATCTTGATGACCTTTATGATGAAGACATTTAATAATTTGGTATATTTTTCTTAATATTGAGAACTAATCCATAATCTTGAGTACAATACTATAAGTTAAAAATTTAAATAATGTTAAGGTTATCACATCTAAGTAACAACCTCATTTGATTTTAATATACCTTTTAGATGTACTAAATCTATAATAGGTGTTCAAAATATTACTAATACAATTAATATCCTTATGCCTACACCTATGTTTATACATGTGATTCCCACCCATGGTGTGGGGGAAACACAAGGTGTTACCTGACTCTCCCTACACACCATACTTTCTTACCTCTTATGGTTTCTACTTAGGTGACCCCATCCATTACTAGACATTTTCTATGCCTAACATTAATATCTAGATGAAAATGGTTCTTAATATTCAATATAAGGTTTTAAAATTTGTAAAAAGGTTTTAAAATTTGTAAAAAGGTTCTTATAAAATGGGCCATGCCACTAATTTTCATGAATTACTACATAATCCATCACCCTTTGAAATCCTAGCTTATCCCTTACATATAGGATTTTTATCACCTAAGTTTACATTATATGATGGTAAGGGCGATATAAAATAAAATCTATAATTTTTTCATGTATAATGGTTATATTACACATAAAATGATAGGTTGTTAACTATATTGTTTCCATAGAGTCTTAAGGACTACTTTCTGTCAGTTCTATGTCATCCTTTGCCTAATTAAATCTTATCAAAAAAATTATTCAAAATAAATGAAAAGATGTCCTATACTAAAATTTAAAAATGTGGTGAATGACCCAATGAGCCTATGAGTGAATATGTGCTTCATTACAATACTATTCTCTCTAATATGATAAATCTTATGGTTGATAATTACTTATAAGGCATATTTAATAAAATATTTATTTTCCCACTAAATGATTCCATTATGTTTAAATTCCTTAAATATTTTGATGACTTATGACATATGGTCAAGGAATATGAAGTTAAGAACCTTACTATGAATAATCTAAAATATGGGTCCAACCCTCCAATTACTTGTGGTACAAAGTCGCAAAACAAACTAATTTTCAAATCTAAAGTGGATGATACTAAAAATGATGAAAAATCCACTTCTAGTGAAAATATTTAGAGTAAAAAAAAATCAAATTTAAAGTGGATGATAATAATAATGATTCAAAATCCACATTTAACACACACTTATTAATCAGCTTGTCTTATCATATATTCAAAGGAGGAATATTTCAAAGTTATATTAACCTCCTCATAAGATAATGAATTTAATTGAGTGCAATCTCATATCTCTCCCTCCCTAGAAATATGTTGATATGAGTAAGAAACCATCTAAGGATTTCAATAATAATACATATTGTGATTATCATAGATGTGTAATACATTCAACTAATAAATTCATTAGTTTGAAATATAAGGTACACTATTTGAGAGATGAAAAAAATATTAAGAATAATTCATCTAAAATTGATTCAAAGATAACATAACTAGAATGTGATGTTGAAAATATTTTCTGACTCATTTCAAAATCATGTGACACAAGAGGCCAAAATTAATATTTAGGTTCATATGAATTATAATATACATCCCCCTCCAACATATTATTCTTATATTAATAGATAGGATCATCCTTTAGATAGTATTAATGGTACACTTGGGAGTATTCAAGTATGCATACCTAGATGTCATTAGATGAACTACACATTGTCTATGATGATTATATTTATGAACCATTATTTATGATTCCTACATTTATTTTCAACATATACATTTTGTCATGGTATATATTGGTTCAAGTGAAAAAAAAATCACTATTTCACTTATTACTATTATTTGATATACACAAAAGGAATTCATGGACATAAAAAACATAGTCAAAGGATTCTATGGAAAGAGATAAAACCATATTGGTAGAATTATACTAACACTTAAGGTAGGCCCTAAAATAGTTGATACTTTATTATTAGTTATTCATAGCATTATTAAATATGAAATAATGTTAGGACATCCTTGGATACATAATATTTGATCAGTACCATCTTTAGTACAGAAATTCATGAAGTGTATACATATTAGTAAAGTGCTTATAGGTCTATATATACCATATAAGTATCCTATTTACCCACAAACCTTCCCTTGGAATCCTAAACCATAATATATTATATAACATGTATAAGTTCACTCTACTTAGGTAGTTAAAATAAAGGTAATTTTCTTCCTATAATACTAATACTTCAGTTTCCATTACGTCAAATGTCTATCATAGTATAGTATGCATTACCTAATCAATCACATCATAAGATAGTTATAAATATTACTATAAATGTTCTTAATCAAAGTACATGCACATTCTCATACTATATAATAAAATCTAAAAAATAATATGGTTACTAAATTTACTCAACATAAATAGGATCATAGGTTATATGATGACCATTATGGATATGTTAGAACATCATATCACTTATAATCCTCTAGTATAGATACATGTGGTATTACATGCCCATAGTGGGTAACTTTCATTACAATTGAATTAAGACTTACATCATAGCATTATTTCAATGATATCATTAGTTATGATCAACATAACTTAGATTCAAAAAATTCTAAAATATGCAAAAATTTAAATATATAAAAAAATAGAAAATTGGGACCTATACATGACATGCATTATAGGTTTATAGGATTAATTTATAATTTGACACATACATGGTATATTATATATCTAATTTCTCTATTCACATGCATTTTATCATATATATTAGTGGCATTTAGGTCATACAAGTTATATATGACATGGGCATTTAGATGTAACACATTCCTACAACCAGAGGCTACCTTTCCTACATTAGGGGAATTATTACAATAGGGGCATAATGGTTCATATTATATAGGTTAAATATTTTTATGATGATTCCATTTATCATATTTATTTATTTACATTTACACATGGATTGCTCTTATGTATTCCTAAAACTAGAGGCTACCTTTCCTACATTAGGGGAATTATTACAATTGGGACATAATTGTTCATATTATATAGGTTAAATATTTTTATGATGATTCCATTGATCATATTGAGTTATTTACGCTTAAATATGGATTAATCTTATGTATATTACTTATATTACTATATTATATTTATGTAATGATGACACATATTGATATTGTAGATTAGTCTTATTTTATCTATGCATATATTTATTTGTTTCTTGTTACATGGTGTGATTCTTGAGTGCATATTACATCATGTGACTCTCTTTATTTGTGACTCTATGTGACATTGGGTTTTCATTTTCTGAATCATTTTATATATGACTCTTTTTAAGTGACTATATGTGACATTGGATGTTTATTTTATAACCAATTTTATGTGGGGAACTTACTCTAAATGTTCATTGCATGACTTTGTGACATTTCATGACATAGATTTTATGTGTGATTATTACTCTATATATCACTATTTTTTATCATGTGTTTTTATTTTCTTTCATGTGTAAATGCCATGACATTAGTGTTATTATATCTACTATTTTTTTGATGTTGTGATCCATAAAAATCATTCTTATCCTTATGTGTAATTCCATGATACCTATCATGCATATTTTTCATATTTATTACTTAATTATTATTTTAATATTATAATGATAACCATCATTTCATTAAATTTCGATATATGCCCCTGACTATGGACTTATAGTATCACCATTTATGGTTTTATAATTGATGAAATTGGATTCCAATATTGATATTATTAGTTTTTGAATAGTGTGATATTTGATTCCAATATCGTTATTATTTGTTTTGAACTAGTGTGATACAAAATTCTAATGTCTCTACTATTTGTTTTAAGTAGTCTGATATTAGATTCCAATATTTTTTATTGGATCACATAATTACACATAGTTGTCCCCTAATAATTGTCATAGTGACACCCATGCTTAGAAAATTAACTCAACATAAAAATATAAGGTGCACAAATTAATAAAGTTTGAGCCAACTTATTTTTTTTCCAATAAAGTAACTTAGTTTTAAAAAACTTTTCCATACAAAATAGGAGAAATAAATATCCAACATTATATTAAATTATATCACTACCATATGATTGAGAAAACCTTAAAATTTTCCATAATCTATAAGAATGAATCACACAAAATTTAACCTAAGCTTTGTAGGCTTATTTTCATCATGCATAAGGATGGGAGTATGATTAAAGGCATCATAGTTTTAATGTAGATATATATTTTTTTAAAGTATTCAATATATATATATATATATATATATATATATATATATATATATATATATATATATATATATATATATATATATATATATATATATTGTAGGTTCATACATAATTTATAGTGAGATGAAAATATTTATAGAAATATTAAATCCAATAATAAGAAATTCATCTTCCATGTTCTAGGCCTATAATTTTTTTCTTTTATTTTTTTAATAGTATTTTATAGGTTAACCAAAATAACATATCAAAAAAAAAAAAAAAAAACATATTTCATATTATGTAACACCAATGTACATGACAAATAAAATAACCATAATATGTACATGCATGTTGTTTTGATGACTCAGGAACTATTCAACATGTCCTACACATAACTATAGTTTCCCTATTGGCCATATTTTTTTTCCTTTCCCCTACACCCTATTTTAAAATGAAAGGTAATAATAAAATATTAATAAAATACTTTTAACTGAACTAAACACATTTATTTTTATTAAGGTTCAAACCAAATTAAACCAAGCCTACATTTGACTAAACTTGATAACTATGGAAGGCAGTTGCTTAAAATTTTTGAGATTCCATAAAATTGGTATAATGATAATAATAAAAAATGTATTAATGACGAATAATTCTATGAAATAAATATTAATATTCTATTCATATTGAATAATAGTACATTGATTCTAAGTCTTGTTAAGTGTGCTTTATAATAAACCAACATCTCATGCCAAGATGATATCACATATTAAATTATGATCTCCAATAGTTTCACCAAGTAACTTAACATTCATTATCATGTTCAATTAGTTGAAGGTAAAATTTAATGGCCCCATTTCCTTTATTAATTATCTTGTTCAATCCTCCTTTCCATGTTTTATTTGGTGTCCATGCCCAGATGATACTATCCACATCAACCTCTTGTTTAATTTCATCTTATTTAGTCCATGTTTTATTGGTATTCAAACAATGATAGAATGTTTCACCTTATGCTCTCCCTTGAGGTTTCCAATATTAAATCCTCACCTTTTTATTGACATTCTCACATTTTATTTTGATTTAAATATCCCCATCTTCCCTTCCCATAAATATATTTTTCATTTTTTGGTCACACTAAAAGCATATGTCCCACATACACATCCATCAATAGATTGAAAGCTAGGTATTTCATAAATAGGCCTAGTATAAACATCATTATTAATTAGGGTGTTTTGATGTTTTAGTCTTCCCTATAATGTCATTCATATACAGGTAGTATTTGGTCATATACATCTTCATCTTGGATTATTTTTAGCCAAAAAAATTCTAATATCCAACTGAAATTTAAAAATGGTCTATCAAAATCACATAAAAGTTTTTCCCAATATGTTATATTTGGAATCCAATACTATCTACCTATGCTCAATACTTTTTTCCCCAATGTTAAATATATGCTTTTATTCCCTTCTTTAGATCTTCCATCTATTTGAGTTCTTTGAAAGGTTTCAAAGGAGGATGGTCTTCCAACAAGTCTTTCTCACCATTATCTTTTGTATGCCAAATTAAAACTAGACAAGACCATTTTAGATCCTTTATTGTTTATTTATATTCCATCACTAGTATGACACTAATGACATGTAACCTAGACATATTAGGTTTTCAAATACCCACATATTATGGTTTTCATCCAAAAAGTGTGGCTCCACAAAGGCCTTGAATTCATACACTTCATCAATAAGGTAAGGTGTGAATGTACTTGATCCCTCTTAGCATGTTATGTACCTATCCATTATATATGGCAAGGAAAATGTGTCTAATTTCCATAATGATACTACTAATCTACCAAAATTCCCATTTATATCCTCATGAGTGTGTCCCACTAGAAGGAATACGTACACAATGTTGAATACCCTTATCAATGTTAGAATGGATGCAAATGCAAATGGCATGATTTTTTGTCACTCGAAGCACTATCTAGTTACATTAGATGATTGGTGGGTATTTGTAAAATGAATTATTTTTAATAACAACACTAATTGATTTAAAATTGAATTTTTTTATTTGTGCACTTTTCATTTTTCATGCACTTAATTTTTTAATAATGCATCATGCAATCGATATTTTGATGATCCACTATTATTATATAATAAATACACATATTCATTAGGGATCAGTTATTAAAGATTACTAATACATAAAACTAATAATATAGCTATGTAATTTTATCCAATTCAACAAATGTTAGGCCAAAGTGGCCAAAACCCACATTGTTATGTCCATGTGCGAGTATACAATCAAATTAAATGTGAGGTTCATAACATTATTATTGACTTAGATTTCTTGTTTGTCCTTACTATGTGAGTTTTCATGTTGTCTATTTTATCATGCATAATAATTAAGAATCCTTGTGCTTATTCTTATAATTTCAATCTATGTGAATATTAATGTGCATGATAGCTTTGAATGTATTCATTATACCATTTTTGTTCCTCTTAAAGTTTTGAGAGTGATTTGGGCACGTGGTGGCTCTACATTTTTTGTACAAATTTACATACACATCACACTGGATAAAGTTTTTTTTATACAATCAAAACATATTAAAAATATCTATTCATTATCATGTTGAAATTTGGATGAGACATAGCAGGAAGGTTCAAAAAATTAAGATCCTCGTTACACTTGTTTTGCATTAAATTTTAGGTATAAAATGCAAGGAGGGCCATTTAAGTAACTTTTATTCCATCGTATCCTATAGAATGAGTTAGATGTGGATAAATATAAGAATTTGTCTCAATCATTATTGATATGTAATCAATTTTTATAGTGATATTTGACTTTTGTTTTTATTTCCTAGTGTTACCATTTACTGCATGCTTATCACCATTTATCCAACCACATTTATGACTTTATAAGATGATCCTTGGGTATGCATAAGCCTTATGCCACATATTGTAATAAATATCCATCCCATAAAATTTCATTGTATGTACCTATATATATTATTCACCCACATTAAAGATGTATTTTTTTTTGAATGCATCTAATACAATTTTATTCTCTCCTCTTCATTCAAGGCTCTAGTTTTGTGCAATAGAACTTTGACTAAAGCAATAGTAAATTTTTTGAGATAGTTTGATATGAAACATTGATATTACACATTTTTCACTTGATCTAAAAAGATTAACTATTTTTTATCCTCATCAAATTTTTTATATGATCAATTGGGTAAAGTGGCATTCAATGTTTTATGTTTTTAAGAATTTTAGGGTCTTTTGATTACTTTTTTAGAATGATTTTAGGGTCTTTTGATTACTATGAATTGGTAGAATTGATAAATCTATATTAGTTAACAATTACGTCTCTTCACATGCAATTTATTATATTGACATCTATCATATTTTTAAATTCATCAACTATAAAAGGTTTTTATACTTTTACATCTACTACATTTTTAACACTAACAACAACAAATCCTCTTCCTATGTATCTAAAATGTAGTGTCCTCCTAATTGGATACACTAAAACCTTTAAAATTTTTGTGCCTTTTCAAAATAAATCCACTTGATCATCCTCTCTAAATTTGAGATACATCATTATTATAGTATAAAAAATAAATGATGTGAGATAAAATCAAGTCTTTAAATTTAAACCATATCAGACCATTTACAAGATATTAAAAAAATAAAAAAATACAATGTCAAATGAAAATAAATCTATAAATTAATATAAATGTATTCTACATCCCAATTAAGTATATATGTGTTCTTTTAACCATTGAATATGAGGATCAAAATAAGACTCTATAAAATATGGGGTTAATTTGATAGACAAACCTTTAACTTTCCATAATTTAACATTATGCTTCAAGAGATAGGTCAATTTATATTTCATATCATAATTCAAAATTCAATATTTCCCTTCAAAATTTATGTGTAAATTTAGGTAAATTCATAATTTAACATTACCTTGAATCAAAATTTAATTCAATTCATAATTCAAAGTTAGATCAATTCATAATTCAACATTTCCCTTCAAAAGCTAGGTCAGTTCATAATTTGAAGTTAAGTCAAAATTTATTTTAGTTAATAATTCAACATTACCATTAAAAAGTTAAGTTAGAATCATAGGACTTCCTAACTAGTCATTAGAATCTTAGGATTGCCTAAGAAATCCTCAAAATCTGAGGACCACATAACTAGTCATTGAAACCCAAAGACTAATTATGTACTCATAAGAATCAAATAATTTTTAGGTAGCTTTCAGATACCATGAAATGATAATATAGTCCTTATAACTTTAATGCTTCTAAAACAACCCCTAAACCCCAATCCCAGCCTTTATGGAATTCATCTAAAATGAGCTCTCACACATACCTACCTTTGACATTCGACCAACCTATCTATTTTAGACACTCCCAATCTCACTCTAACTTGGTCATTTCTTTTTTCAAGTGCATATTCACAAGTTCATGTATGTAGGTGACTATTCAAATTGAGTTTGTTCCTAGGTGCATCTTTGTAAGTTCAATTTTCCAAGTTCATCCTACATAATTTTTATCCTACCTTGTAACCTTCTTCCTCACTTATAGATTTTATCATGCCTCAAAACCCTCATCCTCATTTGAAATTTTTTTGAGGAACATTCATCCTTAGAAATTGTTTATTTTTCAATGTCATGCATCCTTAGCAGTTATTCATTTTTTTGTAAGAATATGCATCCTTGAAAGTTTTTCTTTATCACAAGACTGTGCATCCTCAAAAAACTTTATCCTACCTTGTAACCATATCACCTTCAAGTTTAGTGTTTATCATTATTTTTCTATTTTTATATATTTGAAGATGCTTTTGGAATTCCATTAATGTATTAGATTCATGTAATATGTTTTACATTCCCATAGGGTATTCTTGGGATTCTCTAGACATTAATATATAATTTAAAATTAAATCATGTTGTGAAACCCTCTACCTCACTTGTAATTTTTTTAAAGATTTTTATTATTGACAATTTCTCTCATGCCTTTCAACCCTCATCCTCAACCTAATTAAATAACTATCAAAATTTGAATCATGCTTGTATAAATAATGGAGACTTTTCCTACTCATACACCTCAAACATCTTTTGAAACCTAATATTTGATCAGACATAAATGTGAGTCTGATGCTTATTCAAACATAGATAAAAGTTTGAAACCTTTATAGACACCTATAAATTTACACTACATTATTAGACATCCCTAAAACTTGACAATTTCTCAAGTAACCCATAGTCTCACAATAGACTATCCATCTTACAGAACATCCTTAAAATTCTATCAAACCCTATGTCAGATAATTTAGGTTTTGTATTTTCATAGTTCATAGTTTAAAATATCCTAAGAAATAAGTAAACATGAAGTATGAATTTCATGGGGTCACTCCCCCATCTTATTTAGAATCTAATATAGATAAAATTTCAAATACAGACTTAGGACATATTAGCACAACTTAATTTTGGGATAGAATCAATGATTTCCATAAGACATAATAGATTTAAAGTATCCATAATAATAGGCTAGCTCATGTTGTTGTATTTCCTATATTCATTCAATTTCCAATATTAGTGTTGACTTTAGCACACTATGACATCAATAAGAGACAATTCATAAATTCTAAAAATGAATTTGTTCTTGGCATTGAATCTAAACACATTTAAGACATGCTAAAGAATCTTAACCATGAATTATATGTATAACTTACTCCTAAAGAAGCCCAAAAGTTTTAGGATGAAAATATAATTTTATTCTCTAGAATGATCAACAAGTAATGGATTGAAAATCTAAAGAATGTTTCTACTAGGATTTGAAATAAAATGGCAAGTTTTAATTTAAAAATGTAAATCAATGACATAATCACACTTTTGAACAAAGTAGCTAAAAATCTTACTACTAAAGAGTTTCATGGATAGATGTATAGGTACATCCATATAATCTCAAAAATAATCAATACATCAACTGGGCTCAATTAATCAATGATTCATTTCATGAATAGTTTTTTGAGGTACAAACAATAAATAAATTCTACGTGACCTCATATTTGGTTTATGTTGCATCTAGGAGAAGAATATTTTTAGGATTATCCATATCAAGTCATAAATTTTACATGGATCTATGAATTTTATCCTCAAATCACATTTAAATCAAGGGTGTATCATTTATGTCATGTAAATGATGCATTATTATATCACATCATCAAAAATTTTGATGAAGAACCATATAATGCCAGAATTTATATTGTTGACACAACTAAAATTACATAATGGGGATCATGGTTCAGTTAATTCCTCACTTTCTCATATATTTGAGTGTGTGTATTTAAGAGTTATCCTTATATATTTCCAAGGTATGTTGATGAAAAATGGGATTTGATCGAGTTAGTTTAATAATTATGTAAAAATCACAAATTTGTATCTAGTAAGCATTAAGTAGGCATAAAATTCCTTATCAATCTTGTAAGATATACATGTGCTTCATTGGATAAAACAAAGATAATTGGTGAATAAATCACATGATTCACCATTTTCATTTAATTACATACCCTATTATGACATCCAAGGCTTTACTAAGGTTATTCTTGGATCTTCATATCAACAAATTCTGCATTTTGAATATTTATGGATGGATTGTGAGGATGAAAAGGAAGTCAAAATTCAAGATTATTCATGACTAAGTTAAAAGTAAGTTATGGAATTTAACATATTAGACATTCCAAAAAAGTAATGGGATGTGATGGATATAATGTATACATTGTCTATTAGAAGTGAAATATATTTCTTCACCCTTTGTGTCAAGTTGATTGGACTAAAGTAGAATCAACATCATTAGAATATAGAACTGAAGTTATGTTGGCCAAAACTCTATCTTTGCTTGAGAAGAAAGGAATTAAAGTTAAAAATGAAAAATTCATGTCACTTTAAAAATCCATTATCAAATCTCATGTTCAATGTCACATATCAATAGTGATGAAAACATTTCCAAGTTCATCTTCTAGTGCAAGTGAAATAAAAAATTTAACTAGGAAAAAAGAAAAAAAAAGACACTCTTTTGAAGGTTATGATGTTTTCACTATAATATATTTCACTTCATCCGCAACCACATGTTACAAACCTTGGTCACAAATACCACCCATAAGTTCTTGGATATGAATCCGCCCTTAATAACTTCTACACTTTCTTACCCTAGTATTATCCAAATAAAACCACCTCCATATTATACACCTCCTTCCCATACTATAATTATTTGGGCCCCTTAAGTTAAGTAAATAATTACACATTCATCTTCCACCCTTAAAGTTAAAGTCGAATTAATAGATAAAAATAAATATGTATGAGTTACTCCTTTTTATACCTCCCCTACACATATTCAATCTTCACCTAGTAAATTTAAGCATCTAACAAATCCAAACCAATCTTCCACACTTAAATTCAATATGGGGTTACTAAGGTAAAACAAATAATCTAAATTATTCCTTCTCCTACCCAAGATATTATAGTTTCAACTCATGATTTTTCCGCTCAAAAAAAAATTAATCAAAAATCACCTCAACAAGCTTTAGGGACATGAGTACCTAAATAGTTAAATTAAATGGTGAAGAAAAGAGATAAAATTATCCAACCCAAGGAGATATATTTTAGTGTAATTATCATGGAATCCCCTCATACAATAACTATTAAAAAAAACTCCTAGATTCCAATAGATGATCAAGGGAAAATATATGCTAAAATTATGGTTCCTTTAATTGACAAGTCTAAATAATAATCCACTACTCAAGACTATCAAATTTTAAAAGTAGATATTGGGAAATCCATTTAAAATGGGATGAAAGAAAATGTAAAAATATAAATCGACATGATTTTTAAGAAACTCAATCAATAAAAATCTATAAAATCACAAATCAAATAAAATTTTGATCAAATTCAATTATTGTACAAAATTTGGTTAAGCCAATTCAATCTTTATAACCAACATTACATATAATTGACACACTTACATTGACCATAGCAAAGGGAATAGGTTATATAGAAAGAGTGACTAAAGATTGGTCTAAAAAATTAATTGCATAATTAACTATGGTTATTGATATTATGGTGAAAATTTATGAGAGAATTAAATCAAAATTTGAGGAGGCAAGAGATGTTGAATTCAAATATGATATAGAAGTAGAGAGGTTAAAACTATTTTTGTTGAAATTAGAGGCATTGTCAAATGTAAGCTTTTTTGCCTTAGTTTTAGGATAAATTCTTGAAGATAATGAGTTAAGAGAGCCCAAAAATTGATTGGTGACACTAAATTCCAAATACACATTATATAAAAATCCATTGACAAATTCAAATAATCATGAATAATTAGAGTTGATGCATGCAATGATATAAAAAAAATTAATTAAAAAACTTTAATGTTTTGTCTTTAAAAATAATGCTTCCATACTCCTAGATCAAGTCATAATAGATGAATTTTAATAGATAATTAAAAAGGAGATAACTCTAAGATTAGTTTTCAATTTTGATTCAATAAAAAGTTTCATCAAGTATCAAAATGTTTTGGATAATTTCAAAATTACTTAAATAATATTATATAAGTTCCATATCAGATGTTTGATATATATGTAAAAATTAAAATCATTTATATACATTCAGATAGACCAAATAAGAATAGAGTTGATAAAGTCTTGAAAATATTTGATGATTATTGGGAGAGATTAAGATAGTCCAAACTAAAATTGATTAAATTTGTTGAAGATTCAGAGGAAACTAGAAAGCAAACTAACAAAAATAAGACTTCAAATTATATAATTTTAGATATTTTTTGACCTTTTTAAAGTATTTTTTGACCTAACACAATTTCCACTGATTTAGAGCAAATGGAATAAACATTCTATTATTTTTAAGTCAAGATTTAATATAAAAAATATTTTAATATATAGAAATTTTTGCATAAGTCATCTTGGTCGATGAATGCATCCTTATGTCTATTAATTCATTGATTTACAGTATTAAATATTTGTTATTTATTCATGTAATTTAAATATATTATATGGTTAATTTTCATTACATTTATTACATTTTTATTGAGTATATTATAATTATATTATATTTTAACAATTTTTGTAAATAATACATTTAAAGTATTGTTTTATTGGCTTATTAGTTAATTAATAATGTGATATTTATGTCAATAACTTGTCCAAAATATTTATACACCTAATACCATAATTTAGTGTGTAGAGGAAATAATTTGTGTGTCCTAGATATTTATGGAGCATTTATGCTTCTTTATATAAATCTCTTTTCCATCAACAAAATTTGTGGATGCATGCATGTAATGTCTTATAATTCACATTTAATTATTTTATAATTCTTATTAATATGATGAAATTAATCAAAACCTATTAAATCATATATCATAGATTTTTTTATGATCTCAAAACTCCTATATACATTTTTTTAAATTTATAAGCAATTGTTATATACAAATAGTAATAAAAGTGAAATAACCTACACACACACACACACACACACACACACACACACACACACACACACACACACACACACACACACACACACACACACACACACACACACACACACACACACACACACACACACACACACACACACACACACACACACACACACACACACACACACACACACACACACACACACACACACACACACACACACACACACACACAAACACACGCGCGCGCGCGTGCACGTACACACACACACCCCTTTAACTTAAATAATATATGACTAAAAATGAATGGATTATGGTCTAATGTCTATTACATAATGTCTAATAGGTAATGATAGTGACATATTATGTGAAATAAATAGGTTATTTTTTATTAGACATATTATTTCACTTTCAACATTTGGCTCTTCATTTTTATATCTCATACCCTGAATATGGACACACGTATTGTGTCCAAAATGTTGGTTTTAAATAATCTTAACATGATGAATCCAAAATTTTATTAAAACATTACTAATGTATATTACAAAATAATATTTCAAGTTAAATTACTACTTAATTTTTGTTTTAATGTCTAAGGTTATTTTATATTATAAAGTGAAATAAGATAAAATAATATTTTATATTAAATTACTATTATTAGAGCAAAAAGAAATCCACAGCAATAAATCCAACCTAAAGAGGAATTTCTAATAGTAAAACACACTAAGGGTTTTCATATTAAATTTCATGATTTTTTGATTCAAATATATTCATAAATAATGGAATGTGCTCTAGTAGGCAATTTTATGGGATCAAGGCCCGATATAGATGTATTAAGGTAGTGGGAAAAAATGAAATTGAACCCTAATGGACACATGGAGTTTTTTCCATGACCAATGATTTATTTTTGATTTGACTAAACAACATAGAGGAGTACACTCAAATATTGAAGGGAGGACCTCAGTTCTTAGGTTATTCTATTTTTTTTATAAGGAAATAGCAATCTCATTTTGCTCTAGAGAAGGAAGACATTAATGTTATGCTCATTTGGTTTTGTCTCCTAGACCTTCCTATTGATTTTTGGGATGAATATCTATTTATTATCATGGATAAGACTTTCATGTATCTAATAGCATTTGACAAATCTTAAAATGAAAGATAAATATTTTTTCATGTAAGATTTTTCATCAACACTTTTGTGAACCAAGATTTAACATGTTTAGTCCATCTACATACCTTGACGGGGGAGTGAAACTAAAGGATAGAGTATGAGTAATTAGCCTTATTTTGTACCAAATGTAATAATTTGGGTCATATAACTAAGATCTTCCCCTCATGGCCTAAGATTAAGATTGGATATACATTCAAAAAGGATAAACCCCTATGGCAAAAAAAGACTTAAAGATGCTAGAAATGCTAGCAGATAAGGAGGGTTCTATGAATATACATCAACATACTCCTAATGGAAATAATGTTTTAAATATTGGAGAGAATGGACCCAACCTTTCAAATGAAAACAATATTATTGAAGTGGTTTCAAAGGATAAATGACCTGAAGTTAAACCAATGGCAAGTTTTGATTGTAAGAGTATAAGGGAGGATAATATAGTTAGGACTAGTTTTAATAATACTTATTTGAAAGAGTAGCTAAAATTAGTTACCAAATAAGTTTTCCCATACTCTATGTATCAGGATGATTAGTTAGTGAATATTTCAAAGAGGAAGTTGCATATGTAGGAATCAGATTGGAATCTCACAAGTTGGTCCACTTTAATCCACTAAAGTGTTTAAAAAAATAAGGGGGACATTTGATGATTGAAAACAAAAGGGAACATTACAAGGAAAATTTATTATTATTACCTTATAATTTCAAACAAATTTGATTACCTGCACTTATTTTAATAGGATCGGTTATTAGTTTTAGTTTCATAATATGTAGAAGTAAATCTAAATCAATAGACTTTTGATGGTCAGGTGGATTTAAGCTAGCTGATCAAAAATTATCCAAGAGAAAAAAATTGTGAAAATATAAATGGAAGGAAATAATATGGAACTAAAATTTACACTATAAGCTTTGAAAGTGAAAGGAATTGGTTCCTCCTTAGTGACAACCAAAAGAGGAAAAGGTGCAGCCATTGATCCCCCCTAAGCTAGGTAAAACCCCAAAAAATGAAGTATGGATTGTTCAAGTTGAAATAATAGATGGGATTCAAGGTATCCTCTCATTCATATGGATTAAATATCAACAAAAAATAAATAAATGGATATCCTATCTTGGAATATTAGGGGTATGAATAGTTCAAATAAGCACATGTTTTTTAAGGATTTTATAAGATCTCATAATCCTACTATGATAGTAATGCATGAATCTAAGATGGATGAGAAGACATTTTTTTGAGAATAGATATAGAATTTAGAAAGAGGTAGAAGGATAATGTGTTATTTCTATGGGATCTTTGATAGGTTTCATTACTTTATGTAATAGTAAATTTTTGGTTAGGTAATTATTAACTAAAAATAAACATCAGTAAGTAGTCATTTTCACTAATATAAAGGATGGTATGCTCCAGATATTTTAAAATGTGTATGATTCCAAGTTTATAGTGGCATGAATAATATTTTGGGAAGAACTTAGGGACTTTATAAGCACTTATAAGGATTTCTTTGGGTGATTTTTGGTGACTTCAATATGCCATAATTATCAGTAGATAAGAAAGGTGGAAACTAAAAAAATTTAGATGGTTTGTATGATTTGTCATCGTTCATATAAGATTATGGTATATTTAATGTGGATATAAATAAGGGGAATTTACTTGGTAAAATAAGAGAATGGGGGGAATTTATTTTAGGTAAGATTAGATACAATTTTTTGAATCCTTGGATTTATTTCCTTAAAAGGATTTCTTCTTGTCTTCCCTCCCAAGGATAAGTTATGATCATAATCTATTGGAGATGATAATTGATGCAAAATTAAAAAAAAAATAACACATTTTTGTATGGAACACTTGTGGTCAAGAATCTAGAGATTAAGGATAGAGTTTTAGATTAGTGGGCAAGTAATTTACATGGATCACCCATGTTTTGCTTGTTAGTTAAAATGAATAATGTAAAGTTTAATATAATAATTTGGAATAAATAAGTTTTTGGTAAAGTTTTCCTTAAAAATATTGTTTTAAGAGATACTTTATCTAATTTTGAGGTATGGGTTGATGAAAATGGATATGATCACCAAACACTCCAAAGGGAAAAGTAATTGCTCTGTGAATATCATATGGTTGCATCTATAGAAGAAAGTTTATGGAGATAAAAGTATAGATATATTTGGCTTAATTAAGGAGATAAAATATATATATTTTTCCAACTGAAAACTCTTAAACATATATCTCATAATAATATCATGGAAATTAGAGGTCTTGAAGGGGAAGTAAGCATGGACAAGAAAATAATCAAGGAGGAAAGTTTTAATTTCATTAAGAATATCTTTAAAGAGAATTTTAGACCTAATGTTAGGATAAAACAAGAAATGATATATGATATCCAAGAAATTTTAAACCAAGAGGAAAACATTCATCTCATAGTTCTAACATCAAAAGATGAATTTAAATATGATATTTTTATTGAATAAGGATAAAGCGCTTGGGCCTAATGGTTTCCATATAATGTTATTTCATGTTTTTTTGGGAAATTATCAAGGATGATTTGGTTGAGGTTTCAAATTAATTCATCTCCTCTAGATAATTTCTAATGGAATTCAATAATACTTTTATAGTTATTATTCAAAAAATTAGGGAGCTAGTAACTTTTATAATTTTCACCCTACTAGTCTATGTAATTTTGTTTATAAGATATTCACCAAAATTATTTATGTTATAATTCAGCTTATTATTGAAATAACATAAGCATATAGTAGGGGGATTTATCCCAAGTAGGAAAATTTAGGATCTCATCATTATTGTCCATGAAACCATTCCCTCTATGGATAGAAGTAATCAAGTAAGTATGGTTGTTAAGTTTGACATGAACAAGATATATGATAGGCTAGATTAGAACTTCTTGGATAAGGTGATGATATAATTTGGTTATCAAGATAAGTTCAAAAATTATAATAAATTATATAACAAATTTCATGTTTTCTATTCTCATAAATTGGGTTTTATAAAATTTCCAATAGTAAAAGAGGAATTAGGTAAGGAGATCCATTATCTACTTTCTTATTCATAATTATGAAAGAGTCTCTCAATAGATCCTTATCAGTAGATATTAGAGGAGAGATAAATGGGTTCAAACTAGCCTAGAGAATTGACCCATATATTCATCATTAACTTTTAGATGACACTATCATTTTAGTAGAGTCCTCTATTAGGGAAGTTATAGATATGAAAATAATCATCTTTAATTGTGAGGCAAATTCAAATAAATAATTGATTTTCAAAAAAATAGTTTATTCTCAATACCCTTTTGGTTAGGTAGAACATGATTTCTATCATTATGGGTTGCCATATTATATATATCCCCTTCACTTATCTAGGAATGTTATCTCTAACAAGAAACTTCCTTTGGTGGTGTGAAATATTTTACTAGAAAGATTTTAGAGAAAGATGGTTCGATAAAAAGGTAAGTTGTTATCCCAAATAGGGAAACTCGATCTCATCAAGATTAATTTATAAATTCTCCCATTGTATTTTGTGTCCATGTTCATTATGCCCGAAGTTATAAGGAAAAAAATATAAAAAAATCAAAGAAGGTTTTTATGGACTGGCATAAAGGAAAAAGATAAGTTTTCTTTGGTCATTTGGGATAGAGTTTATATAATAAAGTATAATGAAGGATTAGGATGAAGGAGATAAAAGTCTATGAATAAATCCCTTGTTACCAAGATGGATTGGTGATTTATTAAAATTTACACATATTGGCCCAATATTCTATACGATAAATACTTAGGCTCAAGAGAGGCTTTAATCTTTTTGGAAGAAAAGTAATTTGTTAATGGTTATTTTTATGGAATTTTTTGGCTTCTAGTAGATATTTTATATTGAATGGCTGAAAATGGAAAGTAGGCAATGGTAGAAAATAATATTTTTAGATGATATATGGCTATTGGATTAACCTCTTATGAATGTATAGCCATGGAATCAAGTCAGAGTTATTATTAAACATTATTTTGGTAATAAAGTGTAGGATTATTTTGAAGTCAAAAAAGGAATAAGGACCTAGAAAAAATTGACTGATGATTTTGGAGTAGAAGGAAATGATATATTGAAAGATATGAATGTCATGTTAAACTCTTTTTACATCCCTAATATCATGAAATAAGATGAAATGGTTTGGAGGGAATCTTTTGATGGGAATTATAGTTTGAAATTAAGGTATCAACTAATCTCAAATCATCTAAGATAGGATATCCCTTGGGGTAAGATGTGGAATAGGAATATCAACCTCAAAATAAATATTTTTCTATGGTTATCTTTATAGAATAATATTTTAACAATATATAATCTTACAATAAGGGGTATGATAATTATTAATAGGTTTCCTTTATGAAAAATTGATAATGAAACAATATCTTATTTGCTGATTAGATGTTATTTTACTTATGTGGAATGGAGTGTGTTATTATATAAATTTAAAAAAAATTAGGTGTAGCCTATTATAGTGTTATATATTTGGTAGGCCTAATATCCTCCATTAAAAATAAGACTCTAAGAAATATTTGACAACTTTCACTACCTCATATTTTATGGGGTATTTGGTGAGAAATAAATAACAAGATATTCAAAGGCAAGCAACTTCCAATTCTAGTGGTGGCCAATAAGATTTGTTATAGAATTATGGAAATTTTCAAATGCATCCCTTCTATAAAAACCAAAGGCATGAATGAGGTGGAATCCAAGATCAATATTAATTGGTATATTTAAGTCCAAAACAATAGATTAAATCACCCAAGAGCTTAAGCTAGGAGATTAGTTAAGTGGATGGTCCCTTCTCCTAGATGGGTGTAACTCAATTTTAATAGGTCATCCAAGAGGAATCTAGGGGATTTAGGAGGAGGGATTATAGGTGATCATAAAGTAAATTTTGGTTTTATCCTATATGGGAGGAATGGGCATTTAGACTAATCATTGGGCTAAAGCAATAGGATCCTTATGGGGAATGAGGTTAGCCAAATATATGGGTATTAGTAAATTGGTGATTAAAAGAAATTCACTTAGTAATATAAATAGTCTTTCCAAAAAGAGTATATTTAGCTAGATAATAAGTCATATTATAGATAAATCCATCAATATTATTCAAACTCTATAGTAATTCATCATACATCATGTTTATTGAGAAGTAAACTATGTGGATGATTGGTTGGCCAATGAAGGAGTGGCCTTTATGGGTTAGAGAAGGTGGAGTAATAAATAAGATTCACCTAGTCTAGTTCATTAGAGGATAGAATCATAAGTCTCTAATAATTATTGGGAGGATATTTAATCATGTTTAAGGACCTTATTTTTGTTTATTATAAAATATAAATAGTGGTGTGAGATAATGATGTAATTTCATCTATTTGGTGGCACTCCAAGATGGATTATTATTAGATTAAAAGCTAAAAGTTAAGTAATTCAAAGGTAAATAATTATCTTAATACGTGAAACATTATTAATATTTATTTTGGGCCTCAAGTAAATTTATTTTGTATGTGTGTGTTTATGCAAGGAGGTGCCCATAGTTCCGTCATACTTGAATTTTGCCTCAATCTCATAGGGATGGGAGGGGATATATTGAGGATTGAGCTTATTATTAATAAATATATAAAGGATGATAGGGTGGTTTTAAAACTTTAATAGGTAAAAGGATTGGTTGATTTCATGCATAGGGTGGAGTTTCATGATATGCAAGTATTATAATCCTTTGTAAAGGATTGTAATAATAGGATGATGGTTTTAAATGGTTTATCTTTAGAGATCATAAGGGATATCATAGCACATGTTATAGGGCTTAAAATATATATTACAAAGGTTTTTTAAATAGGTAGAGACTTCAAATAATAAAATGAAAATTTTATATTAGGTGGGGAAGAACTCATTCCCTTGCATAATGCTTTCTATAGGGAGGATTTCCCTTGTCCATTTGATGAAGTTGTGAATCAATTCATGTTATGCATAACAATGGAAGGTAGGAAAAATGTGTTAGATTAGTCTCATTCATTTTTACAAATTTCTTTCATCATCATATTACCCTAAACTCACCCTTATATATTCTACACTCCTTTCAAATATCCAATATGGATGTGAAAATGGGGAAGAAAAAACAACCATTACATCAAACTATCATGTACACAATAGAAAATTATTTTAATGGTATGAACAGAGGACATAGGAATTTCCCTATGCCATAAACATGAGACATTTTTATAAGAAACTCTAAATGTAAATTAGGAAATGAATTAAGGGGAAAGAGGCAAGTTCTAGGTGGAGGTAAAATAGAATTTTTATTTTATTAAAAACTCAATTCCATTCATCACATACAATATAAATATATCATAATCTCATTTTTGATGGGAATATCTATCATTACTATCAACCATTTCATTCAATTCATTGATTATGTATTTTAATATTATTAGTACTTAAATTTTATTTGGATGTGATATAAACTAAAAAAAGAGTCATAATTGTAATAAATGTATTACAAGAGAGATTCCTTCACATGATATTAATAGACTCCATCTCATCTTGTTATGAGAAAAGTAAGTTTTTTAATGTTTGAAATTTTCATACTCTAAGAGTTACCTAGCCAACCACATAGTTTGACATATATTTGGGCACCCTTAAAAAAAAATTAGGATTAATATGTCTATTTTTATATCTTTAAATCATGGATACCTAGGTAGATGTTCTAAAATGAATGATCTATGGAAAAAAAGGTTCATCTATTATCAATGTAATTATGGAGCCTCACATCTACCTAGGTAGCTACAAATCCCAATAAGTATATGTGAAGCCTTGGACCCTAGTAGGTACCTAGGAATACATAGAGCTTGGCCACTTATTAGGTAGCCATAAATCTCAAGTTCTACTTATGTAGCCATAAATCATAATCATTTCTTGGGTAGTTGTGAAGCCTAACAACTGTTGATCTCTACTTTTACCCAAGTAGTTATTAGGTTCCATAGCTACCCAAGTAGTAGTCATGATTTGTATCTTCTTAGGTATTTTTCAATATATGTGGTCATCTCAATAGTTGTTAGACATTTATCTCCATATATCATTCATTTTTTATGGTAATAAAGACTACCATTTTTATCAACAATTTCACTAAGTTAATGGATCGAGTATGGACTTTAAAATTATTGAGTCTAAAATATTATTTGGACATTATGATAGAAAATAAAAACAAAAATTATATTTCACTGAAGTACTCCTCATGGGAGGAGACTTGTGTAGGAATGAACCTAATAATATAGTTATGTTGGTTAATAATCTAATATTTTGGAGCATTACATAAGATGCATTATGAATTCATGGAGGGAATTAATGGTTATGACCCTCAAATTTATTTTTAATTCACATTTTTATGGTAAGGTAACATGATAAAAATGTGTGGGGTGTCTATTTTGGTTTTAGAATATGTCATCCATCATGCTATCAAGATGAGTATGGAGGGGGGAAATTTATTCAAATCAACTTGGGGTAGAAAATGGGAAAATGAGATGTTTCTTAAGGATAATGAGAATCTCATAAAAATTTTAGGTGGTTATCTTCATGATTAATTTTATTCTCCCTATAATGATGTGGTGAAGCAAGTTATGAATTATATCACTCTAAAAGGTCACTATAAGGTAGTGTATGTATATCATTTTACCTTAATTAATTTTAGGATAAAATTACTCTTATATTTCTATTTTTCTTGATTATGTCATTAGAGAGTTTTGTTATTGATGTGAATATTGGAAAGATGGCTATACCTTTCCACTAAGGTTTAGTATACCTTATATTTAAACATGCCAAGTGTTTTGATATTATCCCTTATCCAAAGATAAGGCTTTTAGATTGTGGTAATATAGAATTTTCTATAAAATAAGTTATTTTTATGAGTATTAATTGCAATAGAAAGTATAAAAGTGTCACTATCAAAGTACCAAGTGTTGATATTATTATGCCTCAAAAAGCTGAGAGATCCCCTATTTCCATTGAGCCAAAGTCAAAGAAGTTATATTCCTAAAAGCTAGAGTTTTAGAAGGAAGAGGACTTTTCTAGATGTGAAGTCACTATTCATAGTGATAGACACTATTAATGTTGATGAGTGGAAGACACTACTCACATGATGAGGTGGAAATAATTATTCAATTGATGAGGTGGTAGTTATTATTCACTATGGTTAAGTGGTAGTTACTATTCATTCTAAGGTGGCATGTGGAGAACACTACTCCACTAAGGCACATGGGTGCCTTTGTCGATTAACATGGATGGGTGTGGGGTAAATTTCTATGGGGCTTCTTATTGATGTATATATGTGTCAAGGATATAATGGAAACAGAATAATGATATTTCTTAGTTTATAGTTTAGGTCCTAAAATACCTTAGGGCTTTATTTAATTTTGATGGAATGATTATGTGGCTACCACATTTAGTCTATAAATATACCCTCCTATAGGGATAACAAGAACTCAGTAGTGAATCAATCTATTTAAAATTTATTTGTGTTGTTATGATGTAAACTGCTTTATACTTTGCCAATTTATGCCCAAAATTTAGACAAATAGGTGGATATTTATACTGAGAATTAATATAAAGTGATTCATGTTTTTAAAAAAATCAAAAGGGGAAGAAGGGTAGAGAAAAAAAGAAGTTTTGCATTACAATAACAAAGACCAATATATTTACTCTAGTTCTTCCTAATAATAGTGTAAATAAAACTAGCATTCATGAGATCCTAGTGCTAGACTCAAAATATCATGAATGCAATGGTGATTATAGGTAAATAAAATTAATATATCTAAAAGGTATGCTTTAAAATAGTTATCTACAACAAATTTCTTGAATCACATTCATTTGTAGAAAAAAAGAAAAGCAGAGCATACATAACAAATTTTGTTAGAATAGTTGAAAGCACAAATAAGCAAGATGCATCCCAAACACTACTATTATATTTAACCATTATAAAAATGAAATCAATTTTCATTAGAAAATCTTGAGAAACAATAAAATATGAAAATAATGATATAGTGAACAAATTATAGGAATTATTCTCTCTTTGCATTAATTTCATAAAAAAACTATTTTGAAGTACAATTGAGGGGGAGGACCCCTATATAGGCCTTTTTCATGCCTAAGATGGTTAAATTGGTTGTAAGAGAACCAAATACATGGCATCTATCAATGGATAAAGTCCCTCATTTCCTAAAAAATAAATAATATTCCCTTCTTAAATAGGGAAATATTTTACAATATATTAAGGGGAATTAAAACATGACATTCATTAAAAGAAAGCCTAACAAGTAGATATATTGCTCATGAGGTGTTGGGCTAAGATATTGCTGATGTGGATGATGATGAAGCTCCCAATGTATAATAAGATGAAAGTAAACCCATAATATCTGAAGGAGTGATTCCTAGTGTGGTCAAAGAAGAATATATTATAAGGGGGGACAAGAAGGAAGAAGCTCCCATGATGACCATATGTGGCCCATATTTTCTTGTTTCTCAACTTCTATCTACCCTCTCCATACTTCAGATCATCTCTTGTAGTCATTTTCAATCAACTTCAAATCAATAATATGTTCTTTCAACAATTTGATGGTAAGACCTACCATTGCATCATACTTTCTCAAGAGAGGTCCTATAGCCTCATCGATGGCCACTCCCTTTTCTATTCTTTGATTGATAGACACTTCCAAATCTACCATCTCATACCCAAAGGTCACTCTTATGGCTATGGCTTATTTCTTGAAATTGATAATAAAATTTTAAAACTAGGCTTAGAAAGCATCTTTGTTGATAATGGAACCATCCTTGTTAGAAAGCTGTATGATCTCAACCTATTTAAGTAGAATTATGACTCTATCACCCTATTGGTTGAGAGACTAGCCCATGGATCTCATTTCATTAATACATTAGTTTAAAGCTTTCCTTATTCCAATTATATAGGACTGAGCAATGCTCAAGTCCACTAATGGGATAAAGTTTAGGTCTTCAAACTTTTTCATCATAATCAACATTACCAAGTTGATTATTTTTCTATCATACATCCCATATGCACTTTTTACATTTAGAATTATATTTTATACCTCATCCCATTTTATTTTTTACTAGGCCAAATTATTCAATGTATCAAACATTACCTCCATATCCCATTCTACCTTGGTGATGGTCTCCTGTGATAATTTAGTTTTGTATTATTCTAGATCAGTTGCTCTTTATTGCATTTATTTTACTAATTTCATATCTATATCACCACATTCATTTCAAAATAAGAGAGGGTCCTCTTCATACTATTGTTTTTAGCCAAGCCAAGTTCTATTCTTCTTGGTTAACTCAAATAGGGTCTCTTCCAAATCATACAAAATTGTTTGGTCTAGATGGGTGACCTTACTCTTGGTTAATCTCTTCATTACCCTAGACTTCTTGTCAAACTCTAGTGATACCTATGGAGGGTCAACTATGACAAAATCTTATTTCTCCATTATGTCCAACTACATTTGTTTTATCTAGGATTTATCTCAAGAACCACTTTGAGACTAAGTGGATTATGGTAATTGTTGAGATGTTGTCAATCCCTAGAAGGTATATGTTTTGGAATTAACTTTGGATGTGAATAGGATAAATACAAAATTGGGGTATGAAGTGGTAAGTTTTATTCCTAAGGATGAAGAAGAACTAGTGTTAGTTGAGCACTAGTTGGTAATAAAGGAACTTATGGGATGACATATGATGAGCCTTTTCTTTGGTAGTTAGGGACTTGGCATAGGTATAGGCCTAGGCAGGATTGTAGGTAGATTGTCCATCACATAAAATCTTGAAGTGGATGTCACCTAAAAGGAATTACAATGGGCAAGGGCATCGTTAAAGCACTGAATATAGGTCTAGTGAGGGGATTTTAGGGTACGAGGTTCATATTCTCTAGTATTTGGGGCTCATATAATATACCCAAGGGTTGGTTACATAAAACTAATGGAGGAAAATAAACACACTCTTGGTTAGAAGTACTTGGTTCCTCCTTGATAAGAAAGAAGGGAATCCTAGTGTTAAAATTATTGGTGTTATAGTAATTGGTGCTAATGCCTCCAACAAAGATGAATGAGGTACTATAGAATGTCTTAAATGTATTAAGGTAAAATTTTGTTCCTAGGATAGGCTATTGGATTTTACTCCTAAAATAAAAGACTGATTTTTAGTCTTAGCTCCCCCTTATACAAATTAAGGGACAATGCCTACAATATCCTTCGACTAAGCTGAGGGTTAGTAAATCTTTCTTCTTCACTACTAAAATCATGGAATTTATATGTATATGATTTTACTTGATCATATTTAGGCTCAAAAAATTCATAGAGACCTGCATCTTTCAATCTTCCCTTAGCCTATGGGATATACAAAACCTTCAATCTCTACTTTACCTTTATGTCATTAGTTGTATTGATATATAACCTATATTAATCTTAAAGATCATGATGGTAAGTGATTCTTAGGGTTTCCCTATGTTTTATTCAATATTTTAATGTTATATTCTCATGGTCCCATTCCATATTGACATCTCTCTCCAAGTTGAAGGTAGACCTTTATTTGGTGGTAGCAATGACTAAGTTCCATTTTCAATTTTAAACTAGCAAATGTTGGATAGATGAGGATGAACCAATCCTCTCTTATTATTGTTTCATAGTCCATCTACCACTATGAGTAATTAAAATTTAATCTCTTGTTCATCCAACTTGTTTGGAACTATGGTGAGTAACCTAAGGGGAGCTATCTTAATTCCAACTACCCTTATCACTATGCAGTCTGGGTAATATGAGTAGGCTCCCAAGGTGCTCAGTGTTTCTCTAATTTCCTCTGATAGTCTAGGCATGGGCCTCTAATGTATGACTTATACTCTATTGGATATAATTTATCAGCTATGGCCCTCATTTATTATTTGTATTTGTATACTATTACCTCTAAAAAGGTGTGAAGCACAATCCACTTCAGTTTTGGATCATAATTAGTGAATTAGGAAAACTTATAGGTAGTGCATATGGCATCTACCAGGTATAACATCATATAGAAATGATCCCCTTGGTTTTCCATGGCATTCTTAATCTATGCTTTGAAGTTTTAGGATATGATTTCTCCCAAAGGGAGAGTCTTTGCATTTTATATTATCATCGATAGAAGTAGAACCGACTTCTCATCTACATGGCCTATGTCCTTGGCCCCATGTAGTTGATTCATCATAGCCATTCCCGTTCACACTCCCTTACTTAATTAGGTGATGGGGATCTATATGATTTTGGATTTACATGAAAAATTCCCCTTGTTATCATCTCACTCCCTCAAAACTTCCCTAATGTCATGGGTTTGAATCCATTGGGTCATAGTCTCTTGGTTGTAAATAATCTCTAGTTTGGGTATTTCATAATAAACTTGAAAGGATAGTCTGAAAATAAAAATAATGTCTTCTCCCAAACTAAAAGAATTAATCATATTCTTAATAGACCTAGATTGAAGAAACATTTGGTAGACTAAATCTATGGAGGAGAATACCTCTAGATTGGATGCAACCTTGTATAACCCTACATATTTGAGTGATAAAATACCTAACATATCTTACTCATCATTATATCCTTCCTCATCATCACTATATATGTCCATAATCATTTATACATGGTAGAATAAATCATTATAATGTTTGTCATTGGTGGCCAATGTAATTAATTTGAAATTGGTGTCATAGAAGATGATGTTCATTCTATAGTAAAGGAATGGAACTTGTTCCTCTTTTATGGATCTATATGTTCCAACTTTAGTAATAGTTTCAATTTTGTGATTGAATATATTGTGGTTTGATTTAATGGTTAATAAATGTATATGATTCCATATGAACAATCATAGAATATTTTAGATTTCTTAGTAGAGAACAAATGAAATTGAATGTAATGCCTTGAGATAACAAGGTTTAAAATCTAAATTTTAGAATTTAAACTAAAATATAAAAGCCATAACCAGAAATTATCTTCAAATTTCTTTGATTTAAATCCTAAGTGGCTCTTTAGTTTTGTTATAATGCCTTCAAAAATCCACTTTGAGGAATTAGCCAATCACTACCCTTGCCTTGTCCAGGTAGCTTATTAACATAGGCTTGACTTTTTTAGTAAAGTGACCTAGCTATATAACTACCAAAATGAGCCCCATAATCATTTAATTATCACCTAAAATTAGTGATTAAAAAATATATATGCATCTCTTGGGTGTATTAATTGACATATGCTCAACACTTTTCACTCTTTCATGCACTTTAGTCTTTTATTTTGACTATTAGATTATTCAGGTGAATTACATGATATTCTACCAAGTGTCATCTTTTGATTGGATCTTTATTCATTAGGTTTCAAGGTTTCCTTTGATCTAATTATTACCATGATATAAGGGGTCTACATGTCTGCAACCCATTTGTTCTAGCTATCAGGTGGATTCTACTTTATATCTTGTTAATCTTGATTAAATGACTAAATGTCAAGTGTCATCTTGTCATTAAATCATAGTATTGTGGAAATTGAGTATTTCACCTTAACTATAGGGGGTGTATGTATGTGATATATTTCCAAAAGGAACACTTTGAGTAGGTCATTGGGTCATGGTCTTTTGAAAATAATCAAGGCCTTAGAAGGTCGTGACTAGGTACCACATGTAATGCTTTGACTGAGTTATGACCCCCCTTGAATTTTAAATGTTACGAATAAGTACCAAGTGTAAAACTCCTAATGGATCATTAGTCCATGAGACTTTTATAAAAAAATATGACCCTTAGAGGGCCATGACTAGATGACATGTGGTGTGTTCTAGATGAGCTATAACTTCTTTGTGAACTATAATGCCATGATTGAGTAATAAGTGGGAAGCTCCTATTGGATCACTCATTTGTGAGGCTTTGAATTTTTTTATTGAAATAAAAAAACTATAAATGAGTGCCAATTGGAATGATTTGATTATTTTTTTAGGTTGTGAGACTTTTTAAAAGCTAAAAGATGTATGACAAAGCTCAAAGCTTCATGTGCCTAAGTGATCATTAAATGCGACACTATTATGTGTCAATTAAGGCTAAGTTGGAATTAGGTTATTCAATAAAGGAAAAATGTGAAATATAGAAAACCAAGAGATGAAAGAGAAGGGACACATTTGAATTCATAAACTTTTAGTGCAAAATCTGACTTGGAACCTAGTCTAAAACTTAAAATCAAGGTACATTATATTATCAAGTAAAAATTTTGACATAGCTAAACTAATACCATGATTTAGAAACCTTAATTAATACACTTTTATTGGGTTATAAGGATCATACCTTGGTTATTTGAATCATAAACCCTTGTAAGATCACTTTTTAAACATATTAGATCATTAGATAACTCAATGAACTAAATGTTAATGAAATATTTAAAAAATACCTTGTTAATATTTGTCATGGACTAACATTAATTTAAATCATTCAAGTCATACAAATGGGTTTTAATCATGTGGATCCAATGCTAAGGTACATACCAAGGTGAATGGACCAAAAATTTCATAGGGTCCCCATTTTATGGAAATGGGGCATGATTATCTCAACAAATGGTGACCTCTATGGGAAACATAACAATATGTTAGAATTTAGATATCCTAGTTTAGAATATAATCATTAAGTAGTCACCCCTTGGTACATATAACAAATATTACAAATGGTTCTCTATAGATAAAAACTTTCCACTTTATGGATTAAAGCCTAAAAATCTAAAAACCATTCATAGCATATGTATGCTTTGAATTGATTGACCAACATGCCTTTGGGTTTTAGAATCAACAACTTCAATCTTTATGGCTTTGAACATGATTCTTGTGTAAGCACCTTTTAGGTATATAATTATGCTCATGTTTTAATGGAATGGCCTAAGCATTGCTCTATTTCCATCTAAGAATCCATATCCCCAATAGAGATACCTTTAGATCCACTCTAGGCCTTGATTCGCTACTAGTCAGGCATCTATAGACCCAGTGGAATTTACCTAAATCAACTTCAAGGGAATGTAATTTATAGTCTCAAGTCTATTTCAACTTGATACACACATTTTTTTTTGAAAACCCTTAGAGGTTGGGAACTAGTTTATTGGCTAAGTTTTGAGGGATTTTAAAACATTTTCTCATGAACCATTCACTTTTAGTGACTGAGTTCTACCCAGGAAATCTTATGATGTGAGATTAAGTGCTAGTACCTATGGACCCTTAAAATTTTAAGACCTTCACTCAGCCAAAAACATGCTTGTTAAAACTAGATTATAATCATAATAAAAGCTCATATTACATGAAATGATAACTTTAAAATTAGACTCTTCCACATTTTCTAAATTAACACATAGCATAGTTTCTCACTTTAGACAACCAGCTATTGAGATATGCATAGGTTCCAACACTTCAACTATAAAATTTTAGAACTTGGGAAAGAGAAACTTGGGACCTTACTTAGAGGGCTTATTGGTAGGTTATAGCACACAACAACTGATCTAATGGAAGGAAAGAATTGAAAGAAACACACAACAAGAAATCAAAGCAAAAATGAAACTAATATACCCCTACCTAATGCTAACTAAACCAACTTATAGTCCTTTAGCAAGGGGTGCCAAGGGGGAAGCTGAGAAGTAGTGCTTCAAGTATTATTCATTCACTGATAGAGATAAGTCATTTACTTACATTTTTTTAGTTTAAATGCATTATCACCTAGTATCTCTACAATTTGATATTTCATGATCCAAAGGAGCATGAATTTATCATGCTGGCCTTTTTTATCATGGGATTTTCTCCATAGTAAGACCAAGTTTTAAATTTGAAATGTTTTGATTTTAGCCCTTTTGTTAAACCACATTTTGACTACATCAAAGTTTTTTCTAAAACTATTAAGGGTTTAATCTCTTGCATGTTCCATTTACATGATATTTAATATCCTTGATTGAATTATGTCATCATCATCCATGTATTCAACCATGAACTCATTAATAGGTAGTTACAATGTGATGGGGAATATCAATTATTTCCCATATACCACTAATAATGGAGATGAAATCAAGGCTTTCTTATATTTGGTTCAAATTATATTGAGAGCATATTTTAATAATAACTTCCACTCTCTTTGCTTTTTATCTGTTGACTTTTTTTATTGCATTCATCATGTTCTTATTTGTTAATTCTGTAACACCATTTCCTTACATATAATAGTTCAAGTAAAACTTGATGACAACATTGTCTTAATAGTCCCATTCTATGAATTCTATAGTTTAGAAAGCTAGATGATTATCACAAACCAAGGATATGGGGGTCTCGAATCTAGTTGTAATATTTTCTTCTAAGAATTTTATGGCATTAATTACCTCATAGTTTTTAGTGGTAATTTATTTAGTCTACCTATTTAATATTTTTTGTGTATTATCACATATTTATGGCCTAACCAAGATTTAGGATTGATGACTCCAATGAAATCCAATCCCCATTGTGCAAATATCTTGGTTTTAATCACTAATTGTGAATGCATAGTTGCCCTTACTTCTCTATTATCAAAAAATTGACATCGATTACATGCTCAAACATGAACATGCACATCTTTAAATATTTTAGGCTAGTAATAACCTACTAGAAGTATTTTGTGAGTAGTGGTTTTGCTCGAAGGATGTCTACTTCCCAATTTCTCATGAAATTTGTTGAGTATGTTTGTAACTTCCTTTCTAGAGATGCATATTAAGTATATCCCTTCATATATTTTTTATGGACCACTCCTCATTTGATCATGAAGTGCAAAATTTTGAGCCTAAGTGCTCTTTTTTTCTCTCTTTTAAATTTCAAGGGGTAAGTGTCATTTAGTAGGTAATAGATAATGTCCTTATACCATTACTCACTTGAGACTTGGTCTACTTCTACCTGTAAAACATTAATCTTAGGATTAGTCTTGGTAATTAACTAAATTAAACCTTGGTCACATATCATCTTGTTTGACTTGATTTCTATATTATATTCTTGGAGCTTAGTCATCCATTTCCCACATCTTTCCAATAACTCATTCTGGTTAAGCATAATCTTAATGGTAGGGTCAAGTATGATGGTGTGAGTCTTGTTTTAGAGGATGTAATGTCTGAACTTTTTTATGACCTTTACTAAGGCATATGCCTACTTGTACAAGAGTGGGTATTTCAATTCAGCATCCTTTAAGTTCATAATCATGATAGTGATTGGATGTTCTTTGTCATATACACTTTACATTAAGATGACAATAATTGTGTGGTCAAAAAAAAAGAATAAAGGAAGAAATCTTTATCAAAATATGGGCTAATTATTATGGGTGCTTGTATTATGGCTTCTTTGATGTATTAGAAAGATTTCCTAGCCTCAAACATCTAATAAATATTTGTGTCTTTTTAAAAATGGCATTTAGGGGTCTAACAATTTTTACAAAACCTTAAATGAATTTATCTACAAATTTAATTTTTCCAAAAAATGATTTTAAATCTTTTTTTCTATTAGTAAAATCAACCTTAAAGATAATAATAATTCTATCAGGGTCAATATCCATACCATCCTTCATGATTATGTGTCCCAATATCTTACCTTTAGTTATGAAAAATATACTCTTCTTAAGGTTTAGATAGATACCAGGGTCCTACATTTATTCATAACTTGATGTAGGTACGTCATGTGATATTTCTTATTTTTAGTGAAAATGGTTAAGTCATCCATATAGATAATAATTAACTTACAAATTAATCATTATAATTCATGGTCCATGGCATGTTGGAAGTTATTCCCAGCATTGATGAACCTAAAAGGATCCTTTTGCACGTGAATGTTCCCCACTTGGTCATGAACGTAGTCTTCATCCTATCTTCTCTATTGACTAGCAATTAGTTGTAACCAAAGAATCCATATAAAAATAAAATCATTTGAGAGCCAAAAACCATTTAAATTAACCTATCCAAATATTTTAATGGTTAATTATCCTATTCTAAGGATTTATTGAGATTCTAAAAGTCTATGTAGTCTAATTTCACCATTTTTCTTTTTGACTGGGACCAGGTTAGCCACCCATGTGGAGTGTCTAATCAAGAAGACTATCCTTACATCTAATAACTTCTTTAATTCCTTATAAATTAGAGGATCTAAAATTGGTTTCATGTGGATTTTACTTTACCTGAAGGGTTTACATGCTTCCTTTAAAGGAATCATATGAGTGATGACCCAAGTGTTTAAGACTTTAAGATCCTCATAAGATCATGTAAGGACATCCTTGAATTTAGACAATATCTTAGTGGATTTTATTGAATCATATTTGGTATAGACCATCCCAACGTTTATTTTAATATATTTCTCAATAAATATAGATTAATTTTCTTATAATCCTTGCCACTTAGTTTGGGCACCTTGGCATCACTTGTTGGCTTGTCTTGATTAAATATCCTTTCTAGAGAGACCATGTGCTTAGGAATTCTATTATTCTTGAGTTTTATTATTCAATATTCATTAGTATCAACCTAATTTTTAGACTCCTCTTATTTTTCATCAATTATATATGAATCAAAGACTCCATAACTAGTCATGAAATCAATTATTTGCATATCATCATCAAAAACCTAGAAGTGATTAATGTTTACTAGCACGAAAAGGAATGATATCATTTTGAATATAAAATTATATAATTCAAGGGATTTACTTAAAATTATATTTGTTTTTTTAGAATCCAACCAATCTACCAACTAATTTTGATTCTTAGGTATGGAAGCAATGTTAAACGCTTCAAAACTCTTAATCAAATCCCATGCTCTAAACTTATATTTCTTCAAATAAGACACCTTGCATTGATATTTAATACATACTTACTTGATGAATAGTTATGAATCACCATGGAATAAAATATTCCTTACCTTATGTTTGATGGCAAATTGAAGTCATAGGATTAAGGCCACATACTCTAAAAGATTATTAGTGCATGGAAATTTAAGTCTATAAGATGTTAAATATTATTTACCAACTAAGTTTGTCAATAGGATACCCACCCTTAAGATTTTTTGGCTCTCACACCATATAATTATATTATATAGAATCTTTAATCCTTGGTCATTGGGTTACTTCCATTCAAAATAGTAGTATCAAGAGCATATACACCTAAGTCAATGGACTAGAAATTCACCTTCTCATTCTTGGCATTGTATTCTATTATCATGAACATAATTCTTAGCTCCCATTCAATTTATATTTTATTGGGAACACCTCTTCAAGGTATCCACATATGTGAATAGTCTGATGACATGTATCCATTTAGGGATTCTATCCAATTTCTACTCAATAACATCCCATATGATTCTAAGATTTCTATGACTTGGATGTCAATGAACTATTGAATTTTGGATTTATGAGCTAGCTACATATTAATGTTTAAAATTTATCCTACCACCCTAAATTTTGACTTATCCAAATGAACAAAAAATATATCATACTTGATTAGAATTAGTCCTAGATTTTCATGAATACTTATAAGCATTATGTTAATAGATGCTCTATAATTAAGTAAATAATTATGCACATTATTCTTCAAGATTCTAACAGTTAACAAGAATAGAGGGACTTCAACCTTACTTTTACACATTACCACATTTTCATTCATATATTTGGCTTTACCTTTATCTGATTTCTTAGTTCATGATTTCAGTAACAAATCTGATTGCTCAGTGATTTGAGCAAGTTTGTGTAAGGTAATGTTGGATTTAATATTCTTCATGTGTTCTACAATGTTATACCCACATTTTGATCCAATTTTATCCAATTATACATTTGGTTGGGTATCCTTTCCATTTTGGGGAGGAGGATTATTATTAGTCTTATGATCTAGGGGTGTGTCAACATTATTGGTTAATGTAGAAGTTATCGTAGGTTCCTTTTGGGATGTATTCCTCAAGGCATAATTGATCTTTTAGTATTGTTTAAGAGTATGGATCTCATATGTGTTGATTATAATCTTGTTCTCTTCCTAGTTAAAGAACTCATAGGTTTTAACCATGAGGGTTGTTTTGGTGGTGTTGGACCCACTATTAGGTGATCTTGTATTTCTAAAATTACCAATATTACCTTGATTATTTGGGACAATGTCATAACTTTTCATCTCACTTTAAAACATTTAAAAAGCATTAAAAAACTATATGCAATCTAAATCTCCATATTTGGTCATGTTATAGACCCTAAGCCAATTGGGTAAGGCTGATTCATAGATATTTATGTCAGACATAATATTGTCTAGGGGGTCATTGTTATTATTATTGTTAGACTGATTAACAGGTATCTTGTACATTTGAAATGTGTAATTTCTATTAGAACCTTCTCCCATGTTTCTCATTTGCCTTTGCAAATTCATAAAGTCACTACCTAATTTTTGGAACATCCTCCAAATTTCCTCTAGATCTCCCTTTGAGGATTCAAGCTTATTTTTTTAGATTGGGTTGTAGACAACATTTTGGGTATTATATTTTTTATTAGGGACCAGAGCTTAACTGTAATTTTTAAGATGAGCCCCAACATTATATTGATTAAAGAATCCTAGTTTTTGACTAGGAGATTCACGGATTAATGCCAATTGATTGAGGCCATGTATTTGATTTAATGCAGGCATATTTTGATATGAATTTTGGACTAGATTTAGAGAAAGTAAAGATGGGTTAATATTTAGAATAGAAAATGTAGGATACCCCTATAGGTGTATTTTCTCATCAATGTGTATAGCCTCTACATATGTGAGTATAATTGTATTAAAATTCATGGCCCTACATATAAATATATAAGGCATTGGATCTAATTAATTTTCATACATTTCAAGTACCATGTCATCTATAGGTTGATAGGGGGTGTGGTGAGGCTATACATCTTCTAGAATGTAGCATTGAAAGTTCTTATGGTCTCATTAAGCTCTCATTTTAGGATAGTGAACTATTGGTAAATGATCCCAGGACTAATGACTCTTCTAAATTGTGCAATGAATGTATCATTATTTTGGTTCCACCCTATGATGGAATCCTCTAGTAAATTAAGGAACTAGTCATATATTGTTTCCCTGAAGGTATATGGGAAAAGTCTACAGGTTACATCTTCATGGATGACATTCAAAATCTTGATAGTTACCTTGAATGACTTGATATTCTCTTTGGTAGTTATAAACTTAGATGGATTGAATAAGGGGAGTTAATTTTTAGGGTTCGTGGGAAAATCATGCATAGGTTTGAGTACATTTATGGAAGATCCTCCTAACCATTCCATGATTTACTAGATGTAAAACATAGGATGTTGGTATTACCTTATTGTATAGGTAGGGTGGGATTTAAAATTCATGTCTCCATTTATTGGCTCTAGCTTTATGATGGATTTATAAATATCCAAGGGGAAATATAGTTTTAGAGTGGGATCTGGTCTAGATTCTATGTAACTCTAGGATGTTATGCAAAGGATCTATGTCAAAAATTCATACTACTACAAAGTTTCATAAAACACTCCTAAATAAGGTAAAGATTGTCAAAATTATTATAAAATAACACCAAAAAAGGGTCCACAATCAAGTAGAGTGGTCTTATTATACCTTCATTAATTTATATCCTCCAAATTTTTGAAGCCCACATAAAATTTTATTATAAACTTGGTCAAACTTGCAAAAATCAATGTTAGACAAGATATTTCAAGAAAACTTTAGCGTATTAAGCTTATCAAAGTGTGTTAGAGTGAAATTTTGTAAATAATATATTAATTCTATGTGAACTTACTCAATTTAGACCTTTAAAACCCTAGCTTAGTGATATTTAATGAACAAATCAACTATACACTCATCTTTATGCTTATTTTCTACAAATTTAAAGTCCTTAGTTAAAATCATGTAGATCTTTACAAATATAGACAAAACAGAGCCTAATCTACTCAAATAATTCACTAACTTGGATATCCTTAATTTCTTTAGATGAAATTTAAATGGATTGGAGGGGAAATGCCAAAATATATTTAGACTTGAGCTAGTATTTCAAGGATCTTTTATAATAAACACATTTTATAGAAATCTTTTAATGTTTGCAAAGGTCTGATAGAAGATGAAATGAAATTTTAGTGTTTATCCTAATATTTGTGTATTTAAATAAATTATTCTATATTTTAACTGAAATACACTATAATTCTACTCAAAACAAATGAAATCCCTCTTTCAAGTGTCAGATTCTCTCCCTATTGATGTATATATGTGTTAAGGATATAATGTCAATAGTATAACATTATTTCTCAATTTATAGTGTTGGTATTGGAAGACTATAGGGATTGATTCATTTTTTTGGAATGATTATATGGATACCACCTTTAGTCTACAAATAAACCCTATTTTAGGGATAGAAGGAATTTAGTAATGACATAATCTATCAAAATTTTATTTGTGTTATTATGATGTAAATTGCTTCATACTTTGCCAATTTATTCCCAAATTTTAAATAGATAAGTGGATATTTATAGTGAACATTAATCTAAAGTGATTTATGTTTTTAAGAAAAAATCAAAAGGGGAAGAAGGGTAGAGCAGAAAACAAGGTTTACATTGCAACAACAAAGACCAATAGATTTCCTTTAGTTCTTCCTAATAATAGTGAAAATAACACTAACATTCATGATATCCTAGTGATGGAATCAAAATAACATGAATTCAGTGGTGATTATAGGTAAATAAAATGAATATATCTAAAATGTGTGCTTTAAAGTAGTTATCTACAACAAATTTCCATAAGCACATTCATTTGTATAATAGAAGGAAAATAAAGCATACATAACAAATTTTGTTAGAATAACTAAAAGCACAAAATATCAAGATGCATTTGAAACACTACTATCATATTTAACCATTATTAAAATGAAATCATGTGTCATTAGAAAAGATTTAAAAATAAGAAAAAATGAAAAAATATAGGAATTATTCTCTCTTTGCATTAATCTCACAAAAAATCTGTTCTGAATTATAATTGAAGGGGAGAACCCCTATACATAGGCCTTTTCATCCTAAATATAGTTACATTGGTTGAAATATAACCAAATACATGACATATATTAGTGGAAAAAGTCCCTCATGTCCTAAAAACTAAATAATATTCCATATTCAAATAGGGGAATATTTTACAATATATTAAGGGGAATTAAAACATGACATTCATTAAAATAAATCTTGAAAAGTAGCTATCTTGCTCCTAAGGTGATAGGTTGGGATCCTATTGATGTGGATGATAATGAATCTCCTAGTGTAGAATAAGATGAAAGTGCACCCATAACATCCAAAGGAGTGCTTCCTAGTGTGGTTGAAGAAGAATATATTCTAAGAGGGTCTAAGGAGGAAAAGATCCCATGGTGACCATCTATGTCCCACTACTTTCTTATTTCTCAGCTTCTATCTACCCTCTCCATTCTTCATAGCATCTCTTGTAGTAATTTTTAATCAACTTTAAATCAATAATAGGTTAGTTCAACAATTTTATGATAAGAAATGCCATTGCATTATGCTTGATCAATAGAGGTCTTATAGCCTCATTTATGGCCACTACCTTTTCTATTCTTTGATTGGCAGATGTTTCCAAGTCTACCATCTCTTACCCAAAGATCACTCCTTTGGCCATGGCCTATTTCCTAAAATTGACAATAAAATTTTTAACTGCGCTCAGAAAGCATCCTTGCTGATAATGAAACCATCCTTCTTATCAAAGTGCATGATCTCAACCTATTTGAGTAGTGTTATTACTTTGTCACCCTACTAGGTGAGAGACTGACCCAGGGATCTCATTTCATCAATATACTGGTTCAAATATTTCCTTCTTCCAATTATATAATATTGAGCAATGCTTAAGTCCTCTAATGGGATCAAATTCAAGTCTTCAAAAATTTTCATCCTAATCAACTTTACCAAGTTGATTATTTTGTTTTCATACATCTCATATGCACTTTCTACAGTTAGAATTTTGTTATAGACCTCATCCCCTTTTACTTTATACTAGGCCAAAGTATTCATTGTATCAAACATTACATCCAAAACCCAATTTACATTGGTGATGGTCTCTTTTGGCAACATGGATTTGTGCTACTATTCTAGATTAGTTTACCTCTACTACATTATTGTTACCAATTCCAAAACTACATCACCATATGTATTTAAAGTCAAGATATGGTCCTCTTCATACTATTGATGTTGGCCAAACTTGACTCTCTTCTTTTTGTTCAACTCAAATAGGGTCTATTCTAACTCATACATAATTATTTGGTCTAGATGGGTGACCTTCATCTTGGTTAATATCTTCATTTCCCTAGACATATTTTCAAACTATATTAAAACCTATGGAGGGTCCACTTTGAAAAAATCCTTGTTCTCTATTGTATCCAACTACATTTTTTTATCTAATATTTATTTGAAGAACCACTTTAAGGTTGAGTAGATGATGGTAATTTCTAAGTTGTTGTCAATACATAAAAGGTAGATGTTTGGTAAGTAACTATGGAGGTGACTAGGATAAATGCAAAACTAGGGGATGAAGTGGGAAGTGTCATTACTAAATATGAAGAAGAACTAGTGTTAGCTGAAGCACTAGTTGGGAGCAAAGGAACTTAAGGGATTAAAACAATGGGACTTTTCTTTGGTAGTTGGGGACTTGGAATAAACATAAGCTTAGGAAGGATTGGAGCTAGATTGGCCATCACATAAAATCTTGAAGTGCATGCCACCATAAAAGGATTTACAATGTGCAGGGGAATAACTAAGGGCTTGATTATAGGTCTAATTAGGCTCTTGTAGGGTAAGAGGTTCATATGATCTAGTGTTTGGGTCTTATATAATATACCCAAGGGCTAGTTACATTAAAATTATGGAGGAAAATAAATAAAATCTTGGTTATAAGTACCTAGTTCCTCCTTGATAATAAGTATAGGAGGCAATCCTGGTATGAAAACTATTGGTGTTGTAGTAGGTGCTAATAATTCCTTCACCAAAGATGAACAGGGTATTATAGAAGGTCTTGCATATACTGAGGTAACATTTTGTTCTTGGGATGGGTTGTTATATGTTTCTCCTAAAATATAAGGATGCTTAGTACGCTTTTTAGACTTAGCTCCCCCTTTTCTAAAGTAAGATACAATGCCTAAAATATCCTCTAACTAAGTTGAGGATCAATTGGCCTCTATTATTCAATAATATCAAAATGGAATACAGATGTAGATGCCTCTATTTAAACATTTTTAGGCTCAAAAATTTCATAGAGGCTCATATATTTCAATCTTCCCTTAACGTGTGGGATATTGGCATCCTTTAATCTCTACTTTATCTCTATGTAATTAGTTGCATTGATGTAGAACCTATCTTTATCTTTAGTCTCATGATGGTAAGTGATGATTAGGTTTTCCCTATGTTTGATGAAATATATGAATGTTAAATTCTTAAGGTCCCATTCCCTATTTCCATCTCTCTCCAAGTCTAAAGTGGACCTTTACTTAGTGGTAACAATGACTAAGTTCTAGTTTTTAATTTTAAACTGGCTAATGTTAAATAGCTAAGGTTGATCCAATTCTATCTTCTTATTCCTCATAGTCCATCCACACCTATGAGTAATTTAAATATAAACTCTTTTTTAGCTAGCTTGTCTAGCACTATGGTGGGTAACCTGATGGGATCTATCTTAATTCCAACTACCCTTATCAATGTACAGTCTAGGTAATACCATTAGGCTACCATGGTGCTTAGTGTTTCTCTAATTTCCTCTAATAATCTAGGCATGTGCCTCTCATGGATGGCCCTATACACTATTGAATATATGTTCTTAGATATGGCCCTCATTTCTTATTTGTATTTGTAGACTCTTACCTTCAATACATTATGAGGCACAATCCACTTCAATTTTAGATCATAATTTATGAATTGGGGGAACTTAAAGGTAGTGAAAATGGCATCCACTAGGTAGGACATCATATATAAATTATCCCCTTAGTTGGCCATGACATTCTTAATTTATGCTTCCAAGTTGATGGATATGATTTCTCCCAAAGAAGGAGTCTTTACAACATCTATTAGCATTGATAGAAGTGGAGCCCACTTATTGTCTATGTGGCACGTGTCCTTAGTCCCATGCATCTGATTCATCATAGCCATTACCATTCTCACTACCTTCCTAAATTAGGTGATTTGGATCTAGATGATTTTGAATTTGCATAAAAAATTTCCCTTGTTCTCAACCCACTCTTTCAAAACTTCCCTGATGTCATGGGTTCAGATCCATTGGGTCACATTCTCCTAGTTATAAACAATCTCTAGTTTTATAAGATCATAATAACCCTAAAAGGATAGCCCAGATATAAAATCAATGTGTTGTCCCAAATTAAAAGACTTAATCATATTTTTAACACACCTTGATTGAAGAAACATTTGGTAGACTAAGTCTATGTAGGGGAGTACCTTTGGGTTAGATGCAACCTTGTGCAACCTTGAAGATTTGAGTGATAGAATATATAACCTATCTTCTACATCATTATATCATTCCTCATGATCACTATATCTATACATAGTCCTTTCTACATGGTAGAATAAATCATTATAATGTTTGTCTTCAGTGGACAATGTCACTGAGTTTAAATTGGTGTCTTGGAAGATGATGTTCATTCTATAAGAGTATAGGAATGGAACTTGTTGTTTCTTGGTGGATCTGAATGTTCCATCTTTGGCCATATTTTTAATTTTGTAATTGATGATCTCATGTATTTCTTTAATGAAAAACAAATGTAAAGATGTCCTTAATAACAATCACATAATATTTAAAAATTATTAGTAAATAATAATTTAAAGTGAATGCAATGACTTAAGATAGCAAGCTTTAAACTCTAAATTTTAGAATTTGAATTGAAAGATATAATTCATAAATGGCTAGTATCTTTAACTATATTTGATTTAAATCTTGAGTGGATCTTTAGTTTTGTTTTGACAACTTTAAAAATACACTTTATAGAATCATCTAATCACTACCCTCACCTTATCTAGGTGTCTTATTATCATAGGCTTGACTTTTTTAGTGAAGTGACCTGACTCTAAAATCCCTAAAATGAGCCCCATCAACATTTAATTTGAACCTACAATTGGTGGTTTATGAATATCTATGCACCTGTTGGGTGTCATACTTGACATGTTCTCAACACTTGGTGTTTTTTCATGAACTTCAATCTTCTATTTCAAATATTGGTATATTTGGGTGGTTTTGATGCCTCTAAATGTATCATATGGGTTATTAGTGTTCAAAAAACACATCTCATTTTAGAATTGTAGGAATTTAGAGCATGAGTAGTAGGTTGTGGCAACTTAATGTTTACCTATGGTGAAATATCAGCTAAGTAATGTGTGAGTGTTCCAAAAAATTTATAATAATTGATGGTTGGGATCCATCATGGTCCAATTCTTTATAAATTATAAGCATCTTTATTAATGATAGTGAATATTGATTAAAACTTAAACTACAGATTAATCTAAATGGATATTTATAATGAAATTTAAGCTATAATGATCTAGTTTTAAAAAATAAGTAAAAGGGAAGGGTAAGGTAGAAAGAAAACAAGCTATTGTTGATCCTTGACTCAAATATCCTGAAAAAGTTTCAATTACAACTGAACCTACATTTACCAGTATATGATGCAAAATAGTAAAAGCTCAGAAATCACCACACACCATGTAAATTTCTAAGGATAATATGGGATTATGCAAGTACGAACTAGATTTTGATTTAAATAATTATTACTAAACTCAAATAGCATAAGCACATTTGAATATAGAATAAATGAAATGAAGAAAATTCAAGATCCTTCAACCAATTTAGCAGAAGCACAAATTATTAAGACTGTATCACAAATGTAAATTTAGAATTCAAAGAAACTATTCAAATTCAAGATTTAGAACCAACAATTGAGAGAAAGCTATGTTAACAATTGACACATAAAATTTGGAAAATCTTTGTAAAATTCCTTGATTGTATTAATTTCTCTAAGTATACAAATTTTGCTCAAAAATCCCTCTCTTTACAAGATGGTAATATGTGCCTTTTATATAAAGGTCAAGCAATATACCAGTTAGTTACAAGATATAAAATGTACAAAAGATAAGGACAATTGTCCTTCTTTAGAAAGTTCTAAAATACATTTCTTTTTCTACATTAGACTGACCTAGAGGCAAACATGCTAAAAAACTAGCATATGCCTTTACAAAATAATATTCCTATTTCAAATATTATAATGTTTTTACAAAAAGTAATATTAATTAGTTGGTGGGCCCATTGATAAAGGGTCCCCTTATGTCTCTTATAGAATCTCTATATCTTTTTGATATTGTTCCCTAATAAGATCCAAATCCATAGTTGGCTTCAAGAGAGAGACATCTTCTTAGTTAGCTAAGTCCTCAAAATCTCTATCATCCCTTGCCATTTCTTATTTGGCAATGAAGATCATGCCCAGTATCCTATTGTTGTCACTACTTAATTTACCTTGGCTTTTGCCTTTCACTTTTTGCATCACCAGAGTGACTCTATGCTTATACTCTACATCATCAATAATTCCCAAGGCTATATTCTTGGTAGGTTTTTCCAACATGATGCCAAGTAGTTGTTTGATATAGGTAATCAACTCTCCATCATCCTTAAGGAGTTTGTCCAAGCCTAATGACCAAGAAATTAATCTTTAGATCTTATCAACCATTATCCCTAGTATAGCATTTAGGTGGGCTAGGCTAATGGTTTTCAACTTATGAATCTTATTCCTAATCAATTTGTTGATAAAATCTCTTATTTTAGCCTCTACATCTTGCCAGTCAATTACTAGCCCTTTAGCCACCTCACTTTGTTAGATTAATGCATCTTGACTTGGCTTTATTAATTTTAATGAATCAAACATATCAAAAAAGGATTCTTCAAACATGTTTATTATAGCCTTAAGCATTGATAAAATGATGTGGGTCTCTAAGTTCTCCTTTTCTTTCTCCAAAATGTGAATTCTTTGTTTCATTCCCCTTATGCCTACCTTGACTTGGGTTAAATGGGCCTCTATTAGACTCTTAATATCTTCTTCATGGATGGGTTATTCACCAAGTTATTTCCCTCCGATGGGAGTTAAACCTATAAAATTTTCAACCCTTTGGAATGTGAAATCTTTAGTCCCCACCATGTCCTTTCTTATGGTCACCCTCTCTAATCTAGCTATCTCTAGATTGGACTACATGGTAGTAGATGACTCTATGTATGTTGGAGGTTTTGGGACCTCTACCCTTATGTTGTTTTATGCTCTTAGATCATATATTTTATTTCCATCTAACCCTGTAGTAGTTATTATTATTCTTTCTTATTATTTTTTCATTAAATCCCTTATTTATGGCTTGATGTCTTCATGAACATCAATGTTGACAGCCTTGGTCATGGCCCATGAGTGAGAATAGAAATGGATATTTTATAGCTTCCCATATATAAACCAATTAGGGATGATTGGTCCATGAATGGGTAAATCCTCACTAAATAGGTTGATCTCACTTATGAGATAAGTGAGAGTCAAGCTTGGCCTCTTTTGTCCAACAAGGACAATTTCCAATTCTACTTTCCTCTTCCTTGGTTGTGCCACTAGGACTAGATCCAATGAAACTTCCTTTCCTTTATCTTCCTAATTAGCCTCCTTTATATATGATTCTTCTTCCTTAGATCCATATACTTCAATGAAGACCTTGAGGTCATCTTCTACTATTTGAATAGGCTCAAGGGTAATCATATCCAAGTATTCGATAGGGGAAACTAGTCTTTGATGGAGAGTTAAGGATGAAGGTCCCTCAAGAAGGCTCTCCTCTAACTTATCCTTACTAGTACCTTATACAATTTGTGTTGGTTTTATGGTGCTTCTATCTATTTTTGTTCTTAAGGTGGCCTAGAAGGTCTAGGAAGTAAATGATATTGAAGAGGATGTACTTGACATATTTCCCCTAGTGGTTTGTCATCATTAGTCAATCTATGCACAATCTTGAGGTTGGTTTTCTATAATATGGCCAATACTTCCTCAAAATTATGGACCTTAATGTGGAGGGTGTCATAAAGACCCAGTTGATGCCGTAGACTAGATTGGATAACTATTTGTTCTTCAGATGTGCCTAGCCATGGTGTTCACTTGCTTCTAATCTTGCAAGACTATTCTTCCAATTATCAAAGGAAAGGGATGTAGGAGGCCCTTCCTTTACTACTTGTAGACTCCATCAACACCATTATGGAGTTGGGATGTAATTTATTATTTTTCTATATTTTTGGGAACATAAATAGGTAACCTATAGGGTTGGGTTAGAATTCCCTTAATTTTGATCATAGTGTAATTTGGGTAAAACTAAATATGTCCCATTAGCTCTACATATTTCTTAATCAAAGGGCTCACCCTGGGCATAGGAAACCCTATAATGGCTTCTACCAAAGTAGGATAGACATAGTCATAGATGAATTTCATGTGATATCTATACTTGAATATGTGTAGCTTTGAGTAATGGTGGGAAACTGTGGTTCTACCTTCTAGAGACTAGTTTTTTATGTTGGGGACCTTGGTGGAAGCTAGTAGGGCATCTAAAAAATAAGACATCACAAAAAATTGTTTGCTTGTCTTCCTCTTTATTACAATAAATTATTTTCCTAAGTTGATACTAATCATATCCCCAATTGGAGGAATGATCTCCTTTTCTACCATATAGTACATGTAAGACACCCAACTCTTATTGACATATGTGGTTGTAGGGGTTACAAATATTCTATTTATAGGGTTATTATTACCCTAATTCCCTCGTTAAATTATATAACTAGAATTATTACCTCAAAATCCTAGAATATATGGTTCCCTTGGAGCAACCATAGCCTAAAGATGGTATCGAGGTCATTTTTAATAGTCCATTCTTTAATTATGGGTAGGTCCACATGGGGTTTTTGGGAGCTTATAGTATTTCTCAAAGGCCAATGGATCAATATAAGTGACCCTCCTATAGATTCACTCATATATAATCCAATAATTATCAATTCTAAAATCAATAAAAATTGGATCAAGGATGTCAATATAATAGAGTAGCTTTGGTTTGGCAGTAGTGTGATGGAGGCTAACCATTTGAACTACCACCACATTATAGTATCTCTTGTTAACTCCAACAATCCTCTTCTCCTTCTTGGTAATGGGCTTCATCTCCTTTGTGGCCCAAAAGAGCTTAGACCAATTTCTATTTTTGTTGTTTAGGGCTACAATATCTAGCTTAGTAGCTTTGAAAACTCTTCCTTCAATGTCTATAAATAGGTATAGACTCATCTCATCTCTCTATTTCTACCATAACTATTGTACTTACAAATTAGTCATAAATATATTGAAATAAGTCTCTAATTAGCTCTTTCATGCTTCAAAACATAATTGAAGTTCTTCCAAATTCACTATAAATAATCTAATTATACTTAGGGTCTTTTATGCAATTTTTAGGGTTTTAGATCTTTAATGGTAGTAACTCATTTTAAATTTAACTCATACATGCTTCAAATTTGATTTGAAACTTGGCATTTATATGTTTACATTTTTAGGCACATAATATCTTCTCTTTTGTCATTTTATGCTTGCATGGCACTTATGCGGCATCAATCTGGAACCTTTCATGGAATTTTTCATAAATACCTTTGAAGCACTAGCCATTGGAATTTAAAAATTCCCTTTTATTTTGTGTTATTGGATCAAAATCCTTGGATCAATGTGGGTTATTGATTATGATTTGGGCCCTCACTTGTCATTAGTCCCTTTGAATAATGGGCTCTATGGTTGTGCCACTTAGCACCTCCATGGGATTTTAAGCTCTAGCATCTTTGTTAGTCTTAATTTTGAACATGTTCTTTCCATGCATCAAGCCCACAGGCTCTCAAAGATTCATTGAAAATTCATTGGTGCCTTCGCACCATTGGATAATCCTTTCATAATGAAGCATGAGCTATAGGATTTACAAAGATGCATGAGCTTTAATTCAGTGCATAGATGAAAGGAACTTAGGATAAAATTCTTTTACCTAAGTTTATTTCATATTAATAAACACAAATAGACCTAGGTTAAAGCATTTTATGCTAGGTTTTAAATCAAAGGACTTAGGTGGGGACTTAGGTTTAAATACCTTAGGCCAATGTTAATTTTGTGTTTATTAGACATGAAATGAACTTTAGGCTAAAGTGTTTATACCTAAGTTTTTTGGGAATTATATAAAGGGGACCATGGATAAAATACTTATGTTAAGCTCATAAACATTCCCAAATGGGTCAAGATGATATAATGATCAAGTGCCAAATTTTGACATAGATATTTATTATATTAATAAAAAAATAAAACCTTTGTTTGAAAGCAGTTGAGATAAGTTTTGTATTATGATGACCCTTTTAAAATAAGATTTAGTGTAAGTCTCTAACCTAAGGTTCATGACATTTAGACAAATGCAACATGGACCTTAGGGTATAGGCTTAGACTCAATCCTTTTCTACAAATATTTAGAATTATGAGACCATTTTAGTATTTTCATTTTAATGATTCAAGTTTTTTAATGTCCCTTGAGAGGTTCCATTAGTCTGTAATGTAATTCATGGGCTTTTAGAAATAATTTGGAGTGTATCTTGGTGCTAAGCAAAATAATTCATTAGCTTAAATTTTATGGTCTTATGGTTGTCAAATACATCCTCGTGGACATCAAATGATGGTTTTAGGAATGCCAAATTTAGGCTCATGAAGTTCTTAGCTTTGATGGGATTAAAGGGGACGGTCCTGCAAATGTCAAATACATCCTCATAGATGTCAAATAATGGTCATGTGAACGTCAAATTTAAGCTCATCTAACTATTGTGTTCCAATGTGAGAGTGTTATTTGGTAGTTCCAAGGGGATTCTTGGGACCTCAAAATTGATTATCTCTATTGGATTGAAAATCATGATGAAGTGAGAGACATTCGATCATGATTTAGGACCTTACTCATGATTAGTCCCTTATGACATGTATGACCCTTTGCTCTTAATATTTGAATGTGGGAGTGTCATATGGTGAATCTATAGGTCTCTTAGGGATTTTAATTTTCAATGATCTCTTTACTTCATCTGATCTTTAGTTTATGATAAAGTAAGAACCATTGATCATGATTCAAGTGCTTGAACATGATTGGTCTAAAGGACTAAGTAATAGATTCTATCAATATTTCTTTGCTCCACTAGATCAAAGGGAGTGATGAATCATGGATCATTAAATATTTTAAGATTTGAGGTATTTAAGTTAGAACCATGATGAAATAAAAAATATGTAGGCTAAAGTCTTTAGACTAAGGCTTCTTTCATATTAATAAATACAAGCGGGGCCTTAACATATAAACTTAGACTAATTAGGAAATAATAAAGAGGGCCAAAAATTAAACATAAAAGGATCCTATAAATAGTAATATTAAGCTCAAGAGATGTAAACCTAGGATAAATCATTAAGACTAAGGTCTTGCTCATGTTAATAAACATAAACGAGGCCTTAGGGTTAAAGCTTTAGGCTAAAGCTATAATAAAGAGGATCATGCTATAAAAGGGATTCTACTAGGAAAATTAGAAGGTAACCTTAGCATAAAATTAGGCAATGTAAGAAATATAGGAAGCATAAAGGTAAAAATAAAAAGGGACCAACACATATATTTTTTAGGCTAGGATTTGGTTGTGTTAAATAACATGACCAAGCCTTTACATAAAAATATGGCTTAAGTCCAAAACAAGTTTTGAAGTATTCCCACCAATTTTATCCTACTAAATTAAAATTTAAACTTGAACTAAGGGTTTGTGCTAGTATTTTAGAATATGAATCTACCAATGAGGGCTCCATGAAACATATATCTTAAAGATAAGAAGACCAATTATTTTCAATGTTGGGCAAGCTTAAAGAAAAAATAACTCAGTAAGTTAATCTTATCAAAAATTGGATGATCTTCAAATTATAATAATGTTCAAAATAAGCCATATTTTTTAGGTTAATCTTAGAAATATCTCAAAGGCCCTAATTTTCAAAAAATAGGGTTATGTCAACCTCAATAGGTGGATTTCATGATATTATACCAAGTTTCATCTTTTGATTGAATTGATCTTCATTAGGTTTCATAATTTCCTTTGATCACATTATTACCATGAGATAAGGGGTCCATGTGTCCTTAGCCCATTATTTCTAGTTATCAGTTGGCTTCCACATCATATCTTTCTATTCCATATTAAACTACTAAATTCCAATTATCATCCTATCATGTAATCATAGTATTATTTAAATTTAGCATTGCACCTTGACTTTGAGGTGTGTGGGGATCTAACCAAGTGCCATGTGACATGTTATAATTAGGTCACTAGGTTATGGTCTTTGGAAAATAATCAAGGCCTCATAAGGCCATAACTAAGTGCTACATGTCATGCTCTGATTGAGTTGTGACCCCCCTTAAACCTGAAATGCCATAAATGAGTGCCAAGTGGAAAACTTCCATTGTATCACTAGGTCATGAGACTTTTATAAAATAATATGATCCTTAGAGAGATGTAATTTTATACCATGTGGCATTTTCTAGTTGAGATATAACTTTTTTATGAACTAAAATGCCATGATTAAGTGATAAGTGGTAGACTCCTATTAGATCATTAGGTTACGAGGCTTTGTAACTTTTTCCTTAAACTCAAAAAGCTATGATTGAGTCCAAGTGGCATGATACAATTGGTTAATTAGGTCATGAGAATTTTTAAAACCTAAAATATACATGACAAAGCTCATAACTTCATATGGTTGAGTGATCAGTGCATGTGACACTATTTCATGTTGATTGAGGATAAATTGGGATTGGGTTCTTGCATAAAGCAAAAAATGTGAAACTTAACAAACCATAAGATGAAATAGAAGGAATGAGTTTGAATTCATAAACTTTGAGTATGGAATCTAACTCAAACCCTAGTTTAAAACTTAAAATCAAGGTATTTCATAGTATCCAATAGAAATTTGGCATAGCTAAAGTAATACCTTCATTCAGAATCCTTAATTAAGCCCATTTTATTAGGTTCTAAGGATCATACCTTTGGAATTTAAATTTTAAACCCTTGAAAGATAACTTTTTAAATAGATTAAATCATTAGAGAACTCAATGAACTAGACATTAATGAAATATTAAAAAGATACCTTGTTAATATTTGTCATGGACTAACATGACTTTAAATAATTCAAGTCATACAAAGTGGTTTTAATCACATGGAGATAATGATAAGGTATATCCTAGGGTGAATGACCCAAAATATTCATATGGTCCCCATTTTATGGAAATGTGGTATGTTTATCTCAATACTCCCTACATGTTAGTTTTGTCTAAAGTCATAAATGTGATTGAACACCTTTTGACTTTTGTGCATAAGTGGAAGATAATGACTATTATTCATGATTATCCAATCATGTCTTGTGGGATGCCATATTTTGTTGGCACATGGATGTGGTGACTTTGTCTAAATTATATGTTTTATTTTTTGACCTTTGCACATGTAAAGACAAACACTACACAATTGAGAACTATTCACCCATGTGAGATTATGGCCCAATTATGGCCTTCCTTGGATTATTTCTCTCATGTATTTTTATAAAATTATGTTGATGCTTATATTTTTAATTAAGAGAGGCTTTACCCTCTTCAATATGTTGGTACTTGGAATATATATTCTATGTAAAGTTGTATTGAGGAAATCTTAGTTTATATCCATTCTTAGGAATAAAAGATATGAGCTTTGGAGACTTGGATCTTTGTGTGTAATAAATGAGTAAGAAGGCCAAACTTGAGAAAGTTTTTTTATGATAGAGATTTGGTTGAATTTTTAATTATAAGTAATCTTAGATTAGTCCATGCTAAGATTTTTTTTATGTAAGTTAAAGATTGGGTAGGCCAATATTAAGGAAGATTTTTAAAGAACATGAATTTGTTGAAGAGATAATAAAAGTGTGTAACTACTAGTTCCATATGGTTTTTCCCTTGCTAGAATTTGCAAGGTTTCCACATAAATTTATATGTTATGGTGTTATATTCTTTTTGAAATATTATATTATTGTTTGTTATTTCCACATTGATTTATTTCATAAGTTATACATTTTTTCCTGACATCTAGTATCATATTCATGGTGTTTATTTATACAACTCTATGTTTGAGTGTTTTCTTTAAGTAGGAATACTTTTGAAAGTGGGAACTATAACAATGACATCAGTAACTGAGTTCAGGATAGTGAATTTTGTTTGGTACCAAACTTATCTAGGCATGATATAAATGTAATGATAATAGCATTAGGTAATGGAGGTAGCTAGATAGTATAATACATAGGTGTATTAATTCATGTATATTGATTTCAAGTGGGATAATGTTAAGATATGAAGTCACTATTCATGGTGATGAGGTGGTAGACACTGATCATGATGATTAGGTGATAAACACTATTCATTATAATGAGGTGGTACACACTATTCATGTAATGAGGTTAAAATCACTATTCATGTGATGAGGTGGTAGTTACTATTCACTATGGTGAGGTGGCAATTACTATTCATGCTAAGGTGGCATGTGTGGCACATTACTCCACTATGGAACACGGGTGCCTTTACTCATCAAAATGTATGGGTGTGGGGTATATTTTTGTGGGGCTCCTTATATGTGAGTGTTATATAAAGTCATAAAGGTGATTGAACACCTTTTGAATTTTTTGCACAAGTGGAAGACATTGAATATTGTTCTTGATTGTCCACTCATGTGGAATGAGACACCATATCCTATTGGCACATGGAAGTGGTGACGTTGTCTAAAGTATATTGTCTATTTTTTTGAACTTATCACATGTAAATACAAACACTACAATTTTGAGAACTATGCATTCATGTGGGAGTATGGTACAATTATGGCCTTCCTTGGATTTTATCTCTTGTGTATTTCTATATATCAATGTTTATCCTTGTCTTTATAATTAAGAGAGATTTTTCCCTCTTCAAGATGTTGGTTCTTAGCATATGTATGCTATTAAAATTAAATTTAGGAAAGCTTATTTTGTATCCATTCGTAGTAATCAAATATATGAGCTTTGGAGACTTGGATCTTTGTGTGTAAGCCATGAGTAAGAAGGCAAAACTTGAGAAAATTTTGTATGATAGAGATGTGGTTTCATTTAAAATGTTATGTAAATTTATCTTAGGTAATGCTAAGGTGATTTTTATGTGAGTGAAGGAGTGGGTAGGCCAAGATTGAGGAAGCTTTGTAAATATATTGCATTTGATGAAAAGATAATAGAAGTGTGTAGCTATTATTGCCCTATGATTTCTCCCTTGTTATAATTTTTAGGGTTTCTATGTAAATATCTATGTTATGGTGTTATATTATTTTGATTATATTGTATGTTTTTATTTCCACATTGATTTATTACACAAGTAATATATTTTTCTCTATCAATCATCATTATCAAGGTACTGACTATTTATACTATCATGCCTCAACAAGTTGAGAGATCCTTTATTTTCATTTGAGTCAAAGTCTAAGAAGTCATATTCCTAGAAGCTAGAGTCTAAGAAGCAAGATTCCAAGAAGGAAAATAAATTTTATGGTTCTTCACATTTAAATATGGGGAGAGGCAATAATGATATTAAATTAGTGTAAATTTTGGAGGATCACATTTTAGTTTGGAAAGAGGTAGAAAGTAAAAAAGTAATAATAAATCAATAAAAGATTTATCTCAAAGGGAAGAAACATGTTTTGGAATCCCCATAATTTTTAATCCTGAGAGGTTTAATTATTTAGTGACTAATTTGTATATCTATAAGGGAATTCTAAAATGATTGATGAGGGAGAATGAGATTCTAAAGGACTCCATCAAACAAATATATATGTAACGAAATGAGAGTTTAGATATGGAGGATGTAGTCAAGAAAATAAATCAAAAGGATGATAAAATTAAAAAAAAATAAAGGAAGAGAATTATAGGATTAAGGATGGCATTCATGTTATGGTTTAGTTTAGTGGGGTGACTATTAAGAACTATGTTTAATATTAATATGTTTAAATCATTAGTTAAAGTCAGGAAGGAGGGGTAGAGTAATGTGATAATGATCAAGGGATTGAAGGGTGAGGAGAAGGGTAAGTTTGGTGATGTGCATGAAGGTGTCATAGAATAAATAAAGGATCTACTAGCTAAAATGATCAAGGATTAGAAAGTGGAATTGACATGGCTCAATGGATAGGTTCTGTTGGCATAGTTGTCTCTTTGTTGTAACTACTTTTTCTTGATTTATAGTTTTTTTTGCATTACATTAACTAGTATTTCTTGAGTTTTAGTTTTTATATAACTTTATTATCTATTATTTATTGATAAAAAACATGTTTTTTAAGTTATATTTAAATTTGATAACAATGTTTTTAGTTGGGATTTCAGTATTAGAATGTTTTACAATATGAAATACATTTAAATTTAGAACATAAATGGAATGGGTTATATAATTATTTTCTTATTTTTGTTTCACTATATTATAATTTCCTAGCTTTTGGAAAAAATTGATATAGTTTCATAGTTACATAATTATTATTTTTATTTCAAAGTCTACAACTAAAAAAATAGATGTTGGTATCTATGGCTATATAGGAAGCTACTGAGATATGTTTCTACCTGAACAATAATGGATTTTTTCTTCTATATAAGTAATTAATTGACTCCACATCTACCCAAATAGTTAATGGATCTATAGGTGTCATGGAAACCAATAGAATTCATGGTTACTTGGGTACCTAATGGGTTATGGAATTAATTTTTATAGTACTTATTTATTGTAATTTAAATTCCCAAATAAAATTTCAATTAATGCCAAAAAATTACTCCTCTTCTTCTTAATGTGTGCCTCTTTATTTCTTATAATTAAACATTGCATTATTATCCATCCATGAAAGGAGATCATACTCCACTTTAGAAATATTCTTTCTGATATATTTTTTTTGAAATGTAATTCAATAAATATTAGGGTTTTCCATCTTGATAAATAATTTAAAGGCTTCATTCATGAATATCCATATTCATATTATTGAAAACATAAATTAATTAGGTATAATTAGGATTATTATATATGTGATCTTAAATATCTTATAGAAATTTTACAATAACTTTGATATTATGGTGGTCCAATGTTTTAAGTAGATATCTATTATCATCTATAATTACATTAGATTTTCGTTTCCTTAAAATATAATTTTAAAGGGTTTGAGTTTGGTAATGTGATATTATAAAATTCTTAAAATCACAATTATTAAACAAGTTATTAGGTTCTATGGATATATAGACAAATATTAGGATCATAAATTGATTAACTTTCATCTAAAGTTGGTGGTCATAAAATCTATCAGCTTCTTAGGTGGCCATGGAGTATGATAATTTTCTATACTACTGACTCTTTTATTACCTAACAAACACTAGGATGTGTTGATTCCTAAATGTGTATCACTAGGTCAACATATAGTGTTTAGGAAACACTTCTCATTTATAGAATCAAATTATCCATTTCATGAGTTTTTGGTTGTGATAATCCTATTATCCTTGGTGGAATATAGGCATAACAGGTTGATTATTTCACAAATTATATTAGTTAGTGGTTGGGAGCCACCATGGGCAAATAGCTAAGATGGATAGTTCTAATGAAAATTAAGTGAGGGTGATCTAGTTAAAAAGGGATAAAAAGGGAAGGTAAGGCAGAGAAGAGATGTTGTTGGTCTTCATTCCAAAGATCATGACAAAGTTCAAATATCATCCAATCATACACTTAACTCATGTATGACATGAAATAACGTAAGCTCAAATCCTATCACACCAAGAAAACATCTCATGAATGTGGGAAATAATGAAAATAAAAACCATGTTTACTTTAAATATTTACCCCTCTAAGAAAACAACATTAGTCCAAATGCAAGAAGAGTAAGAAAAAGAAATGATCCTAAGAAATTCCAATTATCCTAGTATTAGCATAAGTTAATAGCTTTGCATTCAAATGAACACACCAAAAATTCATAAGAACCATTCAAATCTATAATTAGAACAAACAAGTGAGAGAATCCAAGATAACAAAAAACATAAGCAAATTTGGATAAACTTTTAAGAATTTCTTGCTTATATTAATTGATCAAAAGTTACAAAGTAATTTTGTATTTAATAACTCCCTCCTTTTTTTACAATGGGTAATACCCCCTTTATATAGATAATTCATGAGATATGTCAGTCATTCCTTCATAATATGCAATTGTACAAGTGTCAACATGCAATTGGATAAGTGTCATAGACAAGTATCCTTTTACAAATATTTTAGGACTAATTACCTTCATCGATAGGCCACATGCTTTATAAACTACACATTCTTAAAATAATATTCCTTCTTAAAATGTTATACAAGCTTAGTTACCAAAATAATATTCTTTGTCCAGCTAACTTTGGGACCCTTTATCTAATGAAGTCCCCCATTGCTATTACAAGATCTTTATGGCTCTTTGATGCTCTTGGTTTTCAGCAATTTTCTCCTTTATTATTTATGATTATATCCATAACCCTACTATTTTCCATCCTATATTTCCATTGGCTCTTTCTCCTCACTTATTGCATCCAAGGTCAAAATAGAGTTCCAAGTTCTCTTAGGAAACACCCTTTTGAGCTACCATGGCTAAAAATTCTATTAAATTTCTCATTAATGGACTCTGGATCGAATTATCTTTACATAGGTGAAAATTTAGTTCCCCTCAACTCATTTAAAATTCTAATAGGAATGATTTAGGACATTTTACACTCTTTTAGGGCTTTATTTCAAGTAGTTTCATGGGGAGCTTTAATGGTGTCTATGAGCTCAAATCACAAGTTTTGTGCCTTAAATGCATTCATATGTGCCTATTTATACCTTTACATCACCAAGTCCAAAAAATCTTCAAGTTTGTAATTTTTTACTCTTATTACATCACCATGGCATCCCTATTCATTAATACTCAAAATATAATCATTTATCACTTTTGGACACATGTCAATATTTCATTGGTTTTGAACCCTTTGAAAATTCAACTTTGCCTCATACCACTGATCATCCTTGTATAAATCAATGCAATCCATCATATTTGATCTGAGGGGTGGAACATCATTGGTTATTCACTTTTTTCACAAAATTATAACACTTGGAAGCTCCATAGGCTTTGTGCACTCTGCACTATTAGTTCTACCAAGCTAACATGATTTCACCACATGGAGGCATCTTATTTGGTCAAAATCCCTTTTAAAAATTCAATCTCCATATTAAACCATCAGATCATTTTTGTCTAGGTAGATGCAATCTATTTTATCTTCTAACTAAGTTCCCATGGTGGTGATACTTATCACCCTCTCACACATCCTAAGCCTAGGTTGAAGTCTTAACTCTTTACACTCCATTGATTGGATTGTGTACATTGCATCATGTACTATCAATCTATGGAAACATGAGTGATCTTTATTATAAACCATGAGCTTGACTTTTCAACATCGATCTCATGTCATTATATCTTTCCCATCTAATTGAATTCATGCCATAGATTTTGATCCAAGTAGTCAAATGTGACTGGTTCCTTAGATAATAGGAAATATTAAAATCAGAGATTGGGAATAATATAAAACTTAAGCTAAAGTATTACACCAAGGTTTTGATTAGTATTAATAAATATTAATAAATCTTTAGGCTAAATTCTTAAGCTAATTTTAAAACATATTAAAGGGTACCCTGTGAAATAAAAGACATAGCATAATGTCTTAGCCTAAGGTTTTTATTATATAAATAAATATGATAAACCCTAGTGTAAGGATTTAGGCTAATCTTTATAACAAATGGACCATGCATTAGTTATACCATGCCAATAATAAAATATACCAAGGGGTCATGGGACATAGAGGGACCAAGCATAAGATTCTTAGACTAAGGTTTGGATGTGTTGAAAAACATGATTAAGCCTGAGGATAATAATTAAACTATGTCCATGACATAATTAAAGTTGTTCCCACATAATTTTTAATTTAATTAAAAAGGGAACTATGTTTAAAACATTAGACTAGGGTTTTAACATGACTAAAAATAAATCTAATTAATCTTTGATAGATCAAAGGCTAACAAAAGATCAATTTAACATTGAAGCATAAAACCCTAAGCATGTTCAGTCCCAAATGAGAATTCATTGATCCTGAAATATAAAAACACAATCAATAATTTTTAACAACATTGGAATGGGTGAAACCATGATCATCTGACAACATTTCCATTAATCTAAATGAGAGTTATGAATAATGTGCAAACATGCTAGATATATTCTTATCAAGTGAATTTTTAATTTTAAGGTACAAATTTGCATAATTTGATACAAGGGTCCCCATTTTTCAAAAATAGGGGTATGTTGACCTCAATAGGATCCAAGGCCACCATGGTAGTATATATATTTTAATGTTGGTCTAACACCAATATTTGAATCTTGACAATTTTCATGTCATTATTAGAGCTTAATGGATGCATAGGTAGCTATAGAACCCAATGAATGTGGAGTCTAATGGATTTTTAGGAATCCTTAAATTTTGGTGTTTGCATGGGTGGATATGGAGTTAGGTGACTACATGGGAAGTTATGGATCCTATTGACTACCTAGGTGGTCTAAAATCCCACTAACTATCAAGGCTAAACTAGATCTTGATAGAGTTGGGGGGGGGGGGGGGGGGGGGGGGTACCCACTTCAAATGAGAATCATTACATGTAGAAAAAGTTCTATTTAGAGTCATTGGAGGCATACTAGTAAAAGTATAACTAATTAATTAAAAAATAAGTCATAAATTATTATAAATATATATTAAGAGTGGTTGAATATCTAGGTAACCATAGAGTGTGGTAGATTTCTAGTTTGAGGCAACCACCCACTTCAAATGAGAATAATTACATGTAAAAAAGTTCTAGTTAGAGTCATTAGAGGCATACTAGTGAAAATAACTCATTCAAAACGAATTTAGAATTTGTCAAAAATCTATATTTAGAGTGGGCAGTCATCCACTCCATCTCATGATGGACTTTGTGACAATATTAATATTGGGTGGTCACCCACTCTAAGAAAGAAGCATGGAATGGATTATGTAAAAATATTGTGATGATAAATCATGATATTATTTTTCTTGTAGTTTAAATCATTCATTTTGGTTTAGTTATAACAAGAAGCTTTGGTTCTCATTATTAGAGTGGATGATTCATTTTTATTAAAAAACATAGTTATATGAAAAATAATGATTCTCATTTTTAGAGTGTGCAGTCACCCACTCTATGAAATAATCATGAAAATAATTACCCACTCTATGAAAGAATCATTATTAGCACTGGTCACCAGCTATAATAATATAGAATTATGGTATGGGTTTTTTGTAAATATTAGTTCTATAAAACCTGACATTATTTTTATACAATTCTACAATGGTTCTCACTCTTAGAGTGGGTGGCTTACCATTTTAAGAAAGAATCATGAAATGTATTTTTTGAAAACATTAACACTAGCCCCCCACTATAATAATTTATAACCATTGTATGGGTTTTGTGTAAATATTAAAACTAGAAAAGCTAACATTTTTTTTCTACAAGTCTATAATGGTTCTCATTCTTAGAGTGGGTGACTACCAACTCTATGAAATAATCATGGAATGGATTTTATGAAAATATTAGCACTAGCCTCCCACTTTAATAATTTAGAAGCATGGTATGTGTTTTTGTAAATATGACCACTAAAAATCTTGGCATTATTTTTTTGAAACTCTACAATGGTTTTCATTCTTAGAGTGGGTGGTTTCCCACTCTAAAAAAGGAGCATGAATGTATTTTTTTCAAATACTAGCACTAGATACCCACTATAATAATTTAGAAGCATGGTATGGGTTTTGTGTAAATATTATCATTATAAAACCTAACATTATTTTTTTGTATGTCTATAATGGTTCTCATTCTTAAAGTGGGTGGTCTCCCACTCTAAGAAAGAAGCATGAAATGGATTTTATGAAAATATTAGGATTAAAAAATTCAAGATTACTTATTTTCACTATAATGGTACTCGTATAAAATGGTTATCCACACACTCTATGAGCATTTAAGCTACAATTGTTTTCATTGAGTTAGAGTCGGGGGGTCACCCACTCAAAAAATGAGTATGTTTTGCACAAATATTAGGACTAAAAAATGTGACATCATTTATGCACTATAATAGTTATCATCTAAATATAGATATTAAAATTTTATTTATAGAGAACCTCAATATTGTATACTTGGAAATCACCAATCATGGTTGTAACTTTTTGTTCTATACATGCCCACTACTAAAAGGCTCATATTCACTATCCCCTAATGCCTAAATTTATTATCTATTAGCTCAACCATTATTATTATTATTATTATTATTATTATTATTATTATTATTATTATTATTATTATTATTATTATTAATTATATAATATGAAAAAATCTTTAAACCTTATTAGTATCCTTCTCTATAATTTCTATAATTATAACTATTTTATACCTCCCTAAACACTTACATCCCAAATAGACACCTATGTTGATGCAAACTCCCACTTTTCCTTAAAGGTGTCTACTACCCAAATGTCATCCAAATTTAAAAAATAAATATATCCCAAAGTTTGGCCTAAGTTATTTAATGTGAGAAATTTTAAAAATGGATTATTATATATTCAAGATCAACCCTCATTCATTTCTCACTTGTAAATACATGGAAATCACATACAACTCATAAGGCAATATACCAAGAAGAACTCAATCAAGAATTCAAGTGATAAAAACTTAACCTATGCATCTCTATTTCCATATTAGTCAAAGGAGTAGTATTTCCATAGGTCTAAATCTTTAAAAAGAGTATCTCATGAGACATATTTTTTAAGTTGCATGCTAGGTAACTACATTTATTTCCTTATCACACATTGCATCCTTATGCACACATAATCCAACACATAAGGAATAAATACATAAGTTTGAGGACCTCTTTATATTATTGGTTATTTATTTATATCCCATTGACATATGGGTCCTTAAATCAAATTTACACTGTGATCCCACTAACCCTTTTTTCCCATAGTCACTCCTAGGGTGAAGAACTAGGGTTTAATCATTTGGAAAAGAGTAATAACTTTTGTGCATAATATAAATACATCAAAATAAAGGTAAGAGAAAAGTTAGAAGGATATATTTGGTCACATCTTGATCTAATAATTATTTTATATAGGACACTTGTATCATGGTTAGACACATGTGTCAATGTAACTATTTAGATCTGATGTAAGAATTTGAGGCCACAAAAATAATATTTCCATAAATGATGTGTATCCATGTTCAATATGAAGTACTTGGGGATTGTACCTATGAATCCTTAAAATATTAAAACACCACTATGATCAAGTTAATATAAGTATTACAAAATATAAACCAACATTTGAGTTCAAATCACACATCATTACAAATCATATTTTATGTATACATCACTCAAAATGTTTTAGTATTACACATACCTTTGTATCTTCTACAATGTTATGCCCAACAAAGGATCATTTCAAAATCAATAATTTAAATAAAATATATATAAAAAAAATGATTTACATAATATGAAAAAGGCTACTATAAGTCAAAGTGATATTCTAAGGGACTGATTAGACATATATTAATCACATTACCTCTTTTACAAATTCTAAGAAGAATAAAATATTATTGATAATATCATAGAATGTACGGGTATCATACAAGCCATTATTTGGCTCTAAGTAATAATACTTAACATAAAATTTATATTTCTTATCTTAAAATCAATACATCTCACTTTTTCTTGTAAGTGTTCCCAAATATTCCAAAAAAATACAAAAATATCAAAAAAAAATCAAAAGAAAACACCAAAAACTTGCACCATGTTCCTTATTGTACAATTTATAATACATGTGTTATTTTCTCAATGTTAGTAGATAAAATATCATTCCTTTCCTATATACACATATTTTATGATTTATTTTAATGTGATACAAGAATACATATGTACATGATATATGCACATATAGATGTTAGACCTTTCCTCAACTCTTGTGTTAAGTATGTTTGAGACATCTACATCATTGATCATGATACACCCAGGTTATATTATTCTATGATCACTTTCCATTATTATTTTTTAGATTATATACTTACACATGCCTATATACATGCTTATACATTTCATAGTGTTCATGATATGATATGTACTTAACATTTTTCAAACACATATGTTTAGGAACTATTATGTTATTTTCACATTGGTTGCCTATTGCATGTTTTCATTTATGCACTTCCTTGAGTGTGTTGTTTTATTGTTATTATCTTGAATTTTATTTATTATTTGAGCATTTGAATATAATATATTTATTGTGGGCCCCATGTCTTTGTTTACCTATTTTTACATTTGAATATTTCATTGTTTATTTTATGAACATTTGAATATGTCATTATATGTTTTATGGATATTTGACTAAGTCATGTACCTTTTATTGTGTCGCACTTACACATGTCCCATATATGAGGTCTCCCTAGACATTTCTTTTTGTTTTTATATTAAGGGTTTTTATGTATGTGATTTATTACTTGATAATATTGTATTATTACTCTTATAATGTTTATATGATCTACATCATGCATATTATGACTTTAGGTGATCACATATTGCATGTCTCAATGATATATCTACCTAGACATGTTATCCATACATGATATATAATCCATACAAAACATATAAAATGATCTTATCCTTTTGAGGTAAGCTAACTAATATATTATACTTTCCCTCAAATAAAATGGAGGAGCATACAAATGGGGTAAATTCATAGAGGCATGAATTCCACATTTTCATAGTTTCATATTTCATTAGGTGAATGTAAAAAAGGCATGACCTCCACACTTATTCAGTACTCAACATCTCTAGATTATAGTGGGGGAATTATATGGGAACATGAATCCACATTTATATTATATATTATATTTTCAAAATTAAATGGGGTCATGTGATAGAAAAATATCCTCCACACTTACACTAATTACAAATTCATCGTATTTTATAGTTATATGATTTAGATACACATTTGTGGTAGTATTCTATACATTGGTATTGTTATTATACCCAAAATTTATATTGAGACATATATGAGGTGCATAATTCATACAAAGGGCACCTAAAATATTAAAATAAAATCAATTTATAGATTTCAAATACCATTATGGACTATTATCATACCTAGGATGGACTGTTATCGAGAAAATATACAATAGTCAGTTCACATTTGGAAGGTTGAGCTGATTAAATAAACAAATATTACCCAAATTATAAGTTATATTTGTTTAAATCATATAATTTTACCATAATTATAGGTTGGACTTGATTAAATTATCTTCCCTCACTAGACATATAGTGAGACTTGATTAAATCACTCACACTCACCATATTATACACAAATTTTGGTTGCATTATTGAGATGGAATAATCTAATGGCCATGTTTTGACTCACCTTTACACAAAGGTTGGGGACATGCATCATCTAATATGTATGTATGTACTTGTAGGTTCAAACTTTCCCTAATTTTACCTTTAATTCTACATAATGAGGCATACTTTGAAATCAAATTGACAAAAGGAAATATGGTTGCATTAACACATGTGTACTCATAACCTTTCTATTTATACTTTCAATAATGTCAAGTTATTTCAATTTAATATTTTATACATTGATTATATATTGTAACATGTTCTTGTTTGTAGTTCAGTCACCTTCAATGCACTTAATTTGGGATCGCACAAAGACAAGGTATGTTATACACACCCAAGTATGCATTTATTTCCTTTAAACTAGAAATATAATTATTAGATTAAAGGGTGGGAAAATTTAGATAATAAAATATGATTTATATATTACCTCAATATTGTACACTTGGAAAATACCTATCATGGTTTTACCTTTTAGTTATAGATATGTTCACTACTTAAAGGATCATGCTCACTATCTCTTTGTGTTTAAATTAATTATCTCTTAGTTCAAACATTGTAATTCTAATGACCAAGTATTATATACTATGAAAAAATATATATTGATTGTTATCCTTCACTACTAGTTTTAGACTTGTTGCATCCCAAATAGACACTTGTGTTGATGGAAGTGTCCATTTTTCCTAAAAAGTGTCAAATGCCAAAATATCATCCAAATTATCAAAATAATTGTATCCTAAAGGTCAACATAAGCTATTTAATGTGATATTTTTATAAAATTGATTGGTATATATATATATATAATATCAACCCTCATTCATTCTTCACATGGAAATTATTAGAAATCACATACAAGTCATAAGGAAATATACCAAAAATCACTCAATAAAGTATTCAAGTGAACAAAACCTACCCTATTTATCCTTATTTTTATATCAATCATATAATTATTATTTACACCAGTTTAAATAATTTAAAATAGCATCTTATGAGCCATATTTTCCAAGTTATAAGCTAGGTCATTGAATGTCTTATCTTATCACACACAGTGCACATTTAAGCAAAAATGTAGGGGATAAATACATAAGTATAAGGCCCTCTTCATATTATTATTATATATAATATTTCTCATTGATATAGGTGTCCTTGGAAAGCTTGACATGATGAGCCCACTAACCCATTATTCCCACAATCACTCTAAAGGTGAAGATCTGGGGTTTGATCATTTGAAAAAGAGTAATATCCTATGAGCAAGATATGAAGACATTATAACTAAGGTGATTTAAAACCTATAATAATTAAATTTTTCATATATATATCCAGTAAATATTCCATACAAGACACTTATAGAAGGGTTAGACACCTATGCCAACTTAATTATCTAAAATAGACACAAACATCTAAGGCTATAGAAAGAATATTTCTAGAATATGATTATTATTTTAGGATCATCTTCCAATCCAATTATATCATATTCAAAACTAGACATACATGTGCATAAAAAACCACTTAAGTATCATTATTTTATAATTCATTACAATTTATATCAATAGTTTTAATTTAGTATTTATATTTATCTTAATTATATAAATTTAGAATATTATTTGTCTAAATTTTCTATTAATTAGTCTACTCATTAGGTTATTCCACCACCTTTGTGTAAAAGATAATCTAATCCCCTTAATCCTAGATAACCACACATATCTAGATTTAGGGTTAAACACTACATTAGTTTGCTTTACACTCTATTAACATATAATTGACACATTATTTTCATATGCTTAGATTCATTTTTATTACAAAATCTAGATATAACATCAATAAATGGTTCTTTCTCTTCAATTCATTTTGGGTGTTTAACCCTAAATTTTATTATAAGGGTTATGTAGGGTTAATAATATAGAAATGAATAAGAACAAAGGTGATAAATTTGGATAAGGAATATTTATAGGGTAACTTAGTCTTGTGTTATTCCAATAAAACAAATTAAAATAACATACTAAAATCCTAACACCTCTAGCCTAGACACTAAGGAAAGCATAGGTAACAAGCATGCATATGAAAACACAACTAAACATAAAATAAAAACTTCTTGTACCTTTCCTAGATCTCTAAATATATTTTTGAATTGATTTCTTAGCTTGTGTATCAATAAATCTTCATCAATAGAGCTTTGATGGATTCACCTTTCCTTGGCATCTTGGCTTAATTGCTTGGCTTAATATTTAGGCATTGTAACATTAATTACATGAGGCTTATGGATTAAATATTACATAATAACTCTATAATATCCAATCTTATAAATGAAGGGGTATGGCCTTATATTTATAGCCTAAAGAATTAACTCTCACCCAAGGTGAGTTAAGGTTGAGTTTAAACATGGAATGGGTTTAAACTAATGCTAGGTGAGTTGAGACTAACTCTAGTTGAGTTATAATTTGTAATGTAAATATGATTATAAATTAATAGGCACAAATCTTAAATTATATATTTTAGGATATTTTTTAATATATTTACAACTTATAAAGGCAATGATGAAAAGGCTTGATATTTTGATTTTTGGAATTTTGATTTTTAGATATTCATTAATTATAAATGGATAATTAAACTACGAATTTAATATTGTTTAATTGGATGAATCATTTTAATTATAATTTTATCTCTTTTAATATTTTTTAAAGGTCCCTACTTAATGGGTCCATAGGCCAAATTGATAATTGTTATGTTGCAAGGTGATTGAAGGTAAATCTGTGAGAGGTTATTATTACATACTAGCTAGTATCCAAAATAAGAATACCTCAACATGATTATGAGAATTTATCAATGATGCATGGATGAAATTGGGACATTCAATTATTATTAGGCTTAATTTTTAAATGGTTGGTGGGAATTAATCTGAAGTCCAGTTGGAAGCTAGTTGTGGCTAGTTTTGGGTGTCTACAATAAATAGATATATAGTAGGATAATTAATTTGAAAACCCAAATAAATAATATTTTTAATTTAAATATTGAGATATGCCAAAAATATAAATTAAAACTATTTACTAATATTTCAATGAATTGAAAATAAGATTACTTATCTAGTTTATTGTGTGCATGTAGATCTAGGCTAAAACAAAATGGAAGTGGAATATATTAGGATCCTATAACAATAGTTATTTTTTATAAGTTTTCATTATATGGCCTTGGATGCTTGGTTAATATCTATATATTTATGTTGATGGTTATGTATGAATTGGACGCCACTATCCTATACATAATACTAACTAGATCTAGATGTGAGCAACTGGAGCCTCCTAGGTTTTATTTAACCTTTTATTTAATGTCTTAAAATCATGATCATAGGTTTTCTCTCTTCATAAAATTATAAAACCCTAGCTTCCTTACCCTTGGAGTGACTATGGGAAAAATGGGTTAATAGGCACATGGTATTGAGCTACCCCATAGACCCCTCTATCAATGGGAACTACTAATAGAGGTAATACTATGAATAAGGCTTCATAATTATGTAGTTTTCCCCTATATGGTTACTTGTGTGTGCATAAGGATTAAATGTGTGATAAGTAAAAACATATAGTGACCTATCTTATAACTTGAAAAATATAGCTCATGGGATGCTCTTTTAATACTTC